>CM076245.1:6987153-7489653 GCA_038380765.1 Odontothrips loti | reverse complement strand
AGTGTGGCCCCGGCTGCCCCCAGCCGACCCGGGTGCGCGCGCGGGCACACACACACACACACACACACACACACTCTTACTACCCACTCTGCTGTTCGCGTGCGGCGTGCGGCGACTGGCGGCCACGCAGCGGGGCGGGATAAAATGGACGGAGACGCGAATGGAAAGGGCGGTAGGGGGGGGGGGGGGTAGGAGTCAGCCGCTCGCGCACGGCACACGGCTTGTCACACGTGAGTGCAGCGGGCCTCAATCATCGTGTGATGATTCCTATCTATGCAAATGAAGACCGACGCGCTGTCACGCCTACCTGGTGCAAGCAGTCCCCTCCCCTCCCTCCTTCCCTTTCTCCCCCTGCACTTCGCCGCCACCGCCGCCTGTCAGCCGGCGTTGCTGGCGCTTTGGTAAGACAGGCGAGAGAACGCTTGGCACTCGCTTGCGGGGGAGATGCTTTCCATGTGGTGGCCTCTGGCAGCCTGGTTACCACTCTGTCTGTGCCGCACTCTCCAGTACCATTCCTCTTATGCACCTGCCGGCCGGACGCGAAACGTGCATGCAGGGAGGAGGAGGGGAGGAGGGGGGGGGGGGGGGGGGACTATTGGCAGAGGCCCGCCCTCCTTATATGCTGCCGCCAGCGCGGTGCGGCGCCTGCTTCGTCCCGTCTATCGGCTCTATCGAAAGAGATTCCCAACTTTGGCCGCATCCGCCCTCACGGCCCGCGCCGCGCCGCTGTCGGGAAACAAGTGCGCCCCGCCATTCCAAAAAAAAAAAAGAAAAAAAGATGTTTCGCAGCTGCCAATAACTGCTCAATAAGGCGAGTGAAAAGGGGAGAAGCGAACGGTGCTTGACGCGTGGCGAAACACTTCGGAAACTATAGGCGCAACGCGTGTTCTCTTGTTGGCAATGTGTGTTCCAAATCTTGTTGTGTGTCAATATTTCGAAAACAGTGCGTAAGGGACTTGGCGTGCTTCATTCCTTTCTCTGCACTTTTTTGTACCGGTTTTGTAAAAATATCACCCCGGATACTTACACATTTAAGTGTCTGGCGTCAGGCGCCACTTCTCTGTGGGGGGGGGGAGGTAACCGCGTAATGTTTGCCGGTCATATCCAAGTTTAATCTCGCCTTAATGGCATAAAACGGGGGACTTTTCAAACTTTGCCGGCAGGACGATTCCACCGCCACCCCCTCTGTGGCCAGGGCCGGCGGGGACACGGAGACGCTGCAGCTACGGAGGTGAGGAGGGGGGAGGCGGAGGGGAGGCGGTGGTGGTGGTGGTGGTGGTGGTGGTGGTGGTGGTCACGATCAGTCGATATCTACCCGATTAGCTCACCCCTGGGGCCAGCCGCTGGGGCCTCACACATGCAGTAGCGCCCCTAGGCACCCCTCCACCCCTCCACCTCCCGCCAGGACATCCGTCTCCACATCGTGCTGAGGCCGCGGCTCTACGACTTGATCCGCTGAAGTGCTGCCCGGTGCTGCTGCTGGCTGCCGCCGCCGGTGGCATAAGAGACCGGAGGGGACTCACATGAGGGCAGGATGCAGGCACCACACACCCACACCGGGGCGGAGGAGATTCATCGCCACATTATGCGACTTTTACACGTCTTCACCCCTTGCAGCGCCATCAGTTTGGTGATACCTTAACGCGCACACCCGCGCCCAAGTTACTCCCCGGTCGACCCCACAAGGGGTCCCCACCCCGCCTCCCCGCGGCGCACAAAACCCTCCCCGTCGACGGCGTCTCCATATGCATCCTGGCGCGTCCTGCTGCTCCCCCGTCGTGCACTACAGCGCAGAGACAGGGATCTCGTGGTTTTCAAATAAGTTCGCAGATTTTTCTGAAATTTTTACGATTTCATTCTTTTCTTGAATTCCTTGGGGGCAACTACCAGTCCGCAACTAGTGAATCCACAGTACTTACCGAGTGCCTTGGCCTCTCGATTGTCGATCTCCATGGCTATCCGAGGCAGCGGCTGGTGGCCCTGGTGGCCCTGGTGGCCCTGGTGGCCCTGGTGGCCTTGGTGGCCCTGGTGGGCGCTCTGGTGGTGGCTCTGGTGGGCGCTCTGGTGGTGGCCGTGCTTGGAGGGCGCGGGCACCGGCGCGGCCACGCCGACGGCGGCCGTGGCGGAGGGGGAGGGCGCGGCGTGGTGCTGCGGCGGCCGGATGGTGGCCACGCACCGCAGCGCCATGTGGCCGTCCTTGAAGTGCTGCGGCCCGACCCGGACCACGAGGCGCGCCTGCGACCGCACCAGTCCGTGCGCCGTCATCTGGGCCTCGTGCGTGGGGTCCACCTAGAGCAGGGATCACAGGGATCAGGGGCCATCCATTAAGCACGCGCGCGCTGAGCTCGGAGGCCGCCTGCCAGCTAGGCAACCACGACCTCTGCACGCACGCGTGTCGTGCGGGCTGGCCTACCCCGGCACGCGCAGGCGGCGGGAGATTCGGACGTCCTGAATGGCCGCCGCCGCAGTGTCTCCCGCCCAGCACCGGGTCCCTCCGGACCCGCCAGCTGTGTGTGCCGGGCGCAGGCGCGGATCCAGAAGCCATTTGCGAGGGGGAGGGGGGCAATGTACCATTTTTTGCCTACTTACAGGCGAAAAGTTCGGCGGGTTGCCTAAATTTTAGGCGCCCTTCGGGCGCCTTGGTAGCATCTTGGGGGGGGGGGGGGGGGGGCAAAACCCCTTTTGCCCCCCCCCCCCCCCCCCCTGGTATCCGCGCCTGGCCGGGCGGGGCCTCACCTGCCGGTCGTTGATGTACCAGCGCAGCTGCGCCGGGGGGTAGCTCCGGTCCGACGTGCAATTGACGCTGAGGGTGTCCCCGATCTGGTACTCGGGCCGCTCCAGCCCTGTAATCTCCGGGCCCCGCTGGGGGAGAGCTGCAACACGGAGCGGTGGGCATTAGAGCGGTATCCTGGCCGCTGCCCTGGAGGGCCTGCCCTGCTGCACCTCCACCCTGCACCGCCCACCGCCCACCCCGGCGGCGGCGGTCTCTTTGTCTCGGCCGCGACACGAATGCGCTGCCCGGTATGACCTTACACGGCACACCGCGCCGAAGCCATAACCGGCAAGCGCACTTCTTTCCCCTCCCTCTCCCTCTCCGTATTTTAAAACTCTCTGCTCACGGTTGTTAAAACGCTATGGCTAATTGCCCCGCGCAGCGCCGCACTGCGCGGCAGCGGCACGGGTTCCCCCGCCGCTCCGTCCCGCTCTGCTCCGCGCGGCGTTTGGTCGACCTCAGCGCAGCGCCTTGGAGCTTCGAGCCGGCCGGCCCAGGCCGAGGCCTGCTGGCGTGAGTCCTGCACCGCGCCGCCGACGCCGACGCCGTGGTGACAAGGGCCGCGCTCGCAAGCCGTTCGCGTGCCTACTGCGCTCCATGCCGTGCCTGTGCGCCTGCCAGAGGGGCTTCAACGCCACGTCCACGTCCAACGTGCGACCACGACCCCCCCCCCCTCCTCCAAACCAACCTCCACGCACATCCCCCCACGTGAGCCCCCACCCCTCACCATGGCCACTTCACTGCAGTATATATTGTGAAGAAAACCGCATCGTAAATATACGGCGACAGACGTGGAAACAGAGAACCGCCATGTGTGTGCGTGAGGCACCGCCGGCACCACCGCGGTCCCTGTGTGAGTGCGTGTGTGTGCGTATGTGTGTGTGTGTGTGTCGTGGGAAAGGGAAGGAGAAAAAGTTGAAATGGGGAAGCAAGGGGTGGGGGCGAGGCACCCCCAAGAGGAGAGCCCATGCGCTCCTCGTCCATACGTTACGTGAGCCTCGAGAACAAGAGGGAGACGACGCGGCACGTCTTGCGGTGATCAGCGCCGTGCTCAGCACCGTGCTCAGCACCGTGCTCAGCGCCGTGCTCAGCGCCGTGCTCAGCGCCGTGCTCAGCGCCGTGCTCAGCGCCGTGCTCAGCACCGTGCTCAGCGCCGTGCTCAGCGCCGTGCTCAGCGCCGTGCTCAGCGCCGTGCTCAGCGCCGTGCTCAGCGCCGTGCTCAGCGCCGTGCTCAGCGCCGTGCTCAGCGCCGTGCTCAGCGCCGTGCTCAGCGCCGTGCTCAGCACCGTGCTCAGCACCGTGCTCAGCGCCGTGCTCAGCGCGGTACAAGTAGTGTGCGGCGCGGCGGCCGCCTGCCAACCGCCGGAGGACTTCAAACACATCCGCGATTCCTACCGCTTTCTGCCCCGTTTAGGCCGGACCGTTTGTCTTCCGTGGCAGACGTATGCAGCCCCATGCAGCCTGTAACCCAGAGGGGAAAAAAAACATTCCGTCTCTGTGCAAAAAAAAAAAAAAAGGATCGCGCAGGTCCTGCTGGTGGTCTAGCCTCCCCCCCCCCCCAAACCAGCCCCCTTTACCCCTCCCCTCCCCCTACTTCCTCCAGATTCCACGCCTAACGGCTAACTCGAACCAAATTGCTGGGCATTGCCGCGGTAATTCGTGTAATTTGTAACGGTGAAAAAGTGGCCGCTCCCACCTCGCGAGTCACACCGCACCTGCAGGCTGTGGCGCTTGGGGGCGGCGGGGGCGGCGGGGGCGGCGGGGGTAGGGCCTCGGGCCGGCCGGGCCCCGGGCTGAGCAAGAGCAGTTCGGCCTCGCGGGGATAAAAATCGACAGGCCCAACCAATTCGGTTTATATGTTGTATTATCTGAAAACTGCTGGAAGGGCCAGCAGTTTGTTGCTTTGCGAGTGGCTGGATCTCGTGGAAGCGCCATATCATTTTTGGGGCGACATGCCGATCCCCAGTGTTCTCTGCCCCGAGGTAAAAAAAAATAAATTGGCGTGAGAACTATTAACTTGCATTCGGGGGGTTCGCCCCTTCGCGTGGCCAATGTCACCTTCGACTCCGCGGTGCCGCGCAGCGCACCTCCAATCAACGGGATTTTTTTTCGGAACAGGTGCGGGCTGCCGCGGGCTTCGCTCTCAACGAGACCTTGGAGCCGGGCGAAATAAGCTGCTAGGGTGCGCCTGGGGGCAGCGCCGGCCAGGCGGCCAGGCGTCACAAAAAATCAGTCGCACTATTACGGCGATCGCCTGTGTACATGCGTGCATGCTAATATACGGCGCCTAGGCACGCTATACTGAGCCGGGGCACCCGACAGCGGGGCGGGGCCCAGGGGGGGCCAGCGGGGCGGGACCGCGGCCAGCAGGGCCCCGCCCCCTTGTCCGGACAGCGTTCGGCCCCCTCCCTGACGGCGGCTTCTTGGAGCTCCCTGCCGATCTTTTACTGCCCGCCGGTATCGTCACGCTACGGCCCGGCCCAGCACGGCCCAGCACGCCCAGCACGGCCACAAAACCGACTTGGGCGCCACCTCGTTCCGAAAGCGCCGCGATCTCTGCCGGCTGAGGCTCGGCTCTCGGCTCGGGCCCGGGATCTCATGTGGGAGCACGCGCCACATTAGCGGTCCGCCACGGCAGGGTGGGCGTGGGCTGAGGCCGAAGCGTGGGGGCTTGTGCTTGGGCTGCCGGGCCCCCGGACCACAAGGGGTGCGGCATGTGCCGGCCGGGCGGCAAGTGCGTATTGGAATACAATAATGCCCGTGCGCGTTCCCGTGTAATTCTTTTCTATGTCCCTCGGGTTGTAATATATACCAGGTGTATCATTGGCCCCGGGCAGTTTTAGGCAGTCCCGCAAAGCACTCTCTCCGTCTCTTTCTGTCTCACGCGTCTGGCCGAGCCAGAAAGAGACGGAGATAGCGTGTTGCGGGACTGCCTAAAACCGAAACTGCCCGGGGCCAATGATACACCTGGTATATAAACCTGCTTCGCATGATGCTGCTCGCTACGCCTACGTCTGAGCCAGAGTATGGAGCCGCAGAACGGACGTCTGTGGACTACGTCAGGGGTGGGGGTGGGGGTGGGGTGTGGGGGTGGGGGGGTTAGAATTTGGTTAGCGTTGTAAGATAAGCACACGATCGTAACGCTGTCCCGCCCAAACGCTCGGCTGCTACGCCGTGTGTGTGTGTGTGTGTGGGGGGGGGCACTGATGCCCCTTACGTACTTCCATCACACGCAGCGACGGCATCGTTTATCAACGCCGCTGCGGAATTGCCGTGTAATATACCGCCGTGATTAGTGGTAAGGTGGGTGTGACCGTGTGGAGCGTGTGTGTGTGTGTGTGTGTGTGTGTGTGTGTGTGTGCGTGTGCGTGTGCGTGTGCGTGTGCGTGTGCGTGTGCGTGTGCGTGTCGCGTGCCTGCATGATGTGAGCTCTGCGGTCGGCGACAGGAGCGGCGCGCGCGGTGGCCCGGCGGAAAACGGCGGTGATGAGCGATGTGAAAGTAGCGTCCCGGACATAACGCCGCCACGATTAATCTGTTTCGGTGACAAAACGCCAGCGCGGGCGGTGCGCGGTGCGGCCGTCCCGAGGACCGTCCCGCCCCGTCTACAGTGGGCCGTAACGAGTCGTCGGCCAATAGTGCGGCCAGGTGGAGCTCGGCGCCACGCAGTTCGTGAGCGCCCCCGCGCTCTAGCTGCGCTCGGCTGCGCTCGGCTCTGCGCCGCTCACACGGAGACCCTCCCCATTAATCATGCCGATGAGAGCACGGCGGCCCCATCAGGGAGCCACACCGCACAGCACCGCGCAGGCATGAGATGTGGGGCGGCGCGGGGCGGCGCGGGGCCAGCTGAAATTGGAAACATACAAGTGTGCGAGCGGGCGAGCGTTTATTCGCAGCCCTGGTTCGCGCGGACCCGAATTGAATTGTATTTGGATCAGCAACAGCAAATGTTTTCAACCAGTCACAAAAAACAAAAACAAAAAAAAAACAGCCCTTTACCCAGGGTACTCACCGACCACCTCCAGACGGCCCTCGCCGTGCACGGACGCGAAGGAGGGCCCCTCCGCCGACACCTCGCAGCGGTAGTTCCCGGAGGACTTGAGGTTGACGCTGCGCAGCACCACCCGCCGCTCGTCCGAGCCGTGCCTCTGTGAGCAGACGACAAGCAGACGACGTCAGCGACACACGAAAATAAATAAATCGGTCGATCGTCGACCGACACTCACCACTAACTACTCTGTCCACACAAGCAATAGCCGATTGTGGGTGGCAACCTGCTTGATCGACACGAAAAACCTCGCCTTCCCTGAGGCAGGCTGGATGGAGGCATGGTTCACACATACGGTGTACAAGTCGATTGATTGGACCGATCCTGGAGGACGACACAGTTATGGTTTTCTGCTGTGCCGTGTTTGAGCGGGGCGGGCCGGAGCGGTGGCGGAGCGCGGAGCCGGGAGGCGGCACGGCATCGGCCGGGATATTTTATAAATATTAGCACTGCGTTTGTGGCTGTCTGCCGCGTGTGGGCGGAGGGCCGGGCCGCGGCACGCGCGCAAACACGACGCAAGAAAGTGGCGGCAGCGGCTCCACTCTCCACTCCCCGGCGCTGGCCGACTCATATCATATCTGGTCTGGCGGCCGGGACTCGTCAAAGGAACCGCCTCGCTGCGGGCCGCAGGGGGGCCGTGGGCCGTGGGCGTGGTCCCGTGTACACTCCGAGGTTCTGCTCCGGGGAGGCTGGGAGGGACACAAATGTGTCCGCCTGGATACATCCGCTCCGTCCTCCCTAGCGAGGACCGACCGATGACGCACCCTTCCCCTCTCTATTTTTTAATATTTCCTCAAATTCTGCGTCGGGGTTGCGGATCGTAGCCGGATGTCCTGGGAGATCGTTACTGGGAGGGACGGTGTTTGTGGACCGTGCCCTTGACGGGCTGCGGCTGCGGCATATCGGCACGGCCTCGGGCACGGCGGGTAGGGGCGGGGAGGGACTGGGTTCCCGGGGGTTCCCGGGGGTTCCCGGGGGTTGCCGCCGGTGCGGTGGTCCCGCACCCCGCACCGCGGCCGTCCGCTCGGCGATGGGATCGGGAACGGCATCGTGGGGTTAATTACAGACGTACGCAGCGTCCCCAGCTGGCCCCCGCCGGCCCCCGGGGCGGAAATGAGCACCGGGGCCGTACCGTACCGCCGTACCGGCCGCCCCGCCGCCGGCCTTTGACTGACACGAGGGGAGACCAGACCCGGAGGCCCCGGAGGTCTGTGCGGCCGCAATGGCGTTTACCGTGGAAGACGTGAGGATGCCAGACGTTGGCATATGTATATATATGTACGCATCGATATATATTTATTTATGCGTAACATTGGCCCCGGGGAGTTTCGGTTTTAGGCAGTCCCGCAAAGCACTATCTCCGTCTCTTTCTGTCTCACGCGTCTGGCCGAGCCAGAAAGAGACGGAGATAGTATGTTGCGGGACTGCCTAAAACCGAAACTGCCCGGGGCCAATGATACACCTGGTATATATCGATGCGTCCTAAGAACAAAGCGCGATCTCCTTGCGCGACGCTCAATATAGCGCGAAGTGTTTTAGGATCGCGTCAACAAGGTCCGATGGGCTCCTCCTCGCCCTTCACCATCCGAAACACAGGCCAGGGGCGAGGAGGAGCCCGATGAGACATCGGACCTTGTTGACGCGACCCTAAAATACTTCGCGCTTTGTTGAGCGTCGCGCAAGGAGATCGCGCTTTGTTCTTAGGACGCATCGATATATAGCACAAGGTACAACGTTTCAAGGAGAAGCACGCCCGAACGTCCTACCCACCTTAAAGCGCGAACGGCGGCGACGCCGAGCGCCTGCAATGCCAGGGTAGGCCAGCCCGCACGACACGCGTGCATGCCGCAGTCGGGGCTGCCTACCCAGCAGGCGTCATTTTCGCGCTCGACTGGTCCGAATGACGAGAATTGCGGCAATTTCGCGGACGGACGGGCGTAAAGGACCTGCCCAGCCGGTGCCCTGCCCATGTGAATGTCTGGTTCGAGTAGGTCCCCCCCTCCCCTCTCCCGTCCGACAGGGCGGGGTGGCGGGCACCGTTCTTCGTGCGGTGGCGGTGGCTGTGGCACTCGCGATCTGGCCTCGGCGCCTCTCGGGATGGGCCTCGGCGGGCGGCCCACACGGCGCACGCCGCACCCTGCGGTCTCCAGGCCGGGCCCTGGACCTGCGGCACTGCGCTGTGGTGGTGCGGTAGCGTCCCCGCCGGTCCCCGCCGGCCCCGGCCGGTCCCCATGCACGAGCATGCCCGGGGTCGTGTTCTCTCCGCACCATTTATATTTTATAAGGCCGTGGAAAAGCGCAAAGGATTCATTAGGGGTCCTTTGCCGCCGAATCAAAGCCAAAGGCAGCGAGCACGAGCCGGGAGCAGACGGGCCGACGGGCTGGGAGTGCGTGTCTGCACAACCAGGGCCCGGGGACGGGGACCTCGTTCGTTCTTTCTGCTTTTTCGAGTGGGCGGCGGCGTGGCGCGGCGACCGCGATGTGTCTCCGTCCTTGTCTGCCGGCCGTGTTTGATGGCGGCCTTTGTAGTCGGTCTCGGCCCCACAGGTGAAGCGGGTCCGGGTGGGTCGTTGGGTTCAAAGGTTTCAAGAACCGATTACGCCGCGCCACACAAGTCGATGAACATTCACATCAATCTTTTCGTTTTTCATGACTATTTTTCTTAATCGATTGAAAAGGCCAAAGAAAATGTTGTTGTTTTTTCTGTTTTTTGGGGGGTACTTACGTCAACGTGCACACCGTCCACGACGTACGAGTGCTTGGGCATGGCGGCGCGCGGTACGAAGCGGTAGATCTCGTCGTGGTCCTTGTACCACGTGACGGAGTAGAGGCGGTCGCCGCCCAGCTCGTATTCGCACACCAGGGAGGCCGTCTCCCCTCGCAGCAGCACGGGCGGCACGCTCACGTGCATCAGGCGTAGGCACGCCACTCCTGCGGCACAACAAGCACAAACCTCATCACGCTGGAAAGTTGAAAAAAAAAAAACACGTTTGCTGGGTCTCCCGCTCCACCTATTTTCGAAAAATTTGACGATGAATGATGAATGCTCTACAATCGTTGGCTGTGGAATTATTCGCATTGGTATGCAGCTGCTTAGGTCCATTTTTATGTGACGCCTTCATGCCATATTCTGGAATTTCTTTCAAAACTTTTCGGAGTCTAATTTGGAATTTCCGACAGTTTTCGGGATCACATCAGCGGGATTGAGCGGTAGTCCAGTACTAGGCGCCCTCAGAGCCACACCTCGTCATCCTATACGGGGCACCCCCAACCCCCACCCCCTCCATCCCCCGCTCATGAATATTATAATAGAATTTCCATTTCATTTTTTCTTCTCCTGGTGCCTTCCGTTAAATGTAACGCTGAGGGGGCATTGAATTTCGCCCGAGTGGCGTAGGAGATGCGGAACATAAAACGGTAATTCTGCGACGTTTTAAATACCGCGTGGCCCGACGTCGCCATGGCGTCGGCGAGGCGTCGC
Organism: Odontothrips loti; assembly: GCA_038380765.1. Taxonomy (NCBI): domain Eukaryota; kingdom Metazoa; phylum Arthropoda; class Insecta; order Thysanoptera; family Thripidae; genus Odontothrips; species Odontothrips loti. The sequence continues at coordinate 7,479,352 of CM076245.1, read as the reverse complement.
CTAGCACGGCGCCGTAGCAAGGAGTCCCGCCCCGCCCCGCCCTTCCAGAGATGATATCACACGGCGAGAGATGCAAGGCACGGAATCGGAATAAAACGGTCTTTATTGCGCAAAACTCTCTCCGCGCGCCGGGTTCTTGTGTGAAAGTGCCGTCGACTTTGCAGAGATTGCTCGAGGCAGCCCCGCCTGCCCCGCCTGCCCCGCCTGCCCCGCCTGCCCTGCCCGGGCTCGGCTCGGCCCCGTGCCCAGGCTGTGCCCGCTCCGCCCCGTCTGCGACCGTTCGAGACGGTTCGAGAGGTGGAGAGGCAAGCCAAGCTGTGGCAAGCAGTGCGGCGCGGCGGTATCCGTCCCGTTTCCCCCCACATTATTTGATGGAAAGGGCTCTGTTCCTGGTGGTATTCGTCCATTTGAAATTCAGCGGTCGGTTTTCAACGACCACCGCGGGTCGTCGGGGCGTCGCCTCGGCTGCCCTGCCGCAGCAGCGGGGACTGTTTTATTTGGAATGAGGAGATTACGCCATTGAATGGTATCGCCGGCGCCGGCGCCGCGACCCCCGCGGCCAGGACATGGAAGGGAGTAACCGCGTGATAGCGGAAAACGCTGCGGCCAGACGCTTATAATAATAAGGAAAGTGATTTCTAATAAACTTGCTTCTCTGCCCTCTTATTCGGGCGTATTTCTCCGCGCGCACCGTTTCATCAACTCCACTTATATTTATTTCCATTCGGACCGCAAGGACTGCCTTTTTATTCCTTTTCTTTCCGCTCCCCCCTCCAACCCCCTCCGGCCGCCGCTGCCGCTGCTCCGCTATCCTCTAGCGTCTAAATGATAATCACCAGCCGACGATCTAATCAAAACATAGCGGCGCAAAAGTTTCGATGACGCTGCCCGCGACCGCAATGTTAAAACAACCCCCAGAGAGTAATTTGATAGAGTCCGCGCCGTGACCTCTGGCCGCTCGCCTCTGGCTCTCCCATCCATCGGCAGCGGTCCTGCCGCGGCCCCTCCGCATGCAGCGCCATGCAGCACCACGCAGTGCCGGCCTCGCCCATCGCCTATCGCCTCCACGTTATTGGCAGCGGCGCTGGGCTCTGCAGCGGCAGCAGCGCATGCGCTCCGCGGCGCCAGCAACATTCCCGCGTTTTATACTCGACGTATGAAGCGATTTCGATTCCGACGCGGCGTCGCTGCTGCGCTCAGCGCTGCACTCTGCGCACCCTGCTGCAGAATTGCGGGCGACGGCGACTTGACTTCTGGGGCCGTCTGGCGGCGCGGGGCGGCGCGCTGCCCTGGTGCTGCCTGGCTGCCTCACCATTAAATCTGTATCGCCAGGGGTGCCGACATCGCCGAGGGCCGCGGGGAGCAGTACAGGGAAGGTGCGACAAGTGTACTGCGGCCGTGCAGCACTTGGCCGTGCAGCTCAGGGTGCCTCAATCCGTCTTGCGGAGCGGCGGAGCGCAGGCCGATGTAGGACGCTGCTGGCGTGGTGCGGCCTCAGGGCCTCAGGGATGCGGGCGGTGTGCGGGGGGGGGGGGGGGGGGAACTAATAAATCCCCCTGGCATCCGTCGGCACCCGCCGCGCCAAGTGCCTGCAAGTATAGCTCCGGTGTGCCGCGCTGCGGCTGCCCTCATATACACCGATTTTAATCTTGGCTCATGCTAATATTTTTATATTTTCCCTGCAAAAAAATTATATTCTTAGAAATAATACCAGCATGCTCAAATTGATTTTGATGTAAAAAAAATATTGTTCGACTATTTTTCTGCTCTTAATTTTGGTCTGTTATTTTTTTTTCGTTGTTTTTTTTTGGTTCCTGTGGCTGCTTCGCTCTTCGCGCCTCGTACCTAGCACCAAGGGTGCTGCAGCCGCCCCGGCCTCGGCCCCAGCAGACGACCCTCGTGCCCAGCAGCACTCGCTCGCTTCACTTCTGCCCTTGCAATTTCCCAGACGGCGCGCAGCCAGTCCCTTTAGCTGCCAATACCAGCATCTTCATTATTGACACTCACAGCACAACAGCTGCGCCATACCATTTCGCCGCCATAGCGATGCGCTCTCATTTCTTTTTTTTTTTTCAACCCCTTCATAAATTTTTGATTTCTCTCTTTGCGATTCTCTATATGATTCAAAAACAAAAGCCCCAAAAAATGATCTACTGGTCCCGCCTGGCTTGGTCAGCAATGTTCGCCGTTTATTATTTGTTTTCCACCGACACAACTTGGCACTCAGCCGGAATCAAGTTTATTAGTTTCAATTGGCCTGCTCGGCTCGGCTGGGCGCGGGGTGGGCCGTGCCGGGCCGTGCCGGGCCGTGCCGGGCCGTGCCGGGCTGGTATGGGCCCTCTCGCAGCGCTTTCGCGTGTCTGCCTGTTTCGCTTCCCACGAAAATGTCAATGGACGGGGGTGGAGGTGGGGGCCACGGGGGCGGGGGAGGTGCGGTGGGGGTTCTGCACTGGGCCGCCTTAGTTTGACCTATGCCTGCCGCGCCCCGCCCCGCCCCACCCTGCCGCTTGAGGCTGTCATCAGCGGGAGGGAGGTTCTCGACGAGACTCGCGATGAGCTTCACGCTTCGCGCCTCCGGCAATGCCTCCGGCGGTGCCTCCGGGCCTCCGGAAGCGGAGAATATTGAAGGCGCATGTTTTCTCCGGTGGAAACGCTCGGCCGGAGCCGCGAACATGACCAACCAGGAAAGAGACCGAGATAAAGAGGAACGGGCGGTTGATTGTGAACCCGCCACACAGGCCAGCCCTGTCCCCCACCACGGCGGTGGCGGCGGTGGTGGCTGCGGCGGCGGCGGCGGCGGCGGCGTTCGTCCTCGTGAAGGACGTTTCTCAATCGATGTGGCTCGTATTCCCGCGATGCCCGTTGCCCCGGATGGTACTTATTTCGCTAATCATCTGAGTGCCGCCATTCATCCTGTCCGCTCCCCACCCTCCGTATTATTGCGGCTGCTGTTGTTTGCTGCTGTTGCTGAGGCCCGCGGCAGAAAAGCAGGCCGGTTTTGATGGTTTCACCTTTCCGAGAGGGCCTTACCGGTTGCATGCATTCTCCTACGTTTTATGGCACCCTTGAGCTTGGCTGGGCTGGCTTACGTACAGTAAAGGTTGGCAGCATGGAAGTGCGGCCCCCGCCGGCCCCCGCCGGCCCCCGCCGGCCCCCGCCGGCCCCCGCCGGCCGGCGGCCGCCCCCGGAGGGGAACGAATGTAAGCCGAGCTTCCCCCTGCCGTAGGCCGAAACGTGAGTTACTTACTCCGGTCATTCGGGGGAGGGCATGGTTATTTCCCCCTTAGAAAGATGGGGATGAGTGGTATAAAAGGCTCGGGATTTTTTTTTTGTTTTTATCATAGAGCATAATTAGACCCCGCCCTCTGCACGCCCAACCCATAAAATACCAAAATCAAAATGATAATGTACTCTCTTATTTGTTGAATGCCGCCCAAAAGCCTGTGCTTTTACTGCCCACACGCGTGTAGAAGCCCTTTGTCCCCACAAGTGCTTTTTTTTTTTTTTTTTTGTCCCATCCGCGAGCGGCAGCTCCCCGTCGCGCTGCTCTCGTTGGTTACTGACCTGTTGACGCGCGGGGCTGAGCGGCGGCGCCGGGGGCGGGCCGGGCGCGGGCGGGGGGTGGGCGGGGAGCGGGCCGGGGGCGGGCCGGGGGCGGGGGCTCCGGGGGGTGGAGGCCGCACTGCACGACGCGAGGGGGTCAAAAGCCTACTTAGACGGGGGGCTAACGGCTTACAGCGCTGGAATGGAGTCCGACCCTTAAAAGCACAAGCGGCTCGAGTGCCCTTTTCTCACTGCTGTGTGTGTGTGTGTGTGTGTGTGTGTGTGTGTGTGTGTGTGTGTGTGTGTGTGTGTGTGTGTGTGTGTTGTGTACCAGCGCACGACCGCACACCACCGCCCGCCACATTTTTCGCGTGTCTGGCATAAAGGAATAAATATTTCCGGCGCTATACGACGGCGTCATGCCGCCGCGCCACGTCGGCAACACGGCGAACACCTGACCGCCCCGACGCAGGCGGCGGGCGGCGGCGCCAACCTTCAACCCTCCCAGAGCAGAGCTGTGAGCGGCGGGGGTTCCTTTACGGCGTAACGGTCACTACAGCCAGCTCACGGTTTGCTACACCCCTCCATTGATAAATCTCAAATCTGGAAATCTCGGGTTTTCCATCACCTATATCAATCATCAGTTCCGCAGATCGCCTCTCACACGCAAAAAAATGACCTGCCAGGGTGCTAAAATTCTAGCGAGGGTGCAATATTTTTTAGGAGAATAGACTCAGCTAGATTATTTGCTGTAGTGCTAAATTGGATTTGCAAAACCTATTTAGCAGGTCCAGGTCAAGGAATTAGCACCCGCGCTAAAAATTTAGGTAACTACATGTCTTTCGTCAAAATTTGATTTTTACTCAATAAATGAGGTGTCACCAGCATACTCCGTTTCCCGCAGCTACCGCGTAGCCACAGTTCATTCCCAACTATAGTTCAAGCCGTCTAACAGTATCAATTGATATCGCGCTGGGAAAACTAGTGACGCTTCGGCCGGAGTCCGGAGTCGACCGGAGTCGAACCCGGATCATTATCCAGCGGAGTCCAGCACGGAAGCCACTGAGCCACCAAGACAACTACATGCGGGAGGGTCAGCCTCTCGAGCCCGGACTAGCTGCACTGCGTCTTATTGGTGCAGATCGAGTCATTACCGGTGCTCCCGAGGTTTGCAGGGACGCTAATCTGACTTGCTATTGATTCGCTAGCACCAAAGCTACATTAATTAGCTGAACAGGACCAGCTCGTTTTGAACACAGCTAAACTCAAAATAGGACTTTAGCTAATGCAAAGGCGACCTCGGCAAAATGGCGCAGCAAAACAGTTAACAATTTTGTCCCACAGCTAACCCATGCCAGCAAAAAAAATAGCACCGGTCTAATTTTCTTTTTTTTGCGAGCAGTAATCGTCCGTCTTTTTTATTCGCGGAGCGAGCGAGCGAGCGTTAGCGAGCCGCGAGGCGGAGCGCTATCAGCGACGAAAGATTTCTTTGTCCGTTTGTCACCACGGTTATGACCAGACACAGTCATCAGTCAAGTCATCATTCTCATAGGTTTGTCCGCTCAAGTGTCCGGTCATACTGTCCGGTCATCGCCTTTTAGTCCGGTCATTATCTCCGTAACTTTGTCCGGTCACACTGTCCAGTGTCCAATGTTTGGATTCTAGGTCAAAGAATCATTTAAAAATGCCTTTTTGTACTATCAAAACAAAATCGAGGAATTAATAAAAAAAAGTGAACCTACGGCTCCCGGCCCTGGGTATTCCGCAAGGGCTCTCCAAGGTTGTGCCATCCGGCAGACACCGCTGTCCCAGCCGTAGGCCCCGTCGTACCCCGAGGGGTACTCTCTTGGCAAGCGAGAGAACTCGCAAGCTAGAGGTGGCCGTTAACGTAATGCGTACACACCGCTTAATAAGGGTATTGAACGGACAACCTGGCCGCTACGACAGCAGCAGACGGGACGAAGCGGCTGGCCAGGCCTAGCGGGCGGATAGAGCGCTAAGGGCTACTACTACGAAACACGTGACACAAATTCGCCCGCGATTGGCCTTTGGGCAGACTAGTTTATCCTCAATCATTCCGCGCTCACAGCGCGCGCGCGCGCGCGTGTGTGTGTGTGTGTGTGTGCTGCTTGGCTACACGTGGACCAAGCAGGCGCCCCTCCCCTTTAGTCCAAACACACGCACACGTGCACGCACACGCACACACACGGTCCTGGCCGCGGCCTGCGTGGCCCACTGTGCAGGGGGGCGGGCTGATTGATATCTCGTGACGCGAGGGTCGCAGGTCACAGGGGATAAAATGTACGCAACAGAGTGTGGGGCAAGCGGTGGTAGCGGGGGCGGCGGGGGGCGGCGGGGGCGGCAGGGGCAGCGGGTAGAGTGGCTGGCAGCCCGACGGCCCGGAGCCAGCCCGACCCGCCGCAGGGCACCTCAGGGCAGCCGGGGGCCGGACTAGCCTGGGCCGGGGTCTGGCAGGGGGCTGACGGACGAATGGCCCTTTGGACTCTCTCAATAATTTAAAGTCTCTGCACTAGCGGCCTCTGGCCCCGGCCTAGGCGGCTTCTCGGGGGAATAAAGGAGAGAGAGAGAGAGAGAGAGAGAGAGAGAGAGAGAGAGAGAGAGAGAGAGAGAGAGAGAGAGAGAGAGAGAGAGACCTATCGACAGGCGGGAGACTGTGGACCGCTGTACTACCCTGTCCCCTTATATGCGCTGCCGACGGTGCGCTGTGTCACGCTGTTCGCTGTCTCTTCCTTGGCGTCGCCTTTCTAGCTCCGGCCTCTGGAGGGACTCAGGACTCGGAGAGCGGAGCAGACGACAGACCGACACAGGAAAACAGAGGCGCGGGGGTGCAATGGTGTACAGCGCGGAGAGGAAAGAATCATTTCATTTCCAGGCAGCGCGGCCAAAGAGCAAATCGTATTTCAGACCCCCCCCCCACCCCTGCCCCCTTTCTCCTTTTCCTCCCTCTGCTCTCGCCACGAAGCTTTCGGCTTCACTTAACTAAATCCGACAACAGCCCCCTCCCCCCCCCCCCACAGACTTTGCAAGACTTTGCCGGTGCCTTCAGAGCGTCGGTCTGAAATCGCCACTCTCCTCGCGGCGGCCCCACAAAAGTCGACAATGAGATACAGAAACAAAGCACCGAGCCGATCTAGCGCCGCGAGTGCCGAGCGGCGAAATGGTTACACGAATGAGACGTCGAACTACACGGAGCAGAAGCTGGGCAGCTGGGCGGCACTGGGCTAGGGGAGGGGGTGCAGGGGGTGCAGCCGGGTGCAGCAGCGGGGAAGACAAAGGGAAGACACGGGCCATGAAAAGTTAAGGTGATGGGGGCCGTGCCCAGCCCACGCCAGCAGCCCACGGCCCGGCCGTTGCCGACGGCTCGTACGTCAGTGCGCAAAGAGTGCTGCAATGCACAGATGTGCCCGAGCCCATGCGGGCCCGTACGGGGGGCCGGGGCCCTGTGGTGGTAGCCGGCCGGCCGACGAATGCAAAGCCGTGCGCAAAATGGCGGAATCAGAATGGAACTGCCGTAAGCAGGGAGGGGAACAGGTGAGGGTTCACGGGCTGCAGAGCGGCAAGGAGGAGAATAGGGTCGACTTGATGCTCGCTGGCCAGCGGAGAAACGACCACTTCGTAAGAAAGCAGGAGGGGGGGGGGTTGAAACGCCCTGGTATGGAGACCTGGAGGACACGACAACTAGACAATGGCACGGAAAGACGACTGCGGCCCCGCTCGGCGCAATGCCCGGTGCCGCAAGGCAGGAGGCGCCGTGCTGGGTAGGCAATCTCAAAGTGCGGAGTGCACGGGAGCCATGCGGGCTGGCCTACCCTCGCCATTCGCAGGCGTTTACCGTCGCGCGTCCCGCGCTGGAACTGGTTAAAGTGGGGGAAAAAAAAAGGTTCATTTTTTTTTCTCTCGCCACAGAGTCGTTTGTGGGGGTGACAACAGTGGCTTCGCGTGCTGCGCCAAACCGTGTGATCCGGGGCGATGAGGCGTTCGGTGTCCGAGTTCGAGTGCTGCCAGCGGAGCGGGAGGCCTCAGCACTTCAGCCTGCCCCAGCCCTGCCGGGCTCTAAGCCCTCCCCGCGTTTGTTCGGTCGGCATCGATTTTGTCATCAGCGCCGTCGCGGCGCAACTTTGCTAATGGATGTATGGTCATCTCCCGTGAGTGATGTGTTGCCGCAGGTCACCAGTAAACGGACGCGCCGCAGCGGTGTCCGGCGGGTGTCCGGCGGTGTCCGGCTCCGGGCAGCCGTCCGCTGCCAGGTCAGTGACGGTCAGTGACTCACCTGAGGACAGCAGCATGACCACCAGCCAGCCGTGCACGAGCGTGATCCAGCTGTGGCCGAGGAGGCGTCCGGCCTCCGCCATCTTCTCTGGTGGTGGTCGTCACGGCAGCCGGGACATGGCGGCGCTCACCCTCACATCCTCTCCGGGAGCCGCCGGGGGCCGCCGGGGGCCCGCCGAGGCTGCGGCGCCGACCCGACTTCTTTATCTTGCCTTTTTTTTTATTGCTGTTTTTGTTTCACGAAAAGAAATTAAAAATGTCCAAGACGCGCGCGCCGAGACGAGAATTAATTAAACGCACACTTTTGTTCCCTCCGAGGAGGAGGAGACGGAGACGCCGCTATCCTCGCCCTGCGCCGCGCGGCCCCATCTGGAACAGAAGCAAACCACACGGCTTTTGAGACGCAAAGTAGAAATGCCGAGGTCAGGACTGGACTAGGGAGACGGGAGACCCCTTCCATTACACGTCCGTTAATTGACAGCACGGGTCTTCCAAAGGACCTTTTGCTGATTTCGACATCTTTTGGCCGCAGAAAAAAAAACAAAAAAACAGCAGAATAAGGGCCGTGAACCGCTGCCGGGGATTCTGGCTCGGAGGGTTGAAGGGCCAAAGGGAAGAAATGGGAAACCCAATCAGCGCGTAATTAGGACCGTGGTCCACAGCAGCAGCAGCGCCGGCTCGGACCCCGGCAGCCCCGGCAGCCCCGGGCAGACATCATCGGATGTCCTCTCACGGGGCTGACGGGGGGAGGAAAATCAAAAGTAGGGGTCAAACGAAACGAGGGAGGAGCTTCGTCACAGAACAACTTCGAAATATTTCCAGGGGAAAAAAAATTAAAATATTTCTGAACTTTTCCCTTGCAATATTCCGCGAGAGGATTCGTGAGGGGGAGGCCAGTCAGGCCGTCCGTTGCACCGAACCAAGCACTGAACGCGCACTAGAGTCGGTTTTGGACCGGAATTGCTACCGCGCTGCCTGCTGTATGGCTACGGTTCGTGGAAGCAAAGCCTCGCACTAGTTCTGCTGGCGCTGCCCGCCGGGCGGACGGACGGGTTGTGAGGCCAGCTGAGCCCTGAGCCCGACCGCTCCCCTCCCCAAGTTTTTGTTGCACTCGTTTCTAAACAGCCCCCTCGCCATTGAATTAAAGTACCGAGACTGGCTAATGACCTGGCCCCCTGCCAGGCGATATCTACCCCCGTTCCGAGCCTGGGCCTGCCTGCCTGCCTGCCTGCCTGCTGCCTGCCTGCCTGCCAGCCTGCCTGCCTGCCTGCCGCCTGCCTGCCTGCCTGCCTGCCTGCTGCCTGCCTGCCTGCCTGCCTGCCTGCTGCCTGCCTGCCTGCCTGCCCGCGAGCCTGCCCCCGGCACTGGTCCGCGCCTCTCCGCCCCGCTCCGCCCCGCGACACCCCGCTCCGCCTCGTCGCCCCGTTGTGTTGTCAAATCACTGGGCTGCGAACGGATTATCTCGGCCGGGGGCCTTTTCTTTGCTGGCGGCGCCGAGAGGACAGCTGAGAACGCGGCCCGGGGCAAAAACCTTAATCAGTTGTCCGTCCGCCCGCCGCGCACTCATCTGGGACCGCCCCCACCTCCACCCCCGTCGGGTAACCTGTGGGGCCTAGTCCTACTACTGGGGGGATGATTGTGTCACCGACTCCTGCCGCCGCCAACCTCCTCCTCCCTTCTCTTGACGCCTCCTGAACGCCCCCGCCGCACGCCCTTTGTTGCTCTTTATTAGTAGCATCACGTCGCCCCGGGTGTTAATGAGCACGCCAGCCTGGCTGGCCCCAGCAGCAGCAGCAGCAGCAGCAGCGGGGGAAGGAGAAGGAAGAGAAGAGCAGACCACAGCTTTGGCGGCCGTTGTTTTACACGATGAAAAATGTTTGTTTTGCGGCCGCTGTCCGCCGGGGTGAAACAACAAAGCAAGCGCACAGGTCTGCGCGCCGTTTCGACCTATCGGCCGGGGCTCGCCTGCCTCAGTCCTCGCTTTATTTCCCCCTCCGGCCCCTCTCACTCTTTCTTTTCTTTGGCAACGTCGTCGTCGTCGGCCTGACCGCGATAACCCCAGCCCCCTCCCCTCCCCCCTCCCGTGGTGTTAAAGTTTCACTGAGATGCCCTCTCTTCCTCGCCTGAATACCTCACCCCCGGAAACGGGACGGGAGCGGGCCGGCCGGGCGTGACGCGATGGGCCGGGCCGGGAGGGGACGGGACGCCTTGGGCCGGCGCCAAGAGAGCAGGCCGTGCCGAGCCGAGCCGAGCCGAGCCGAGCCGAGCCGAGCCGAGCCGGGCACGCGAGGCACGCGGAGCACCCACTCGATCATACGCGATTACACACTCTGCGTTAGGGGGACTCTTTAGGGACAAACTGCTTACTTCAGTTAGATGAACTCCCTCGCGCGGCTGCCGCTGCCGCCGCCGCCGCCGCCGCCGCCTTTGCCGCCTCTGCGGGGGCGCTGCCGCCGCTGCCGCGCTGCCCGGGTCACCACCCACCCACGGCGCCCCCACCCGCCCGGGCCACGGGCGCCGAGTACCGATGTTCTCAACGGGACCGCCACGCAAATGCGTTTGCGTCGAAAATCGCGTTTGAAAATACGCCATGTTTCTGAGTCATAGTTCACAGTCCCGACTTCTCGATTCTGATTCGGTTAGCAGCCGAGCTGCAGCGCCCGACAGCCATTCCCATTCCAATCTCCATTCGATTAGCGCGACGGCCTCCGCTTTGCCGCGCTCACCCCCATCTTGATGTACTCCCTTCTTGAGCGAAAATTACCGGAAATGAAATATGAAGCACCTGCCAATATTCGGCCCCTCTTATAATTCTTTTCCCTCCGTCTGAGTCGTCATTGGAGATTCCAGCCGCGTCGCTCCCGGCCCGCCTAGAAACTGCCTCTCCTCTCGCGCCCCGGGACCCCTGGACCCCGGACCCCGGACCCCCCGAACCATCAGCCTGGATCTGATTAAAATAATAAAACTGCTGGTAATGAGGTGGTCTGAGAGCAGCGCGTCCCGCTCTGGCGGCCGTGGGTGGTTCGGGCTGGGCGGGGCTCCGGGCTCCGGGATCCGGGCTCCGGGCTCCGGGCTCCGGGCTCCGGGCTCCGGGCTCCGGGCTCCGGGCTCCGGGCTCCGGGCTCCGGGCTCCGGGCTCCGGGCTCCCGGGAATCCGCGCTCCGGGGACCCCGGGGCTCCAGGCGGCCGGTCGGCCGTCGAAGCGGGAATCGTTCGGCGAACGCCACGCCACGCCACGCCACGGCCTGCCCGGCCAGCGCCCGCTCGGGGGTGGGTGAGAAGAGGGGGCGTGTCCTGTCGTGGTGCGGCGGGCGAGCCTCCTTATCTGCCGCACTTATCACGTGATTTACCGCTCCCGCTGGCGCCTTCTAAATCATATCTCTCGGTGCACGCTGCACGCTGCACGGCCCGAGCCGCGCCGGTCAGGCGTCAGGCGCCTCCCCGTCCGAGCGCGCGCACTTGGCGGAGGACCCCCCGTCACCGGGCCCGGCGCGCCGGGTAACCCTCAGGTAACCCGAGCCGAGCCGAGGGTAACACGACCCGGGCACACATACCGCACCGCCTCGGACTCACTCATTCGTTTCATCCAGTATCTTTCTGCCCCGTCGCGACGAGCTCCGTCTCGGCCGCCCCCGAGCGGTAGCCGCCGGCCGCCGTGGGCCGTGGCCTCTCGGAAAGACCGGCGCGGCGGGTGCTCGAGTGCCTCCCCCTGTGCCCTGCTCTGCGCCCCCCTCTTGAGGTCGTCCTCCTTGTTCTTTCGTCGCCAGACGGACCCCGCTCCGCTCCTCCCTCGCGTTTTCCCGCCGCCCGCCCAGTAAGCCATGTGCCGTGTCCATTGCGGCCTGCTCCGTGTCGGCTGCAGGGGCCGGGGCCGGGGCCGGGGCCGGGCCGAGGTCGGAGCCTCCGGTGCGCCGCCGGGCTGAGCCTTGGCCCGCGGCGTGGGGAACGGAACGAGGCCGGGAAGGCCCTGCGTCCAGATTAATCATGATATGTATGCGTTGTTTAGTTTATAATGTGGCCCGAGCTTTGAGCACGGCACACCACGGCACACCGGGCTTATCGCCGTGAGGAGCATTGCGAGCAAAGTTTCGTACCGCACATAATAAACACCACAACCCACTGGGGATGGCGTGGTGGGGGTAGGGTGGGGTAGGGGGGTGGTGTACGGGGGGTGACACGGCCACTGAGATTCGCACCGGCCGCGCACCGGCTTCCGTAATCTGAACAGATGGGACAGACAAGAGGTGTCAACAAAGAAGTGTGCCGCCGCAACGGCGCTCGCGAGAGAAAAAAAAATAGTTTTCGCGCGCGCACGTTTTAAACAACACTAACACGCTTAAAAGGCCAAGGTCTTTCAGACCTTTAGTAGGATCGCGATAGCGTATACGATTCTCCTTTCAGGTACTGTAAATAAGCTCCTGGTTGAGCAAACGCAATCACTTTAAGTACGGCTTTTTTTCATCTATCAACTTTTTGTTTCCTCATCTTTTATTATCTTCCTTTTTTTGGAAGCGGCAATCGGCTATATCTGCACTCCTCTCTCTCCCTCTCTCTCTCTCTCTCTCTCTCTCTCTCTCTCTCTCTCTCTCTCTCTCTCTCTCTCTCTCTCTCTCTCTCTCTCTCTCTCTCTCTCTCTCTCTCTCTCTCTCTCTCTCTCTCTCTCTCTCTCTCTCTCTCTCTCTCTCTCTCTCTCTCTCTCCGGCTATCTATTATCCGTCGTGCACTTACTGATCTGTTGGTCCGACCAGAACTCGAGGGTCCTCAGGCAAGTCGATAATAACGGCCGCGCGCCCGGACTTCTCTCTCCTTCTCTCCCCATCCTCTCCCCATCCCCTCCCCTCCCGAGCCACTTATATAATATTTTTTTCCGAAGGAGTCTAGACTTCCTCCTCGACAGTGATCCCGGCCCGGCAGCCCCAGCCCCGCCCTGCCCGGCCCCGCCCGCTAGGGGTGGGGACGGGGAGAATATCAAGTAAGGGAAAAGTAATAATCACATACCGCGGAGCGCGTAGGTGGGATCGTCGGATCAGATTGACGCGTTAAATTATAAAGTTGGATATTGCACCGGCCCCCGCCGTCTCCTGCAATCGGGAGAGATGAGGGGCTCGACAACTGCTCGATGTTAAGAGGCCCGCAGAGCGGAGGCGGGCGCAGCGGCCAAGGCAGCGCACGGGGGTGGCTGCCTTTTGAGGGCCCCCGTCCCGTCCCGGTCCCCAACTCCGTTTCGATTCTACTGAGCTAGCTTTTTCCGTCGTTCCTGCAAACGCCGGCTGAACCCAGCCAGGCCCCGGCCTCTTTTCCGAGCTAATCTGTCATACTCGAAAACCGCAAGGACAGCTGGCTGGTGCGGAAACGCTGGGCGGTGTGTGTTCGCCAGCCGCTGCTAGGCACTTATCTTTCTCTTTTCATTTTTTTTTGCTTGGCAAAATTCTATTCTCGCAAGCGAAGTTTTTCGGAGAAGGTCTAAACTGGAAATAAATAAGAAGTCAAGAAGAACTTTTGTGGAACCAAATCGCGGGTTACCGTAGCAGAGAGTATCTCCACCACGGCCGCGGCGTCAACCACGAGTCAACGTCAATAATTTGAGAGCTTAGCTCTCGCTGACGGTATGTCGCGGCACTTTGGTAAGGTCAGGCAGCGCAGCGCCACTCCGTCTATTTGAGGAAGTGTCGTCTCAGGCCACGCGGAGGTACAAATGGGCTGTGTGACCCTATATCGTCAGCGAGAGCTAATCCTGGAAACATTTAACGTTTGGCTCATGGCTGAACACGGTGGCGGAGATACTCCATGCTACGGTAACCCTCATGATACCCGCGTTTTTCGTTTTCGCAGGTGGTCTTCTTAACTTCATTTCCAGTTTGAACCTCTCCGAAAAACCGTATTTCTCCAACGCCGTCGTAAGAGGGAAGAAAAAACAAAAACAAAAAAAACAACAATTGAGCCTGCTGCTTGACGGAAATGTACGTTGAGAAGGGCTGAGGACGGGGGTGGTCGCGTGCCAGCCGGTAGTGGGCTAGTGGACTCCCTGCAGGGTGCTGCGCCGGCAGTCCTGAGCCCCTCAAAATCCCAGCCGAGCCGTGGCAGGCCGGGAAAGAGCTCTGTGCTGCGCAAAGCGCGCACAGCCGTGCCTAGCCGTGCCTAGCCGTGCCTAGTCGTGCCTAGCCGTGCCTAGCCGTGCCTAGCCGTGCCTAGCCGTGCCTAGCCGTGCCTAGCCGTGCCTAGCCGTGCCTAGCCGTGCCTGGCTTTTCTATTCCTAGAGGCCGCGGGGCCAGCGGTCAGCGGCTAGCGGAGAGGCGGAAACGGCTTGTTGCGGCCCGCAGCGTTACGACACCCTCCACGGGGGGCCTCCGCCACGCCACGGCGCCACGCTACGGGCCACGGCCAGCCCGAGCCCTAAGGAGTGGAGCTGCCAGACACAACAAACGGCGCGGGGCGGGGCGAGGCCACCGGGCAACCGGGCAGCATCAGGCAGCGCACCTTATAAAACCCGTCTTCGCAAGCCGTTGGAGAGCTGCAATGCCAATGTCAGGGGTTTTAAAAATAATTAAAACTGAAATTAGAACAGAGTATTTCGGAGAAGGTTCAAACCGGAAATGAATATGAAGTTAAGAAGAACATCAGCGGATACCAAACGCGGGCATCATGAGGGTGGGGTTACTGCAGCAGAGAGTATCTCCGCCACGCCGTCAGCCACGGGCCAACGACATAACCTTAGAGGCTCAGCTCTCGCTGCCGATATGTCACGACCGTTGGGTAGGGTCTCACTGCGCTACAAAGTGCGGCGCGGCCTGAAGAGGCATCTATTCGCGCGCAGCGAGATGAAGCTACGTTGCCTGAACCCACGACCTGGTCGTGACATGTCGTCAGCAAGAGTTAAGCCTACAAACTTTCGCCGTTGACTCGTGGCTGACGCCGTGGCGGAGGTACTCTCTGCTGAGGTAACCCTCATGATACCCCGCGTTTTGTTTCCGCTGATGCTCTTCTTGACTCCCTCTTCATTTCCGGCTGGGACATGATCCGACCCGACATACCCTGTTCGGGGGCCGTACCGCACCACCCCCGCCGCGCCGTGCCGTATGTGAGTTCGGCATGTGGCCCCTTGGGGGAGGGTGCAGTGGTTCGCGATGCGTTTTCCTTCCACCTGGCGGGAGGCGGATTGTTTTTCAAACAAGCCGTGCAGAAAATCAACGAGCTTCCCCTCCTTACTACAACTTGGCGGGGGAGTAGCCCTCCCTTCGTGGAAACAATAACAGCAACAGTGTGAGGGGAGAGGTTTCGTAACGTCGCCAGACACCACAGTATTATAAAGATTTCCGAAAGAAAAAATAAATAAAAACGAATCACGTCATAACAGCGCTGGTCGCCGATAAAAATTTTCGTTATTTCCTTAGCGGCGCTGAAGTTTTCGTGTCGGTTCGCTTTCGCAAGGAAAACGAATTAAATGTCCCTTCCGCTACAGTCTTCCGCCAGGGTGACGATTATAAAGTCGTCACTGCGACAGCCAATGGCGACCGGCAGCCGGGCGGGCGGGTGGGGGAGGAGGGGGGGGGGACACAACGCGCGCGGTGCAAAGGGAAGACAAACTGAAAACGAAACTCCGCAGCTCCCTCCGCACGGAGCGGACCTAGGCGGAGCCGGCGGGCCGCAGCCGCTGAGAAAACGCCAACTTGGACCGCGGGCGGGAGGGAAAAGCTTGGGAGGGGAGAGAAGGCGGAAGGGCCGGCCTTGTGGCCGGGAGGGGCCGGGACGAGGCGGGAAGGGGCACGGGGCCTCTACAGGCGTATTGTTTTCCTTTGGCAGAAAGTTCGCTGTCCAAAAACGCCGAGTTTGCCCAGTGTAAGTATAGAGCTTGTCAGCACCGCCGCCGCCGCGGTGCCGCGGGAGTGGCCCAGTGAGAGAAGACAGACGTCGGCTACCCCCCCCCCCCTCCCCCACTCGCATCGCGACTTGTCGTTCCTCCCCGAGACGAGCGCCAACGCCACGGCCGCCGACGTTTACCACGCACGCTGGAGACGAACACCAGCCAGCCGTGCAGCGCGCGTTTCAGTTTCCACCGCCTGGCGATTATGAAACAAAACAAAAAAATTCTCCGGAGCCAGTGCTTGAACCCCGCGCCCTACGATCGGGAGCTGTGCCGAGCCGACTCAGAAGGACGGGTTCGAATACTTTACCCCCGGTCGCCCATCACCCCACCCCCCTCTCCCGAAACCTCGTCTAATGGCCCGCTGGTGACCCGAGGGTTGCCACCTCCTTGGCCAGCCAATCAGAGAGCGGCGGCCGCCGGGGGGCAACGGAGGCCGCGGGGGCCGCGGGGGCTGCCCAGTCGCATGGCCGGCCAGGACAGTTTATGACTGACAGCCATAAGCGCGCACGATTTACGAGTCTCTCCGCCGCTTTTCTTGATAAAAGAAAAAAAATAGAGTCCCGGGAGGCGAGTGGACTCACTCTATCAGAAAGCGAGGTGAAACCGATTAGGGATTGGATGTGGAGGTGGCGGCCGGTGGTGGGGACTAGGGACAGAGGAAAGGCCCCTCAGAGGGGGTTGTTGTGGTGCAGGGAAAGGCACTGAAACTAGCGTGAAACTGACGCATCTCTGATCGTTTTGCGGAGGCACAACGATCGGTTTACCGTTTTCCCTTATGACCTTTCAGTGTGCGTACGATATTATTCGAAATAACAAAAAACACATGAACGCTCGAAACAAAAACAAAAATGCTATTTAACAGGAACGCATTCCCTACCTCCAGGTTCCAAGCGTTTCGACCCCTTACCAGGACGGTGTGGCGAGCGGACAGACAGACAGAGAGACAGACACACAGACAGCCATTCGAGGCGGCCGTTAAAAGAAATTCATTTACATACCGTCCCGTGAGTAAGTATCCTTGGCGGCGAGTGTTATCCGTACACAGCGGTCGCGGCAAGGCACTGCCCGGCACTGCCCCACGCAGCGGCCAGGCCACCGCCACACGCACGCACACACGCACGCACGCACGCACGCCCACGCGCCGCGGTTCGCGTGCTCCTCCACGTGGCCGCCGCGCCGGTCCGACTCGTGCGCTGCGGTCGTGGCGCCGGGCCGCTCTACCGTAGCGGTGCGCGCGTTTTGGGGGTGGTTGTGAGACTGGACTGACTCGGCGGCGGCGCGGCGCGCGACTCCAGTCCAGCCGCCGCTCCAGCCGCCCCCACCCCCACCACCGCCCCCACTCCGCCCCCACCAACAACGCCTCGTGATATGCCGTTAACAAATTCGCTGGGCGCGCGCGCGTGTTGTCATGCTGCTGCGGCCCACCGCCGGCAACATTGGCGCCCCGCCCCTCCCCGCCCCTCCCCGGGGCCCCGGAGTGTGTCGTACAGACGGGGGTGCTGTGCAGCCGCTGCCCCCCCCCTCCCCTCTCCCCCTAGCACCACACAAGAGGGTGTGATCGAGGTGCTGGTGCGGGGCGGCATGTCCGGGGCGGCACGGCCGACGTCGCCCGGCCTGCAGCAAGCTCGCTGGTTTTGCGAAATGAACATTCTTTACGGCGTATGGCGCTGCTTGCTTGTTGCACGTCGGGCCGGGCTGGCGGGGGCGGGGCGGGGACGGTGACGGGGCGGGGGCGTCGCCAAAGTTGCGGGGCCGTCACCATCGGTCACCATAGGCGCCGCCGCCGGTGCTGTCGCTGTCGCGTCGAAGCGGCCGGAGGAACGGGGCCCTGGGCCCTGGGTCCTCTGGGGCGGGCAGTGGCTCCACAAGCCTTTACGGTCCTATGTTCTCAAGTTCCGGTTTTAAACACCGGCAGCAGACCACCGCAAAGTTTTTGGGGACGGAACGGAACGGCGTGCCGTCAGGCCTGTGCCGTCAGCCTGGCAGTGGTCGGGTAGGCAGCCCGGCGCACACTGCAGCGCTGCAGGCCGGCAGCTCTGCCTACCCCGCAGGGGCTGGGGCTCTCCGGGCCGGGACCAGCCGGGCCCAGCGCGTACACTGACGGTGCACCAACATTTTTTCTGCTTCACAATTGAACCATTTCGTCGAAGTGGCGTATCCTCTCCCAGGATGATGAGGCTTGGCGCCGGGAGGGCTGCCGGGGGCTGCCGGGGGCTGCCGGGGGCTGCCGGGGGCTGCCGGGGGCTGCCGGGGGCTGCCGGGGGCTGCCGGGGGCGGCCGGGGGCGGCCGGGGGCGGCCGGGGGCGGCACGCCGAGGACGCAGGTGGAGCGGTGCGGTCGCGGAAACGAGGCCGGGACCGGAGTTTCCACTTCTTCCTCTTTTTCCCCCGGAGAGATTCGCCACCATCGCTTTTCCATTTTCGTCAGTGTTTCGCTCACCTGTCGTTTGTGATCCGCCGGGAGCAGCGCCGGCAGCGCCGGGCTGCAGGCCCAAGGTGCGGGGACCCGAGGACCGGAGGACCGGAGGGGGCCGTAGGAAAGGTCTGGGAGTGCCGCAGGAGGGGGGGGGGGGGGAGAGACCAAAGTGATTCCCCCGTCGCGAGGGAGTCGAGAGGATCCGGGCGGTGACGAGGCAACAGGAGAGAGAAATGGACCCCACCGATACACCTGACGTGTGTGAGCAAGCGAAGAGAGAGAGATAGAAGAGAGAGAGAGAAAGAAAGAGAGAGAGAGAGAGAGAAAGAAAGAAGAGAGAGAGAGAGAGAGAGAGAGAGAGAGAGAGAGAGAGAGAGAGAGAGAGAGAGAGAGAGAGAGAGAGAGAGAGAGAGAGAGAGAGAGAGAGAGAGAGAGAGAGAGAGAGAGAGAGAGAGAGAGAGAGAGAGAGAGAGAGAGAGAGAGAGAGAGTGTGTGTCACTGTGTGCCGTGCAGGGCTCTGTGCATTCCGGTGAGTTGCGAAAGCCTGCACTATCGGAAATCCCTTCGACTCGACGAACCCGCAGCTCAGTCTCAGCCATAGGTCACAGGGCCGAAAACAACAACACAGGCACGCAGAACGCTTTAGCGTTCTAGGACACTCGTTCTTTTGGTATTGAGGATATTGCAGTTTTTCGTGTCAGAATAATATGTGAGGCACAAGTAAAATTAATAGTTAGTGTCTGTAAGAACGTGATACAGCGAACAATAAAATTAATGTAGTGGAGGAGCCTTAGCTGCTCAGTAGCAACGTGGGATCCCTAGGTTAACGAGAAGTGGTTATACCTGCTCGGCGTTTCGTTTTCTGGGGTCATGAGGATCATGAGACTCCATTTTCATGACAAGCAGTGTTCCGAGGTTGGTCCAAACGTACTACAACAGAAAAATCTCATTTTTGTCAAAATTTGAAAAATTGAGAAGCCAAATAAACTAATTTTGTTTCGTTGATTTTAAGATAAGCAGTAAATTTTGGTTTTGAGAACCTTTTATTTTTAGTCAACATTTAGTTGCGACCACTATTGTTTTTTCTTCCGAGATCTAGGTGTGACGGTCCATGTCGGCGAGGAAGTGGGTACATAATGCGTACGTGCGCATAGAGTCCCTACACCGCACGGGGTGAACGCTCCACCCCCGCCCGGTAGAGGTGGGCGTTTTTCCGCGTCACACCGACACTCCGCCGCGTCCAACCCTGGCCCGCGTTTCGCGAGAGAGCGGGGTTTTCGATCTTCCGATTCTCCCCGCTTTCTTCCCCTCCCATCTCCGCCTTGCCATTTCTCTTCGCCGCCATCTTCATCCTTTATTTACGCCTCCGAATTGTAGTCCCTCTGTCTCCCCAATATGATCAACATTTCATGTCGAGAAAGCGGCGGGCGCGGCCGCATCGTGGCGACGCTGGGCCGCGCCGAGGTAAGGCTGAGCCCTGAGCCGTGGGGCCCGGGGGCCTTGCCGGGGGCCGGGCCGGGGGCCGGGCCGGGGACCGGGCCGGGGACCGGGCCGGGCCGGAAGACCGCGCTGTCCCACCCATCCCGACGTGGAACGGGTGTAAATCAATGCCGGAATTTACTACCCCAGCAGCGCGGCGGGGCCAGCCCGGGTTTAAAGAAATGTCAATTTCCAACGAAAATCCTCCCCCCCCCCTCGCCAGCGGTGCGGAGCGGTGTGTGCGCCCGCGCCCCCGCCACGTCCCACGTGCCAGACTACGGGCCCAAGGAGCCGGGATATGGCGGAGACTTCGGCTCGATCTACGACGGCTTCGTGACGTGCAAGCGGCACCCGCCGCCCCGCACCCGCTCTGCCCCCGCTCCGCCCCCGCTCCGCCCCCGCTCCGCCCCGCTCCGCCCCGTCACTCCTCACAATCAGGCTAAAACACCAATACCCCTCCCACTACAACCTCCTCTCTCCCCCTCAAATTTCCTGTGTTGCCCCCCCCTCCCCCGCAGCATGTGATCCCTCGAGACCGAGATGGCACGCCACAGGCCACAAGCACTGCGTGGTTGGCTGGGCACTCCGAGTCGGGCACTTTTTGTCTTGTTCTTTCTTTTTTTTTAATTTTTATTTTCAAATCCCCAGCCTAATTCCCTCCGTACTTTTCGTACTGGCCGTGTTGGTGGGCGGGCGAACGGCGCCCAGGTGAGCGTGAAACTAGGCGTCGGTCTGGTTGCCCGGCGGCACCAGCTGGGGAGCCGCACGAAGAAGCCGCGCGAATTCCGCTGAATATGCATGAATCCTCCTCGCAGTGTTCGGCGCGACACTCCCTGAGAGGGAATCACCCACCAGCAGCCTCTATGCAATGGACTTGCCGCCCGGGCCAGCCGGGGCGGGGCCGCGGCGGTGGGGCTTGGAGGGAGAGGGGGGGGGGGGCGTGGGGGGCGGTGGTCCGGCCCGCGCCAGCCCCGGCCAGCAGCAGAGGTAGGGAGGGAAACTGCTGATGTCCTCAGATGCCCGTTGCAGATAAGCGCGAAAATTGTCTAATAATTTATTTGACGGTCCCTCAGCGGGAGGCGACGGTGTTTGTTCGGCTCTGTGTCTGTGTGCGCGCTGCGCGGGCGTTTCTGTGTGTGTGTTTGTGTGTGTGTTTGTGGAGGATAAAAATAAATTAATCGCTTTTCAGGTCTGGCAGATGGCAGATCGGTCTCGAGAATAAAGAGGGAGAAAGCAACTTTATTAAAAGCGCCGCTTTCAAGACGCATTCAATGAAACGATGATCATCGGACGATGAAGCTCCAAAGGACGCCTATCCGACCTGCCTCACCTTTCCAAGTCACTCCGACCCAGACGGGACCGCCGTCTTCTTCATCTCCCATCGTGAATCCAGTTCTGCGATCGCTCGGGGAGGCGCCCTCTACCGGACAACCCTCACAACTCTCACCCCCCGGCGGGCACAGGGAGTAGCGCCAAGGCTCGGAGTAGCGCCGCCGCCTTCCCTGGGCCGATGCCCCGCGGCTCAGTGGCCCTGCGCATCCCCCGCATACAGTTATTAAAATTAGAAATAGAATCGCCAGACCCGATAAAAGATGTATACCAGGTGTATCATTGGCCCCGGGCAGTTCCGTTTTTAGGCAGTCCCGCAACACACTATCTCCGTCTCTTTCTGGCTCGGCCGGACGCGTGAGACAGAAAGAGACAGAGACAGTGCTTTGCGGGACTGTCTAAAACCGAAACTGACCGGGGCCAATGATACACCTGGTATATATGTAACGGCTGGTAAGCAGTCCTGCAAAACTTGTGTTGTGTGTATCCAACCAATCTTGTACCAAAATGAAACAATAAACCTCTTTTCAAAAAAATAAATAAAAAAATAATCGAATTATCAGTAAAATAACAAAAAAAGACAAAAAAACAATGAGTCCCACAGTACAATAGTAGCTCGTGTTATCTTGTTTCCTGGTTCCCTAAAATCCGAAGGTAATGTGCAGAACCCTTTATTCATAGAACTCCTCCTTGCCTCTCGCCCTGTATATTTTTCATGTTCAGTCACAAACCAAACGAAGAAACAGCCAACGCACGCCACTGATTCCGAAAAATGTCGGCCGCCTCATGGAGGCGCAAAGTACAGCACTGGAGGCCCTCTCGCAGAGCAGAAGCCCCTGCAGAAGCCTGTCCCGCGCGGGCCGTGGCCCAGCCGCGTCCCCGCGTCCCCCGACGGCGCTTCGGTCTTCGGTTCGGCCAGCTTCTTGACGGGCCATAATCTCGTTGTCAATCTCTGAGGCGGCAGCGGCGGCTCAGCGGCGGTGGCCGGCGGTGTCCTGCTTGCTCTGTCCCCGCCGGTCCCCGCTGGTCACCGCGCCCTGAAAAGAGTTCCCCTCGCTGTGTCTTTTGTACTCGGCCGCGGGACGGCGTCACAAAGGCCGGCCCGGCGTTATGCATGATTCACGGCGCCAATTAATCACAGGCTGACGGGATGCCGCCAGCGGACGGACACGGAACGCCACATTTTCTTCTCGCTTCCGTCTTATCGTCACCCTCGTTTTGCACCCCGTCCTCCTCCTTCTCCTCTTCCTCCCCCTCGTTGACAAAACTAATGCATTCTTTTGTCGGTGACAAAAAACAAACAAACGAGAAGCGCTGATTAAGAGAAGAAGCGCGAAGAAGCCACGCGAAATGTAATAACAGCCTGCCAGTATGCATGAGCTTGCCCGAGGGTGGTGCGCGGGGAGTGAAAGGAATACAAGGCGGCGGTACATCTGAGGGCGAATGTTTTGTGAGCAGCGCGAGAAAACATTGCGGTTACATCTCGTTTCTCCACGGCACATGACACCCTCCACAGCCGTCCGCTCGTCGCGCTCGGGTAGCACTCGGACCGGACTGTGCTGCCGCCTGACTCTCTCCAGATGGAATCATAATACTATCATCCCGCTGTCGTCTCAGCGCCACGGAAAGAGCAGGACGCGCGCGACAGGATGTGGGGCGGGCGGAGTGCGGGGACAGAACCTGCGGACACGGACCGGCACGGACACACACGGACACACACGCTGGCAGCGCTTGCCGCTCTCAGCTGCAGCAAAGTGGAAATGCAATGAGACGTGAGTGCTCCTTTACGACTGCGCCTCGCCCTCGGATCGGAAGTCCTCTGGCAACAGTGTTTCCCGCCGACCGAGCCGGTCCTCTCTCCGCCGGAGCGGACCTGTTACTCCTGCACGCCCGACTGCTGACCGGCTCCGAGGGAAGATCCGGAGCCAGTTAGCGAAGGCCACTCAGGGCAAAAGTTTCAGTACATTTTATTCTGTGCTGGTATTTCTTTTTAACTGTCGGCACTGTAACGTTCGAAAAATAAAAATTGCATGAGCAATGAGTCGTCCTCGTTAACCAACCGATCAATGAGTGCCATAAATTAAGCAAACACTAAATTCTTAATTTCTACCTGATCAAATAAAAATCTGTTATCAGCACCCCTCCGTGTGGTCGCAGTGGCTGGCGGGAGCCGGCGCGGCGCCCGTGGTGCCCCGGCCCGACACACGGCCCGCGCGCGGCAGCACGACGGCCCGGCCGCCCGGCGCGGCGCGCGCCAGTCTCTCGCCAGACGCCCCCCTGGACGGGTGGCTCGAATGCCGCGGGGTCCACCGTCCGTCACCGCCGACACGGCGGCTCGTGGCTCGTGGCCAGCGCGTGGACCAGCACGACACAAGCGTGCCGACAGGCCACAGACATTCCTCCGCACGCTCACCCGTCAGGGCGCTGGCCGTGCGAAATAAATGCCGACACTGCCTCGCCGAGGGATGGTGGTCGCGTGGACTTTGGCTGTGGTGGGCACCTCGGAGTGACGCACACCTCAGCTCCCGGTGTTGTCGGACCCTCTTCGGCTGTGGAGTCTGACGAATGGGCGCCGCCGCGCGCCGTGACCGCCGCCGTGCGCCGGGGCCGAGTCCAGGGCCGTCACCTCCACGCCGAGCGGGATAAGGATCGGGACGGGAAGTAAGTGAACGGCGACTTTGAGGCCAAGTCAGCGGCAGCAAAATAGGAGGCCGATGCAGAGTTTATGGGACTTGTGTCCTGTGGGAGGCTGCTGGCGGCAGCTGGCGGCAGCTGGCGGCAGCTGGCGGCAGCTGGTGGCAGCTGGCGGCAGCTGGCGCGCTGCGCTGCGCCCACCTCCCACATGGAGCACCATGTCGTGGCGCAGGCCCCGCAGCGCCGGTCCGGTTGTGGTCAGCCGGCAAGCGCTCCATCGGAATCATATGGAGCCCGGGGCCAGCCGGGGCCAGGCGGCTAGCGGCGGTTACCGATAGGGACATGAACGGCGGAGCGGGCGGCGAGGGCGGGGGCCGGTGCCGGTGCAACGGCCCGTAGCCAGTGCACTTCTGAGCCCTCTGGTGAACCGGGCCAGCGAAAGAGTGGCAAAACGTAGGCGAGAAAATCACAGTACTCCGTTGGCCCGGTATTTAAGCCCGTGTCCGTTGCCAGAGCGCCGACCCCCTTGTCCGGTTCAAGTCTGGATCATATATCTTATTATAGTTGAGCGATAATTGAGACAAAGTGCCGAAGCCAATCACAAGTAACGCGGCGGGCAAAGTGTAAGTGGTTTTCTTAGCGGCCCGGGCGGCAGCGGATCATTTCTCATGCCACAAGCGGAGGGGGGGGGGGGGGCGGGGCGGGGCGGGGGGGGCTCTGACATTCTCCTCTATCTTCGTCGTGTCATTCTGTTGAGCGGGCGAACAAAAAAAAAACCGTTAGGAAAGGGGCGGAAAGATATGAAGGTGCTCAAAAGCAATGTCCGCACCGGATTATAATGAAGTGACCTCGGAAACGAGCCACCTACGAGCCTCCTACGGGAGTAGTAGTTGATGGTGTTTACATCAAGGTTATAAAAGAAAAAAGGGGCAAAATATGGCTTCGCGCGCCTCTCTCTCTCTCTCCCTCTCTCTCTCTCTCTCTCTCTCTCTCTCTCTCTCTCTCTCTCCCTCTCTCTCTCTCTCTTTCTCCCTCTCTCTCTCTCTCTCTCTCTCTCTCTCTCTCTCTCTCTCTCTCTCTCTCTCTCTCTCTCTCTCTCTCTCTCTCTCTCTCTCTCTCTCTCTCTCTCTCGCTCTCTCTCTCTCTCCCCCCCCCCTCATCTCCCTGCCCCGCCCCGTCCCGTCCGCGTGTTGTTGGCGGCTTCGGCTTCGTGTTCCCCGTCGGGGCGAACGACGGAATAATAACTGCTCTGTGGAACAAGATGAGACGCACCCACCCACGTGCCGTTCGCTGGCGTGAACGGTAAAAACATCGCCTAGGAATCCTAGGGGATTTTGTCAAAACCGAGACAACTTAACCCAAACCTAGGAAGTCCCTAGGAGTTGGGTGCAAATTCCTAGGGACTCCCGTGGAACTGGTCACCTCGGTCTACGTTCCTAGGAAGTCCTTAGGAAATCGGCGCGATTCCTAGGGAACCCCTAGGAATCCATCTCCAGGGGTCCGGAGAAGAGCCGAAACGGAAATAAGGGAGGGGAACCGCAGCAGAGAGTATCTCCGGCTGCGGCGTCAGCCACGAGCCAACGTCAAAAATTTGGTGGCTTAGCTCTCGCTGCCGATACGTCAGGACCTTTTGATAGGGTCACTCAGCGCAGCACGCATCCCGCGCGGCCCTCGGAAGTAGATCCGGAGGCCGCGCGGTTGCTGCGCTGTGCTGTGCGACCCTATCAAAAGGTCCTGGCATATCGTCTGCGAGAGCTAGGCCTCCAAATTTTTGACGTTGGCTCGTGGCCGACGCCGGACGCCGCAGCCGGAGATACTCTCTGCTGCGGTTCCCCTCTCTTATTTCCGTTTCGGCTCTTCTCCGGACCCCTGGAAATGGATTCCTAGGGATTCCTTAGGAATCGCGCCGATTTCCTAGGGACGTAGGAACGTAGACCGAGGTGACCATTTCCAAGGGAGTCCCTAGGAATTTGCACCCAACTCCTAGGGACTTCCTAGGTTTGGGTCAAGTTGTCTCGGTTTTGACAAAATCCCCTAGGATTCCTAGGCGATGTTTTTACCGTGTGCGGTGTGTGGGCTTCACGGCATCTAACACGCTCGGCCGAAGAACGGGGAGAACGCCTACGCACGGCAGCTGGAGAACCGGAGAACTGCCCAGACTGGACTGGGTCGCACGCGCCATCATACTGCGCCATTGTCGTTGGATGCGAAAGCAAATCCCGCACCTGCTCTGCCGGCTATGCTGTACCCCATTCCCAGCAGTCCGGGGCTAGCGAGGTGCAGGAGGTGCAGGCACGGCGCGGGCACGGCGCGTGCACGGCGCGTGCACGGCGCGGGCACGCTGCCGTGTGTGAAGGTGTGCCACTAGCGTGCCGCGTCGGCCCCTATTAAACCCTGTCGCGCACCCCTCTTTATTGTCGCTGCTTGGGGCGGCCCCGCCTGCCCCGCCTGCTGACACGTGGCGTTACGGGGCGCTGCGGGCGGGGGGCACTACACGCCAGCCTCCCCGGTGTACTGTACCACCACCACCACCACCACCGCCACCACCACCCCGTTCCCCCTCCCTGCATGGAGCTCGGCATGGATCCGTCCTGATGAAAAACACACACACGCAAAAACCAACAAGAAATTGTTGTATCGGCTGTAGCGGAGAGTACCCGTTGAGTCTATTACTACCCACCGCGCACTAGTGTTCTGTATGGGGCGGACATGGCACGGCAAGGCTATGGCCGAGCGTCGTCTGTCTCTCTCGCACTCACTAGGTTCTTACGAGTAGACAGAGACAGCAGATTTCGGTTATGGGCCATACCGAGCCAAACCCGGCTATACGCCCGCGGTGGGTGTCTCGCGCTGCTCGGAGGCGGCCGGGGGCGGTCGGGGGCGGCCGAGGCCGGCGCGGCCTTGTCGCACCGCCGCACCGCCGACGTCGGCGCCGCCCCCGGGGGCCGCCCCTAGACATCAATCAGCACTAGTTGAGGCGGCAGAGAGGTTAGGGGCAGTCGCGGTAGTTTGCCGGCATGTTTTCGCAGAAGAGGTCCCCGGAGGGGGGTTGAGGAGGGGGGAGGGGGCAAAAAGGTCTTGAACAAGACGGAATGGGCGTGTGCTGAAGGGGCTCACGGTAGGAGGGGTGGTAGGGGTGAAGGAATATCCTTCCGCACTCAGGGGTTCATCTTAAGATCAGAGGCGTGGTTGAGGCGCTTGATGGATGAAGTTCCTCAGAATTCGAATTTCCTGGCGGCGGGGTTTGTCGACGGGGGTCAGGGGGGGGGGGGGGTGAACGTGTGGCGACGCTCCAGCGAAGCGGAACCTTTACTAGACCGTCCCAGACGTTTTCCCGGAATCAACGTGTCAGACAGCGAGGCGCGGCCAGAAGTCTTCCCGGACCGGAGAGAAACGAGTGCTCCCTCCCTCCCCCCCACCTTACTCCCTCCGTCCTTCCGCCCCACCGCCCCCGGCTGCTTGCTAGCGCGGCCTCCGGTCCGGCGCGCTTAGAACACTAAATAAGAAAGGCGGAAGCCGCAAACGCGGCGGCCTCCCTCATTTGCCCAGCGCCATGAATATATTTTTATAATTTCACTCGACTTCACCAGGCGCAGTCTGCCACCACTCTCCCCCTCGACACCGTCCGACCACCCCTCACCAACCTCGACCACAGTAGTTACCGTGCCTCCTAGCCGGCTGTCTACTTGGCAGCTGAATTTTCTGAATCTGCACTCTCAAAGATGCGTGCTTGATTTCGGCATATTTCGATTCTTGTGGGATTTTGTTAAACGAATCATTCGCATTTGAGATATATATGCTTGATTCTGGATTAAGGCGTTGGTCTTGATTCAAGAAAATCTCACCAGACTTCAAGTATCAATCAAGTATGCAATTTTTTTATAATGTGGTTTCTCAACGTCGATTTTTGTTACGGCAAACGATCTCTCATACTTGGTGAGGCGGGGCACACGGCGTGCCCGGTCGTGGAACTGGGAACTAACCAATATGCCGTGGGCTCCCGTCGGACGGTTCTCCGGGATACGCTCTGGAAGAGGAGGGGGCGGTGTTGGGGCTCTGTTAGAGGTACACACAGTGGA
Organism: Odontothrips loti; assembly: GCA_038380765.1. Lineage (NCBI taxonomy): Eukaryota > Metazoa > Arthropoda > Insecta > Thysanoptera > Thripidae > Odontothrips > Odontothrips loti. The sequence continues at coordinate 7,451,719 of CM076245.1, read as the reverse complement.
TGCAAACAATTGCCGCATTGTGTCTTCCGGTGCGCAATCTCTCCTGGAATGTCACCGCTCCTCGCTTCGGCCGGCGGGGCGGCGGGGGCCGCGGCAGTGGCAGCGGCGCCACTCCTTAAGTCCGGTGCGGCGCAGAGTGGCGGTGGGGGGCCCAGCCCCGGCCGGGGCCCCGTGGGGGGCTCACGGCGCTCACAATGCCGAGCCAATCGTGCGGGCGGAGAGGAGTGCCGGAGCAGCCGGAGCCAGGAATCTCGGGGCGGCAGCAGGCGCAGCTCGCAGCCGGCGGCAGAGCCTTGGGCAGAGCAGCCTCGTGCGTCTCCTGCCTCCCCACCAGGAACATTGCCGACTTTATGAAGGCATTCCCTACTTTCGATATTCGCCGGCGATTCGCAGCGGAATGCTGCCAGATGGTCTCGCAACGTCACACACACTCCCGCAGACATCTCAAGGACGCTGACGCAAATTTTTTTAGAACACTTCAATAAAAAGGGGGGGAGGAGGGGAAGTCATGAGATACGAGTTATATAAAATGTCCCCTGTTTGCCTGGTGATGAATGCCAACGAGCTCTGCGCAGCATAAGATGTTGAAGAATGTGAATGATAACATTGGGGAAGAAGGCACGATGAAGTCTGCTCCTCAAGAGTGATGCAGCGTGGCGGGAGCGTGGGCCGCTGGGGCCGCCAGGAGGGGGGGGGGGGGGCTGCAGAGACCCACAACAATCCGACGACCTCGCCAGTGCCCACTGACGCGCTGTCAGTCCCACTGGAATTCTCATCACATTTGTGTGTGTGTGAGAGAGAGAGAGAGAGAGAGAGAGAGAGAGAGAGAGAGAGAGAGAGAGAGAGAGAGAGAGAGAGAGAGAGAGAGAGAGAGAGAGAGAGAGAGAGAGAGAGAGAGAGAGAGAGAGAGAGAGAGAGAGAGAGAGAGAGAGAGAGAGAGAGAGAGAGAGAGAGAGAGAGAGAGAGAGAGAGAGAAATTTTGTTTGTTTTATTTGGACCCGTGCCGTAGAGCTGAAAAGCCCAACAAGCGGCTGAGTCCACGTAACGAAATAACACAAGGTGCGGTAAAATCTGTGACCAGCAAAAGTAGTTACAATAAAATTTATGAAAATAAAACGCGTTGCATAGTGGTACCAATGTCCCCACCAGAGGCTTACAATGTACGGGAAAGAATTAGAATTATTAATAGCTAGCCAGCCACAGAGTTACCTTTTTTCAATTAGCAGCAAACACTTAAATAGAAGATTGGTGCAATACTAAATAGAAGAGAGGAGAGAGAGAGAGAGAGAGAGAGAGAGAGAGAGAGAGAGAGAGAGAGAGAGAGAGAGAGAGAGAGAGAGAGAGAGAGAGAGAGAGAGAGAGAGAAGACAGACAGACAGACAGACAGACAGAGGAGGCAGAGAGCAGGAAGGAGAGCCCGTTTTCTCGCATCAACCACTGGACCGTTTTATGGACGTGTTAGTGGCGGTGAGGGGGAGGAGTGGGGAGGAGGGGTAGGTATCCACGCGACACTGATAACTCCACACCGCCGAGAGCCGAGACGGCAGAGGTGGTGCCGGCGCAGCAGCAGCCTATCGTGTCCCCGTGTGTCGCAGCCTCGCGCCGTTTATGAGAATCCTCGGCCTCGGCCAGCCTCAGCGCAGCAACCCCCGGCAGCCCCTCCGGAGTATAAAAAGGCCCCTCCAGCTGTGACGTAATGCGAAGGGGGTGAGCTGGGTAGGCAGACGGCCGGACAAAAACGAAAACATTTCTGAGGTTATTTGAGGACAGCGCGGAGTACCTGCGGCTAAGCTGAAAGTTTTTGGTCTCCAAGAGCTCTGCGTACGGGCGGGGACTGCGGAACAAACTTTATCTAGCAGTCAGCGCCTGTGTGTGTGTGTGTGTGTGTGTGTGTGAGTGAGAGAGAGAGAGAGAGAGAGAGAGAGAGAGAGAGAGAGAGAGAGAGAGAGAGAGAGAGAGAGAGAGAGAGAGAGAGAGAGAGAGAGAGAGAGCCGCACGCCCCGCAGAGTATCGCCGCGCCGCTGGCAATATCTCACTTTTATCGAGAGGGTTTGCTTTTTGTCGGCTGCACGGCCCGCGGGCCACGCGCGACCCTCCGGAAGCCTGATGCGGCGCGATGGCTGCCGGTACACAGCGCCCCCCCCCCCCCCCAAGATCAGCCTGATTTGTTTCCTTTTGTGTGTGGTGTTCGGCGCAACGGTCGGTTTTCGCTCCGGGGCCTTTGATCGCACGTATCTGCTCAACTCGCTTTCCCCAGCTACTATATATTTTCCTCTAATATTCCTAGCACCAGCCGAAATTGATTCATATGAAAACACTATGGACGCCGTGTTCCGCTATAAATCTGAGACTGTTGAATAAATCAGGCGGGCGAGCCTCGCCTCGGGCGTGACAGGGACAGTGTGTGCCACGGCGGGAGCGCGAGGAGGCGGTGAGCAGTGAGCTGGAGCGGCAGCGCAGAGCTGGAGCGGAGCCTTGGCGCCCGACGGTGGCGGCATAGGCAAGCCCGCAGGGCAGCCGCGGCCAGCGGGTCGGCCTACCCTGAGGTCGGCGGGCGCCATGTGGCCGGGCGGCCAGCTCCGGCCCAGCCCCGGCCCCAGCACAGCCCCGGCCCCGGCCCCGGCACCGGCTGCAGACCTGCACACTTGTCCATTTCATCCCAGCGTCCCATCTCTATCTCGTATATCTTGTCGGAGCGGAGAGTTCTGGGGCTCCAATAGAAAAGCTTCGGCTCCCGAGGCGTGCATTCCCACCACCTGCTCCACGGCGGCTGTAGCCTTGTCGGCGCGCCCGGCAGATCTCGGCGCTCGGCGCTGCCCTGTCCGCCCTGCTTAACCATTCTCCTTGTTGCAGCGATGGCGCTGACGCGGTGGCTGGGGGCGGCCGTGTTGGCGGCGCTGTGGGTGCTGAGTGGCGCCGCCGGCCCCCGAGGCCCCCGGGCCACCCCCCAGAGGCGGCCAGCCACGCCGCCCCCGCCCGCCTCCTCGGCGTCCTCCTACGCCCCCACGACCACGGAGGTGTACTCGGTGACCATGAGCAGCCAGGCGCCCGGGCTGACCAACAGAACCCTGCACAAGGTGAGTCGTGGGCTCAAATACCGGCCCCGGGACTCCTTTCTCTGCACCGTTTGTCAAACCGCTCTGTCCGGCTCCGCCAGGTCCAGGTGGGCGTCGTGCTGCCGCACTCGACGTTCCGCAAGCGCCAGTACCGCTCCACCGTGGTGGCCACGCTGTCGGCGCTGGCCAAGAACAAGCAGGGCAGCGCCTCCGTCCTGGGGCACACGCACGACATCGTGGCCACGGTCGTCACCGTCAGCCACAAGCCCAGCCCGACCAGTGAGTGTTTCATCACGACCCTACCCCGCCGCACTGCTCCCGCCTCCGGCAAGTCCCTCGTCTGCTCTGGGAAACGTCGATAATTAGCTCTGAGGCGGCGCGGAGCCGAGCCAGGGAAAATAGAGAGGTCACTTACTACCCTATGCTGCTACTGCTGCTACTGCTGCTGCTGGAGCCATCGTGCGAGTCAACACGAGCCAGCCCACTTTCATCCTAATGCAAATACCGTACCGTCGCAAGCAGCAGTTCGCGGGCGGAATAGAGGGAGGGAGAGAGGGAGATAAGGAGATGGGGAGAAGGAGATAGAGGGACAGATAGGGGGTGGCCATGAGGATTGGTGTTTGCCGAGTTCATTCCTTGTCTGCTGTATTATTGCTCTTAAAATACAATACGGGGCCCTGGACAAACAGCCGTGATGCGATCGGCAGCCGGGATTGCTCGCTCCCGGTCCACACATGGAGGATGAAGGAGGAGAGGAGGAGGAGAAGGAGAGAGAGTTAGAGAGAGAGAGAGAGAGAGAGAGAGAGAGAGAGAGAGAGAGAGAGAGAGAGAGAGAGAGAGAGAGAGAGAGAGAGAGAGAGAGAGAGAGAGAGAGAGAGAGAGAGAGAGAGAGAGAGAGAGAGATATGAAGGGAGGCTGGCGGACGTGGCCCAGCCGCAGAAATGGATGGCTTTGCGAGGAATCACGCAAGGCGAGATGAGGAATAAGGTGACAATGCCTTCCCCTGCCCCCCTCCGCCGCTCTCCCATATGGCTCTCCCTTTTTTTTCCATCCCACCGCCATCCCTGTCATAATCCGTCCCCAAATCCCTCGAAATATTAACGCGGCATAGCCTTAAGCCAAAACGTGCGTCCCCGGCGTGGCCATGCGTGGTCCCCGCGGGTAACGCTGGGGGCGGACTGGGGACGGGCCGGGGAAGGGGGGAGGGGGGAAGTTGGTGGCGCGGCGTCGTAGGGTTACCCAGGCCGCCACGGTTCGACGCCCTAATCTTCGTAGGTCCTCTTCTCCTCTTCTCGCCTCCTGCCGCCTCCCTCTTCCCACCACCCAGGAGGAGAAGGAGAGAGAGAGAGAGAGAGAGAGAGAGAGAGAGAGAGAGAGAGAGAGAGAGAGAGAGAGAGAGAGAGAGAGAGAGAGAGAGAGAGAGAGAGAGAGAGAGAGAGAGAGAGAGAGAGAGAGAGAGAGAGAGAGAGAGAGAGAGAGAGAGAGAGATATGAAGGGAGGTAGGCTCTTTTCCTTTCGCACACATCGCGGCCAAGAGTATGTAGTTTGCGGCCTGGGAGCACTGGGAGTGTGTGCTGGCTGGTCACCGCCAGATGTCTGTGCAAGAGAGAGAGAGAGAGAGAGAGAGAGAGAGAGAGAGAGAGAGAGAGAGAGAGAGAGAGAGAGAGAGAGAGAGGAGAGAGAGAGAGAAGGCGTACGGCGGCGGGTAGTCCAGGTATTAGCCTCGTAGAGACGGGCACGCCGAGTCACCAGAAGCCCCATCAGCGAAGCAGAAGAAACGGAATTAGGGCCAGGGGCGGGAAGACGAAAAAAAAAAGGTGGAAAAAATTGCGCTTGCCTACGACCCTGCGGCGATCCGTCAGTCGGCCGGGCCGGGCCGGGGACATCGGCAGCGGGAGACAGACGTGGCGGCGGCAGCTGGCAGGAATCTCACGGCGATACGACCAGCGACGGAGCGGACCGCGTGTTCGATGTTGTTTCATGCGGCTGCAGTGGACAGGTAACCAGTGCGGCCCAGCTTGTTATGGTACAGATTTTGGGGTTGGGTTGAATGATGGAGAAGACGGGGTTGAAGCTCAGTTGAGATGTATTCTGGTGGTTCAGAGTAGTTAACAGATGGTTTTCGCCACGCGGATGAGTACACGGTGGTTCCCACGACTTGCCGGTGCCGTGGTGGGTTCGTGACTGGCCGTCGTCGGTTCGGCCCGGCCACTCGGGCCCGGCGAACGCATCAGCCCGGCAGCGCGACATTTGCTGATCAAGCAGTGCATCGCGCGCGACGAGACCGGACAGCCGGACTCTGGCCGGACTTCACCTCAGAGCAGCCTCGAATGGTAGTACCTTAGGGGAAGTCCCAAGGGACTTGGACTAACAAGGACTAACAAGGACTAACAAGCTTGGCGCCACGGCCTCCACCTGCGTAATTACCCTCCCTCTCCCCTTCCCCTCATCTCCCGCCTTTTTGCAAAGACGAAACGCATATAATCGAATTAAATCCTGAGCGGCGCGAGCGGCGCCGTCCTGCCGTGCCTTCTGCTGCTGAGACAACACAATGGCTATCAAAATCGGCCGGACCAGAAGGACGGCACAGGACAGGCGGGGCGGGGCCGCGGAGCACCGGGGAGGGGGGGGGGGGGGGTGCTTTCTCGGCGAATTACTGAGAACAATGGCTGGTCATTACTGGAAGGCGCTGAGCCGAATTTGAGCGGGAATATTAGTATTTGTCGTCTGCTAGCGCCCACCGCCGGGCCGGGCACCGACGTGGAAACGGCCCCAGTGTGGCAGCAGCAGCAGTAGCGGCACATTTCATGCTGTGCCGAGGACAAATTTTTTCCCCGCACAGAGTTAAGCGACAGCAGACACCGGAGGGATCGGGGAAATTGCTCTCCGGCATAGGCCGCCAGAAATTGAAAACCGCCTGCCGGCCTGCCGTGGGCGGGCCTGCCTGTCGTTCAGGTCAGCTCTGGGGCACCGAGCACCTCGTCGTGGCTGGGCTGGGACCGAGAGGTCATGCTCTCGCTCTGGACGGGCCGGGCCTCATGGCAACGGCCGTGCTACGGCTCTAAATATTGTCCCGGCCCGGCAGCGCGGCGCAGGACCATTCTGCAAATGTTTACCCTCTTGGCGCTGTATTGATTTAATCTCAGCGAAAGCTGCGCTGAAAGTGTCTCTGCCGAGGGCCGACGGGGTCGGGCTGGTTGTGTTGGGCCTTCGGCCGGGTCCGGGTCCTCGTACGGCTCTTTTCCAGCTCGCATGCCGCGCGCCGCGCCGAATGGTGCCCGGGCCGGACTTGTCCCCTCAGAGACCTGCCGGCCGGTGCCGGTGGCCCTCGCCAACCTCGCGTTCAACGAGGAAGAAACACGATTGGTCCGCAAACACGACGAGAGTGCCGCTGTCGCGTGCGCCTTGTAAGGTGCCTTGTTGTCGGCCCGGGGGCCATTCGGAGGCTATGGGGCTATGAGGCTATGAGGCCGAAGGAGCACGTTAAAAAAAAAAAAAAAAAAAAAAGATTCGCTATGGTTAGCAAATTTTTCGCTGGTCCAGGGAATTCTGACCTGTGAAATCGCGTCTCAAGATTTTTGTTGGGGTTAGTGAATTATTTGCTGGATCAGACAAAAAAAATCCGAAAACGCAAAGATGGGGACCTTTTTTTCCCGTGAGGGTGCCTCCCCCGCTAGAGGCTCCCACTATCACAAACCCGTGAACTATGAGTCTTCATGCAGCTTGGGTCAAGGCCACCAAAGGCTAATGGTGTCTCTTCGAGTCTTTCATTAATGTTTGCAGCTGAAACTACTTGGCGCGTGTGTCCGTGCGTGACTGTGCAGTCTCACTGCGGGGTCGGCCGGTGTCGTCCTCGTCATGCCGTCACGGCACGGAAGTAAAAGAAGAAGACAAAAAAACAAACTTGTGTAATTTGTGTCAAGACGCGGACGGCACACTGCCACTGCGCGAGACCACCATCAAAGCCGGGTGATTAATGGCTCCGAAGGGGTGAGAAACGATCGGACTGGGAAAACGCTCCTTTAATTCCTTTCCCTACTTTTTGCCCCCAGTGAGTTTGAAAATTCGGAGGTTGGTGGCAGTGGACGAAGAGGACGACCAAGGCCGTTTACGATTACCGTACTTTCGCGACCTGTAGGGGACCGGAGTGTTCGAGGCGGGTCAGAGTGTGGTTCTTGCCTACTTACGGGCTAAAACGTCCGCTAGTTGCCTTAATGCCTACCTGGCTTTTGGGGGTGACCCCCACCCCCCCCCCCTCCACTGGTGCCTGGTGCCGACCGGATTCCCTCCTCCTCGAGAATCTTCCAAGGAGCTGTCCTGGCGACTGTGGACTTCTTTTAATTGATTCGAATTAATGAGAAAGATTAACTCAAGGGCATCTCGATCCGGATCTCGCTGGGCTCTGGGCTTGGCTCCCCACTCCGGTCCCTTCGAGGAGCCGCGCGGATTCCAGGAACGACTCCAATCACGTTTCGTAGTGTTCGGGTTCAAATACCGGCACCGTAGCATATGGTGCGGTTCTTCTTTCTGCGTCATTAGATTTATCGGTTGCAGTCACCCTGGCAGCTTAAAGATTATCCCAACGACGGCCCCCGCCCCGTACCCCTTCCTCACCCCGTTTGCGAACCTCCATCGCTTCTCGGCACTTCCTAAACAGGGGGCGGCCGGGGGCGGCCGGGGCGGCCGGGGGCGGCCGGGGGCGGCCGGGGGCGGCCGGGGGCGGCCGGGGGCGGCCGGGGGCGGCCGGGGGCGGCCGGGGGCGGCGGAGAGCCTGGGCCTCGTGGCAGTGAGGCAGGCCTTGTTGCCGGTTTGTTACTTCTAACTGATGGCTGTCGCCAGCGAGGACTGCACGGAACGGGGCCGCCTTACGAACGAGGGAGGTTCAAGTGGGTTCAAGGCGGGCGGGGCGGGGCGGGGCGGGGCGGGACCCAGCGCGGAGTGAGTGACGGACGCTCCGTGAACTTGAGGAGGGCGCGGGCGTGTCGGGGCCCAGCGCTCCCAGCACTCCTTTACTTCCGCTGTCCACCAGTGTCAAAAACATTTGTCTCGGATGCCATCCGAACCTTGGCCGCCGCGCACCCGCAGGCCCGCAGCCGAGGCCGCCACAAAGGCGGTGCGGTGTGACGTGACGCCAGCATGGATGGGTACACCCACTCGGCCTGACGTCCCAGGCAAGGAGATGGTGCACGTCCGGAGAAACTAAGAACGGATGTTAAGAAGAAATCAATTAAGTTCCGCTCTGAGTTTCTTCCTGAGTGCCCTATTACAGACGGACCGGCCCCTAAGCGGTGGTGGCAGTGGCGGAGGTGTCACAATGCGCCCGGCTCTCCTCGCCGCCTTGCAGTAGTGCGTCACTTGCGAAGGGGCCGGCGGTGCTAGCGGCGACAGGTGTTCCCGTAAGTACCCCTGTCCCGGCTCGGCTCCGCCCGGCCCCGCCCGGCCCCGCCCGGCCCGGCCAGGCTCGGCTCTGCGCGGAACACTAATATAATGGTCCGCCGAACAATAGTGGGGGCGGGCAGTTACAGACGGCGGGGTCCGGCGGGGGCGCTAGCAGGGCCACTGGCGCACACATAGGCAGACGCCCCGCCCCGACAGGCCCGCGGACAGGCCTGCGGACAGGCCTTGTGGACAGGCCTTGCAGACAGGCCGGCGGACAGGCCTTGCGGACAGGCCTTGCAGACAGGCCCGCGGACAGGCCTTGTGGACAGGCCTTGCAGACAGGCCCGTGGACAGGCCCGTGGACAGGCCTTGTGGACAGGCCTTGCAGACAGGCCCGCGGACGCGGACAGGCCTTGCGGACAGGGCTGCGGATGGGCCCGCACTACAGGCCGGGCGGGACAGGCCAGAGCCCCAGCGGGACCACAGGACGGACGCGACAAGCCACTAAACTTGACATGAGAGCAGAGCAGAGCGGAGTGTGTCGGCACAGAGCCCCCGGCGGCGCAGCCACAACACGTGAACAGAGTCGGCCGCCCGTGGCGCCAATGGCCGCATTACCGCTGTGCCGTGGAGTTCGCAGGGATCGTCATATAACTAGGCGAAGGGGAGTGGGTGAGCGCGGCGCGGTAGTCCTCGCGTACTGCATGGCACAGCATCGGTAACTGTGCTCCCGGCGCTGATCCCAGCCGCCCCCGGCCGCTCGCGCCGCCTCCGGCCGCCCCCGGCTGCCCCCTGCTGCCCCCGGGCAGGGCCTAGGAGAATCGAGTTTGTGGGCCGGAGCGGAGAGCGTCCGGGATCGACAAAGGGCCGGGCCGCCGGGGCCTGGAGCTGTGAGCTGCGGTGCGCTGCGGTGCGCTGCGGTGCGCTGCGGTGGGCTCAGAGCGCCCACCAAACAGAGTCGATGTCGCAGCCGCACCGCACCGCACCGCGCAGTGTACACTCCCGTACAACTCCACAGCCGAGCGCCGTGAACCAGACCAGGGCGCCAGCCAGAGGACCCCCACCCCGCCGCCGGCAGTGGCAGTAGAGGCCTCCGGCCTGCATGGAGGAGAAGTCAGTCACTTTGGCATCAAATTGGACTTGTCCTGCACTGTTGTGTGCGGTTTGTAGGGCGGGCCGTGGGGCCTGGAGGGCCGTGGGGCCTGCACTCTCAAAAATGAATGCTTGATTCAAAGCGATTTTGATGCGAATCTTGTATTCTTGTGGGATTTTGTTGATTTAAGAATCATCTGCGTACATCAACCGTCTGTATGCTTGGCACTAGCACATGATGCTTGAGGCACGTAATCGTATTCTTGGGACAAAGCATATAGTATCCCTCAATCAAGCATAACATGCTTCAATCAAGCATAATATGCGTGTGGGATTATTAAGCATTTTATGCTTAAATCGTGTATTCATTTTTGAGAGTGTGGAGGGCCGTTGGGCCTGTGGGGGCGGGATGCACCTTCCGGAGGCCACCACACTGTTCCCGGACCCCCAGTGATCCAGCCGTGCCGACCAGCCGACCGTCAGACCGTCTTTATCCGATGTTCTGTTCCGCATAACGGGATGGGCCTCGCCCTGGGGACCGTTTCGTGCTCAACGGACTTGAGGCCAATGGGAGCTGACCAGGCCACAGCCGGCCATGGGCCACATTCACCCAGCCCTCTCGATAAACCCTTTTCCGAGCCGAGAAACCCTCCTCGTCGTCTCGTCTCCCGCGGCTCTCCGCTGTATAGAGAGACTAGAAAGTCTCTCAGAGAGTCTCAGAGAGTGCCGATCACAGCGGACTCTCTCTGAAAGACTTTCTGAGTTTCTTGTGAGACTCTCTAACAGACCTTCTGAGTCTCTTGTGAGCCTCTCTGAGAGACTTTCTGAGTCTCTTGTGAGCCTCTCTGAGAGACTTTCTGAGTCTCTTGTGAGACTCTCCCAGAAACTGTCTGAGTCTCTTGTGAGACTCTCTGAGAGACTTTCTGAGTCTCTTGTGATACTCTCTGAGAGACTTTCTGAGTCTAGTCCGCTGTGCTCGGCACTCGACCTCAGCGAAACCCTCGCCCACTCAGTACTTCACGGTACAATTTTGCATTTTATGGTAGTGTGTACATACTAGCGCATATGAACTACAAATGGACGCATCAACGCCAGAAGCAGCTACAACTGCGAAACCACTGTCCGCAGGCCGGAGGCGGGGGGCACACCACGACCAGAGTATAACAGTAACCGCAAACACAATAAGCCACCTACCCAGCGGCGCGGCGGCTGCAGCATTCCCTTCCCATCCGGCATCCGGACTTTCATTATTTCCCTCTCCCCGTTCGGATTCCCCAGCGGCGGCAAGGTACGGATCACGCTGCTGGCACAGCCTGCACGGCCTGCACAGCCCCGGTGCGGAGTGGCCCGACGCGCTCTAACGACGGCAGTCTGCACGCCTACAGCCCCTCCTCCCCCAGGAATCCTTTCTAATCGCCCCACATACGTTTGTTTGGACACAAAACTACAACAAGCAGAGTGAGAGAGATAGAGAGTGTGGGAGAGACGGAAAGAGGGAGGGAGCGAGAGGATGTGGCGGTGGTGCTAAACGCATCCGGCGGAGCCCTCGGGACCCATAATGGAAAGCTTGCCCCGCCCTCCCTTATCCCTGTCACTCTACGCGGCCGCCTTTCCCCTCCGGGCCGATTGTTCTCCAAGGAGCGCTGCTGCAACAGGTAGTCGACTGGCCCAGCTCCCCCCCCCCTCCACCCCCTACCCCCCGGGGGGCCTTGGTGGCCCGGGCTGAGCCCTGCTGCTATGGTGCACAGTGCCCCACGGGGACTGCTAGTTCTTTCTGAGTTTTACAATAACGATGGCGGTAAGTCGCTCTGAACTTCGGAAAATGTCTGATAGAGTTTAAATCATCAGATGGTGGAGGTGGGCGATGCGTCGCAGTATGGCAGCGAGCACAGCGAGCAGCAGGCCGCGAGTGGGCCGGGGAGGGAGCCGGGAGCCGGGCCAGGGAAAGCTCTCAGAGCCAACCCCTCCATGTGTCTCTCGCGGCGCTATTCCGTCTCCCCCCTCTCTCTCTCTCTCTCTCTCTCTCTCTCTCTCTCTCTCTCTCTCTCTCTCTCTCTCTCTCTCTCTCTCTCTCTCTCTCTCTCTCTCTCTCTCTCTCTCTCTCTCTCTCTCTCTCTCTCTCGGCCCTAACGCGGCCCCCGGGACCAGCGCGGGACTTGCGGCCCTGCGGTCCCTCCCCGCACGCAACTGGTGTCCCAGAAAGACCATCTTGTTTACTTTGCCGCTCCGCTACGCTTCAGCCGGCCCCGCCTCGCCCCGCCCCGCCCCGCCCCGCCCGCGGGGCTCCCTGGCCTTCCAAGAGGCTTTGGACGCGCGAGTAATCATTCAAGTTGAGTTGCCCGCCATTAAAATGAGGTGATTCCGAAAAGTTTGGCGTTGCCGCTGCAGAGGGGCTTTGAGAGTCTTATCGTGGCAGAGAGACAGCGCAGCTGATGTTCTGCTGCTGGTGCCAAAGGGTCGTGTTTCACAGCGCTGAAAGCGTCTTGTTTAGTTAACGCTCCCTGGAGAAGTGCGCAGAAATGAGAGGAAAATAACATGTGCTCAGACTGTGGTGAACTCAGACGCACAGTGAGTGACTTGCCGAACACACCCTGGCCTGGCCCGGGCAGGCCAAGAGGGCGCTGCCATCGACTGCCGCCGGCCACCCACCGCCACCCCACAGCTAACAAGTCGCATCAAAGTTTGTGTGCAGCTTTAGCGCGTCTGTTGGACCCCGCTGGGCCCCGCCGAGTCCCGGCCCCGGCCCAGGCTGCGGGAAAACACCGCAATCATAGCTCATAGCGCAGCGCTTGGCACTGGCGAGCAGCTGACGCCAAGCTGAGGCGAGAGCAAGCGCAGCAAGGCAGTTACGGAGCGGAGCAGCGAAGCAGTTGCCAGTTCCAGACCTCTACTGTCCGACTCCTCCGAAACAGTGCAGAGGGGGGGGGGGGATCGGCACGCCCATTATTTTTCCGGGGATAATTCGAGTAATTTAGTTACGCAAGCACACTGGGTTCGCACGGCCACTTTCGGCTTTAGAATCCTGCGGATGCTGGCCGCCGACGGGGATGGCGAGGAGGAGCCGAGCCGAGCCGAGCCGAGCCGAGCCGAGCCGAGCCGAGCCGAGCCGAGCCGAGCCGAGCCGAGCCGAGCCGAGCCGAGCCGAGCCGAGCCGAGCCGAGCCGAGCCGAGCCGAGCCGAGCCGAGCCGAGCCGAGCGGCCGCAGAGGCCGTCTGCTGCACCACGGGGCCGCTGCATTACAGCTCCCACCCGCCGCTGCCAGCTTCCAGGCCGCCGGGGCGGGATGCCCCCCCCCCCTCCTACCCCTCCCAGACTGGAATACCTTCCTTACGGCCCGTTCTGTCTGACCCCCAACGACACGGACACAGCCACTCTCGCCCCTCCCATCTCCTCCCCTCCCTCCTACCTGCACATTTCCCCCCCTGCTGCCCTCCGCTTTTATACCTTTCTTTACGGAGCACCAGCATCCCGTCTGCGAGCCCCCCCCCCCCCCCCCTCCCCCCCTGACGAACCCCCCAGTCCACCGCCACCCGCCAGCCAAGCCAGACGAACCAATCGCCCCCTCCCCTTCTGTCTTTTGTAAACCCCGCCACCGCCACTGCTGCTGCTGCTGCTACTGCTGCATCAGCGCATCAGCGCATCAGCGCACGCAGCCGCCCCCGCTGCTCCGGCTGTAAACGAGCCGCCGCCCGCCGCCCCCGGCCTCGGCCCTCTGCCCCCGGCCTCGGCTCTCTGCCCCCGGCCTCGGCCCTCTGCCCCCGGCTTCGGCCCTCTGCCCCCGGCCTCGGCTCTCTACCCCCGGCCTCGGCTCTCTGCCCCCGGCCTCGGTCCTCTGCCCCCGGCCTCGGTTCCTGGCACGTCGCCGTCGTGAAACACGGAGGAGAGAGGGAGAGCCGAGGCGGCAACTTTAATCGCAGCGACGCGCGGCGGCCTGCGGCCTCTGCAAATCTCACCTGAGCATCCTACGGCGATGCCGCCGCGTATGAAAATCAAAAGAAAACCCAGTGTCCACCACTAAATACTTTCTCTCTGTGGGACGCGACCACAGGACCGCGAATAAACAGTGACGAGCCAGGCGGGTGGTGGGGCTGTTCTGCGGCGAGAGGTGAGCGAGCGCGAACGGGTGTTGGGCTGTTGGGGGGATATCGCGGAGTAATAACACAAACATCAACCAGAGGCGCGTGCCGCTATGTGGTCTGCTCGTGAAGGGGCCACTAATTGCGAACGCTCTCTCTCTCTCTCTCTCTCTCTCTCTCTCTCTCTCTCTCTCTCTCTCTCTCTCTCTCTCTCTCTCTCTCTCTCTCTCTCTCTCTCTCTCTCTCTCTCTCTCTCTCTCTCTCTCTCTCTCTCTCTCTCTCTCTCTCTCTCTCTCTCTCTCTCTCTCTCTCTCTCTCTCTCTCTCTCTCTCTCTCTCTCTCTCTCTCTCTCTCTCTCTCTCTCTCTCTCTCTCTCTCTCTCTCTCTCTTTTTCTCACTCTCTCTCACACAATCTCTCGCGCTCTTGCGGCTCATCCGTGGCCCACATGAGGTAGGGCCCCTTCAACCCCTCGGATGTGTCATTTCGTTGCGGGGGCTCTTATGGTCGAATGATCAGAGGAGGCGGGTATGCGGGGAAGAAGGGAGGAAAGGAGGGTACATATTGAGGACGGGGGTGCAGCCCTAACGACTCCTGACGGACGGATTATGAGCTATTCATCGACTGCGGCGACAAGTCGGGAATACGAGCTGCCTCACGCGGCCCAGTTTCTCTCGTTCGCTGTGCCCCCCCCCCCCCAACCCCCTCCTGCCCCTCCTCTCACTCATCAACGGACACAGGACTCCTTTCTGATGGACCCAACAGGACCCAACAGCGCGAGGGGGACCGGGGACCGTCAGCAGCGTAATGGCTAATTTGGGAAATGTCGGAATGAAGGAGAAACCTTTTTTTATTTCTCTGTTCTCTTTTTAGTTGACAGTTTCGAGAAAGGAGAGGAAAGGAATCGTGTTGCAAAGCGGCGGTTGCGGATCTTTGTTGGTTGTGGCACCGCCGTGGCCAGTCTTTCTTAAAATTTTGCTGCGCTTTGCACGTTTGATTATGGGATAAGTGAATGAATCAAAGGTTACAAAACATTAGTACTCGCAACAAATTTTTCAGCTGATCTCCAGACAAGCAGTATTTTTCGTGTTCTGAGCACTACAATTTTGTTCGGTAATTATTTGTTAGTTTAACCAACGAAAAATTAGTGTTTTAACAACAAAAAAATTAGTTTTGAGAACCAAATTTACTGCTTATCTGGAAATCAACTGAAACACATTAGTTTCGAACACTTATCTTTTTTTCTCCGTGGAGAGCCATACGATACGCGTGCGGTGCTTAGCCAGACCACACAGAAATGGGGTGGGTCAGAGACGAGGGGTCCACGACTCGAGACAATCAGTGTACAGCTTTAAAGACAATAAAGCACAATCATCGATTAAAAATCTTAAAAACTGCATTAAAATGAGGCTTGAGCTACATTATGGTGCACGCTGAAAACGGCCGAAAAACGCCATTACTAGACTAAAATTTCGAATCGTCTGCAAATTTGTTGCAACAATCGACACAATCAACACAATCGGTGTACACTTTAAAGCAGAGTTGTGGACCCCTCGGTCTGACACGCTGTGAGCGCGGCGCGCGGCAGATTCACAGGCGCCCCGCGGCTCGCGGCTCGCCGACGGGCCCAACCCACACAACCAAACCCCCCGCAGACCTGCGGCCGCGGCCACCGGCGGCTGCCGATGGCGAGAGTCTTTTGATCTCGTGCGCACGCGCCGACCTGAGCGCGCTCTGGAATTGCGCGGAGGGCCAGGGTTTTAGGGACTCCACTGCAGGTTCGCACCCCGTTCTCCCTCCCTCAATCCGCAGCATTAGACGCAAAGGAATTGGGATAGAGAAATCGGAGATCCGAGTCGCGCTGGGTGTTCCGGCTGCCGGCTATACGCTCGGCTACACCCGGCTGACTACTCACCAACATCACCAGCCCGCCCCACTGCTGGGCATGTCTGTAAAGCGGCCGGCATTGTGGAGGTGAAAGGGCCTGGCAGGGAAAGGGACCACACTCATTCAAGGGGACCCCCCCCCCCCCCCTCCCCACGGTCAGTGGCTGAATGGACCCCACGGTCAGAGCCACCGGTCCGGTCCGGTCAGCGGGGGAGGGGGGGGGGCGTGCGCCGTGTGGCCACGGAACCATGGATAACTCCTGCCTTTTAGGATATTTTTATTTATTTTTGTTCCCTTCCTTCTTGGCTAACCTTTCGGGGATCCGCGCCTGACGTCTCCTCATCTCGCCTCCGCGCCCTGTTCCAGCCATCCTCAACATCCTGTGCCAGCACTTCCTGCGCCGGAATGTGTCCGCCATCCTGTTCCTCAGCAACTCGGAGACGTACGGCCGGGAGGCGGCCTCGGCGGAGTACTTCATGCAGCTGGCCGACTACCTGCGCATCCCCGTCATCGCCTGGAACAACGTGGGCCTCGAGAGGGTGAGTGAGCGAGCGAGTGAGTGAGTGAGTGAGTGAGTGAGTGAGTGAGTGAGTGAGTGAGTGAGTGAGTGAGTGAGTGAGTGAGTGAGTGAGTGAGTGAGTGAGTGAGTGGGTGAGTGAGTGAGTGAGTGAAAGGGTGCGTGAGTGAGTATGGGTAAGTGAGTGAGTGAAAAGGGTGAGTGAGTGAGTAAGTAAAAGAGTGAGTAAGTGGGAGAGTGAGTGAGTGAGTGAGTGAGTGAGTGAGTGAGTGAGTGAGTGAGTGAGTGAGTGAGTGAGTGAGTGAGTGAGTGAGTGAGTGAGTGAGTGAGTGAGTGAGTGAGTGAGTGAGTGAGTGATTGTGTGGGGGGGGGGGAGTAAGGCGCTTCCAGCTCGGAACCGGGCTCGAACATCCTCCCCGGGTCAGTATCCGTGTCGTGTCGTGTTGTCTGACTCGCGCTGACGCGGACAGCTGACAGGCGCCGACGGCGGCAGCACCCCGCAGCCCGCAGCTCCCCGAGCGCGTGCCACTGACTTATGCATGCCGTGTCGGCGGCCGTGGCGCCCGGCCCGGCGCCCGCAGCACATGTGGGCCGCGGACCGTGGGAGATACTGTACGGGCCACAGGCTCCGCAGGCTCCACGGGCTCCACAGACCACAGGGAGGTCCTCGAGGCCGTACAGGACATGACGGGCGCTATGAACCCCCAGCAGAGCCAGCGCGGGGGGGCGGGGGGTGGGAGGGGCGGCCCGGTAAGCCGTGCAGGGGGCACCCGCATGTCAATCACAAGCCTGTGAACCCCCCGTGCTCAAGAAGCGGGCTTCTAGGACCCCCCCCCCCCCTCTTTAAAAAAAATACTTGTTTCATCTAATCCCCTGTTTGGTCCCATGTTTAGTAAATGATGCAAAAAAATATTTGTGCAAGGTTGCGTGGTCACTGCAAAATTTTGTGAGAATACGTCAATGACATAGCATTGTAATTTCGAACACAGGTGTAGCTTGCAAGAAATCGTGGCGAAATCGGGAAATGTTTGTCGTTCTCTCATTCCTTTTCTCCGAGATAGGCCGGAACGCACATGTCCGGAACGACCCGAAGCGAGCCCAGGGGGAGCGTCGTATCGGTAAATGGCGAGAATAGACTGCCACAGCGGGCGCGGCCGGGCGCGGCACTAAAATCCTCTCCGTTTCATTCGGAAGAGATCGTCACACATATAGCCGAACTTATTTTCTTTTTTTCCCCGACGAGTTCGACAGCTGCCGCTCCTAGGCAGACGTATAATGATTTCCCCCGAGTGCGATCTTATGCGACTCCGGGAAACCGACATGTTCGATGTCCCAAAGGATCCCTGCACACGGCGCAGCTCTAGCATATTGCGATCGCTGTGCATCATTTGGGGAGCGAGCGTTAGCGAACCGCGAGGCAGTCTAGTTGAGTACGTCGGAATTTTCTTCCCAGCTACCAGCGTCAGACGCCTGCGGGTGCTGTGGTAGGCCAGCCCGCACGGCACGCGTGCGTGCAGGGGCCGTGGTTGCCCACCCACCAGGCGCCCTGTGACCGTGTGGGCAGGCTAGCCTCATTACACCGCAGCCCCAAGCACGTCTCGGGCCCGGGATAATCGCTTTTGATTAAGCCCTTGAGATTCCCTTATTAGAGTTCCATTCGTACCCTGCTCCGGATTTAAAAAATTAAAAAAAAATATTTATTCGGATGAAAACTTCCGTATTATGGACAAGAAACATCCGTGAGGACTTTACAGTGCAGCCTAGAAACCAAACCGAAACAATGCAAATTAATTCTGCCTGCTCCTCGGCTTTGATTATTACATCTCGGTTAGAGAGGGGGGCACGTAAGGAAATAGCTGTCTGCTATAACTACCCCTCCCCCTTCCCCTCCCCCGGTGGCCGCACCCGCGCCGACCGCTCCCCGGACTGCCTTGCACGGAGCAAAAGATTAGTTGTCACAACTAAAATATGTGGACGGCCCCTAAAATTTAGTTCCCCCAACGAAATTTTAGTTCTCCGAACAAAAATTTGCTGCTTGTCTGGAAATCAACTTAAAAATTAGTTGCGCCCATTAATCTTCTTTCGTCGTGTCGCTCTGCCCGCAGCGCGCCGCCCGGTCCAACCTGCAGCTGCGCCTGGCGCCGTCCCTGGAGCACCAGGCCGCCGCGGTGCTGTCCGTGCTGCAGCGCTACAAGTGGCACCAGTTCTCGGTCGTCACCACCCAGATCGCCGGCCACGACGAGTTCATCCAGGCCGTGCGCGAGGCCGTCCACCGGGCGCAGCCCACGTTTAAGTGAGTATAGAGCGCAGCAGCGGGGGGAGCACCACTGCTCCTCCAGAAAGTCCAAGTCAACTTATAACAATTCGCCGAGCTCGCCTATCGCCACAGTTCTCGTCGAGTCCGCGCTATGCGGGCTGGCCGCGAAGGGTGGGAGAGGGTGCTTGTTGAAGGTGAGAGGGTCAGGAGCGCCGCGGAGAGGGTCTGCACGGCCTTCGAGGCCTGCCTGCGCACTGCGCAGAACTAACTACCAAAGTGCATGGGTTTATGGCCGGGTGCGCACTGCGCTGCGCCGCGCTGCGCCGCGCTGCCTCTCACGGGCTTAAAACCCGGGCCCAGGCTGTCGGGGTCGGGCCGAGGCGCCGAGGCCGTGCAAGCGCCAGTGCCGCCATGCCGTAAAACAGACTTGCTTTAAGCAGACCGTTTTCAAGGCAGCAGTCTGGTCCGATGAGAGTAACCGAATGCGTGCACTCTCTGAATCCCAGCCCGACCGCAGGCAGACGGACTGCCCGGCCAGCTCGACTCGGCTCGGCCCGCCAGGTCGGCCTCCATCTGGCCGACGCAGTCGGACGGACCTGGGGCTGGGGCTGCGGACAGGAAGAAATCGAAAAGTTTTGTAACTTCTCCGGTCGCTTGATTGTGGGATTTCGTTATTGACTCGGCTCTGGCGGGGGCTCCGGGCTCCCCGGGCTCCGGGCTGCTCCAGGTCTTCGCTGGAAGATAACTTGCCTGGTGGAATCTGCGGGGCCGGGATATCTCGGCAAGGGAGGGGCCGTAGTCGTAAAACCACGCAGCTAGGAGCGGCGCTGCACTCTGGGACAGCGAGCATCCTCTGTCGTTACACACACTGAGGGCCTGCACGTCATTTTGTACATCAAAAGACGCGCATAGCTTACAGACTTTTACAATCCACAGCGGATGACTCGACATTTCATATTCAGTGTGCTGAATAAGCATCCCCGTCTCGTTTGTCGGCAGGTTGGTGCTGCTGCAGGCGCTGGTCGTGTCTCCGCTCGAGCCCGACCTGGGGCCTCTCGTCTCCTCCGAGACGCGCATCGTCCTACTGTACTGCACGAGGGAGGAGGCCAGGACCATCCTGGCTGCGGCCTCCCGGCTGCGGCTTAATGGTGAGGGCCGAGCCGAGGGCCGGGGCCGAAACTTTTTGTTGGTTCGCCTAACACATAGTTCGCTCAACAAAAAATTTTGTTCTCAGGACAAAAAATTAATGCTTGTCTGGAAATCAAATGAAAAATTGGTTGCGACCGCTAATCTTATTGCTCCGCGGCCCGCCGGCGGCCAGTCAGGTGTCCAGCCGTGGCCGGGACCCGGAGCCGAGGGCGCTGCGCGCTGTGCTGTGCGGCGCCGTGCTCACACCCGTGTTTGTCCTCCCCGCTGGACACAAGGCCGGGGGATGGGAATCCGTGTTGCGGGTCCGGACCGGGGACAGTCCATCAGCAGGCTGTCTGCGTACGCTGGGCTGTGCCGGGCCGGTCTGTGCTGGGCTGGGCTGGGCGGGGGCTGTTTACCGCCCGGCCGCGCCGAGCCGAGCCCAGCGAGGGCTTTCGGCATCGTCAACACGCGCGCGAAAATTGTCTTTCCCTGCGGTCCCCGCGCAAGGCGCACCGCGCCGCACCGCACCGCTCCGCACGCCCTGGCCCTGCTTACCGGCCAGCGCTCAGGCTCAGGCGCCCCCGGCCCCGGCCTCGGCATCCCCGCCGAGCTGCGGACGCCCGGGGTTTGCCACTTTTATTTAGTTTGGTTACACTCTGCGGCGTTGTTGCGCGAGTCCGTAACTACCTTTGGAATTTCTAAACTAGCGGCTTTTAAAGTTTGTCGCCCTTCTTCTTCTTCTGCGAGCCGCGACCGCGACCGCGACCGCTGCCGTGGGCGGCGCGAGGCTCGCTGTGGGGGGGGGGGAGGGGGGGGGGGCGTCCTCGGGCCCCGGACGGCATGGCCGTGCGGCGTACCCTCCCCGCCAGCCTCGCGAAGCCAATTTGTTTGTCCCGGTGCCTGCGCCTGGGCCCGTCACAACGACTCGCCACGGCAGACTTGGCAGCGCTGTCCGCGGCCCACATTGTGGTCGTGCGTCAGGTCACCGCCTGTCCGCGTCGAGAGCCACGACGACCGCGCCCCACCGCCCTCTCCAGCAGCACATACAGCATAAGTCGCTTCCCATTTGCGCCCGGAGCTACCTGTCCGCACTCAAAATACACACCCATTTTGCGTTGGGGCCGGTAGACAAATGCTGCGTCGTGCCGGGAGAGCGCTTGAAAAGTGCCCCATTTGCTATGAGACAGTTTCTGCCGCACCCGTGAGGCCCTTAGGTAGGCCCAGGCCCTGCTGCTAGAATGTACGCTTGCCACAATCTTAAAGTCGGACACCTAAATATAGTATGTACGGGAGTGACAACGGATTCGGGCTGCAATTACCCCCCCCCCCCCTCCCCCCAGCCGCAGGGCCTCTGCCGGCGGCGCCCGCATTCTCCCCCCCCCCCTTCCCCACCCACCCATTTCCGCCCACCCCCTTCAGCCGAGCGCGATCCGCGCAGTGAAACAGCAATATCGCAACAAAACAAGTCGAAATAACGAACAAAGTTGACAACTCCCGGTTGTAAGGGAGCCGGATGGGCGGAGCCGGACTAATTGTGTCAGGAACGACGACATTTGCTGCACAGTGGGCAGCCGCAGTTGCGGTCGGGGTGCTGTGCTGTGAGAGCTGCCGGTATCCGGATGTAGTCCCTCCCACCCCGCAGCAGGCTCTCCACTCCCTCACAATACGCACGGTTACGGCAGAATACGGCGCTTTCTAAACTTGTTGGAGATGGGGGGGAAGGGGGGGGGGGGGGGGGTAGACATACGAAGCGAGCACCGCGTGTCATCAGGTGGTGGGGGACGTAGGTGAGGTGGTGGCTATGTGGCTGTCATCAGGTGGTGAGGAGCCCCTCCCCTCGGCAGGCGCGGATCCGGGGGAGAGGGGGGGAGGGCGACGGGGCGATCGCCCCGGGCGCCCGGAAGGTAGGCAATTCGCGTTACAATCCGCCGGAAAGTTGGCAAAAAGCGGTACATCGCCCCCCCCCCCCCTAGAGCCGCCCCTGGATCCGCGCCTGCCCGTGGAGGACGCAGGTGAGCCGCACCTGTGGCTATGTGTGGCCACGCGGCGACACCTGCGCGCACTGCGAACCACTGCGAACGACACGGCGGTTGTCCGCTTGACAGTGATTGGTCCGGAAGTCTCTGTTTGCTCGCTTGCCCATTTCGCCATTCCTCTCCACCGCCCTCTCTCTCTCTCTCTCTCTCTCTCTCTCTCTCTCTCTCTCTCTCTCTCTCTCTCTCTCTCTCTCTCTCTTCCTACCGAGCGTGGAGCAAATTAAAAGCTCGTGCTTTTCGGTCTCGCACTTTTTTTTACGCTGCCGCGCGCGTCCGCTCCGCGCGGCCCCTCGCACTTTTTCATCAGCGCGCGTCTTCAATAGGAGGGCACGCCCCCCCCCCCCCCCCCCACGCCGCCCTTCGCTTTGTCACCCCCACCGCACCACCTTCCCTTTCCCATTCCCGTCGAACATTTCGGAGAAAGACTTTGATCAATCATGACCGTCATCCGCTGGTCCGCTACCCCCCTGCTCCCTGCGGTACTCGCCGCCCCCTGCCCCCCCTGCCCCCCAAGGCACGCTGCAGCGTGCTCCCGCTGTGTTCCCCTGGAGGACGGCGATGACGTTCACAAACAGCCCCCGTAAGGAGGCGCGTAATTAATACGGCCCCCGGAGGGTCGTTTGGGAACGACAGCAGTTTGTCATTGTTATGTGTTTGCTGCTTTTTTGAAAAGGATCGCCGCTATGCCCCGTTTTCTCTTTCATTTCTTATCTTTTGTTCAGGCGACATTCAGCGGCTTAGTCAGAGTCCGTGAGGTGCGTTCCGTCGCTGCTTTCGAGCTGCCGGCCTCCGCGGGCTCCGGGGCAGCAGTGCGTTGTGTTTGGCTTATATCGTGTTCCTTGTGTTTCAGGGACCGACTACCTCTGGCTGGGCACTCAAAGTGTGATCGGCAGCAGCATGGAGGCCCCGGAAGAGTTCCCTGTCGGGATGCTCGGTGAGTCGAGATTTTGAGTGTTCACAGCAATACTGCGAGCGGCCGAAAAATTCAAATCTCCAGGATGCGCAGTGTGACCCTGCCAAGTGGTCGTAACATATCGTCCGTCAGCCTCCAGAAATTTTGAGTTGGCTCGTGGCTGACGCCGTGGCGGAGGTACTCCCTGTTGCCGTTCTCCTTCATATTGTTTCCGCTTTCCTTCTTCTAAGGCGTCTTCTGCACTTCCGGTCTGAGCTTCTCCGAAATACCCTATTGAGGTTTGAGGCGCGAGTAAGAGTAAGACCCGCGGATTACGGCGCCGGTATTCGCGTCTCGAGCCGACGGCCGCTTTTCCATGTGCAGCCATGCCGACACGGGGAAGCAGCCACCTTCCATCTGCTAGCTTTTATGCACAGCCCCTCCCGCCTGTCCGCCACTCCTCAATCTAAACTTTCTGTGTCGTTTTCATTTTGGATCCTGCGTGGCGCGGCGGGCGCTGCACAGTCAGTCGCACGAGCGCGAGCTGCACTGCCGTCGCGCCAGGGCTCCCCGCTCTCACAGAAGCCACATTATGACAGAAAGTTTAGCACGTTATTTCTTCAGTTATAAGTTTTAAATATGTTTTTTTTTTAATTTTTAGTGGTCTAAACGAGCGTATCGTTCGCAGGGATCCACTTCCCGACGGACGCGGACGAGCTGCAAGTGCAGCTGTCCCGCGCGCTGCGGGTGTTCGCCAACGCCCTGGACCTGTTCGTGCGCGCGGCCGCCGCCTCCATCCCCAGCGCGGCCGCCGCCGCCGCCCACCGGCACCCGCTGCTGCCGCACCTGTCCTGCGACGAAGAGACCGGGGCAGCCACGGCCGCGGCACCGCGGGAGACGCGCTGGGCGGGCGGGGAGCTGTTCTACCGGTGAGTCGTGCTACTTGTTGAGCGGCCGGGGTGCCGGGAGAAGGAGGAGGACCTGCCGCTGGCCGCTGCTGCCTGTCCACCCTTCCCAGCCGCAGACGCCAGCACGTGCAGGCAGGTGGCTCGGTTCGCGGGTTCAAGCACTGTCCGCCCCATCCCCCGAGGCGCGTCGAGTCTGCTTACATGTGGCGCCAACACGGGAGCAGGATGAGAAGCACAGCGAGGACGGCTGGCCGGGTCGCGGCCGGCAGAATGTTGAAGTAATGGTCACCAATTTCTCAACGTCCGCGTTGCGATGCTCGCCCCGATTGTTTTCACCGTCGTGGCCTCTGTGCAGGGTGGGGATGAGGGGTGCTGGGAGGGGGGCTGTGGGCTGTGGGGGCCACGGGGGCTGTGGGGGCTGTGGGGGCCACGGCGGCTGCGGGGGCCATGGGGGCTGTGGGGGCCACGGGGGCTGTGGGAGCTGTGGGAGCTACGGGGGCTGTGGGGGCCACGGGGGCTGTAGGGGCTGTGGGCTGCGGGGGCTGCGGGGGCTGTGGGGGCCACGGGGGCAGTGGGGGCTGCGGGGGCCATGGGGGCTGTGGGGGCCACGGGGGCTGTGGGGGCTGCGGGGGCCATGGGGGCTGTGGGGGCCAGGGGGCTGTGGGGGCTGTGGGGTCTGTGGGGGCCACGGGGGCTGCGGGGGCCATGGGGGCTGTGGGGGTCACGGGGGCTGTGGGGGCCACGGGGGCTACGGGGGCTGTGGGGGCCACGGGGGCTTCGGGGGCTGCGGGGGCCACGGGGGCTGTAGGGGCTGTGGGCTTGCGGGGGCTGTGGGGGCCACGGGGCCGCACACGTGTCCTGCCGGCCGGTCCAGGTACCAGGATGTGGTCAGCGTGAAGGTCGCTGACCTTTACAGCGACGTTGATATGTTTTTTCTTCACGCCCCGCTCCGCGCCGCTCTGCTGCGCCGCAGGAGAGGGACCGCTCAAAAACCACGTGACATATGGTCGTTGAAACAATTTTATCTCGAACAAAAGCCTCTCGAGGTGGAGTGCATACCTGTGTGAATCAGCCCGTGCCAATGACAGTTTGCTGCCAGCACCGCAGCACCGCCCAGCTGGACTGGATAAAGAGAGCCCAAGGAATGTCGTCACGGTCACGTTATTGTGAACGTTCCCTATCTCCACCCTGGGGATGCGCTGCCTGCCGCTCTATTTACGGAGGCGTTAGCGTCACCCCCCCCCCCCTCCCTCCCTCTGCCCGCTCCGCCCCGCGCCGCTGTAAAGGCTAACTTTCACCTTTTCGGCTTGGTTCCACACGGGTCGGTTTGCCGCTGCTGCGGTGGCCCGTTGAGGCCGCTGAGCACGGTGGAGAGAGTCTCCTCCACCGTGCGGCTGAGGAAGGCCGAGACGAGCCGAGCCGAGGGCGCCACTCCGCCGCGCTTCGGTGGTCCCCCCAATAACAACGCTACTCTCATTCCGGCCCGGCCCGGGCCGAAGGGCACAGAGTGGGGAGGCCAGCCACTCCTTGTCCCTCCCTTTGGCCTCTGGCTCCTGCTTTCGTTCTCTCTCTCTCTCTCTCTCTCTCTCTCTCTCTCTCTCTCTCTCTCTCTCTCTCTTACACTCTCTTACCCCTTCCCTGCCCCCTTTCCCCAACTCGCTATGACACCACAAAATAATGCGGTTTTGATCCCCCCCCCTCCTCCATCTTCCCCGTGAATACGAAGCGGAAGGGACGACGCGTCGACAAAGAGGGGTCAGAAGAAATGCGGATGCGTGGTCGGAGGCCGCCGGTGGCCGGTGGGGGCTCGGGGGCGGGGGGCCGCGGGGGGCCGCTGGGGCGGCGGGGGCGGCGGGGGCGGCGGGGGCCCAGCTGCCCCTACAATACCTATTGGGAGACCAGGAACAGGGGTGACCACCGCAGCCCCATGGCCGCAGGCTCCGTCATTGATTCTTGTTCCACTGATTTGACATCTCCGCCCCACCACTCTGCGTCTTCCCTATAGGGGTTGAATATTCAAATGGGTCCGGCGGCGGGCGGTGCGGCACGGCGCGCGCGGCGTCCCCGCTCGGTCCCTGCACCGGCTACGTGTGTACTAGTAGGGTATTTCGGAGAAGGTGCGACCCGAAAAAAGAAAAAGAAGTAAAGAAGAACATCAGCGGAAACTAAACGCGGGTACCATGAAGGTTACCGCAGCAGAGAGTATCTCCACCACGGCGTCAGCCACGAGCCGGCTTAAGCTCTCGCTGGCGATATATCACGACCGTTTGGTAGGGTCACACAGCGCAGACTTCCCTAGCGCACACTGAAGAGATATCACCTCAGGCCGAGCGGCAAAGCGCGGTGAACCACCAAATGGTCGTGACATATCGTCAGCGAGAGCTAAGCCTCCAAATTGTTCTGCTTGACTTGTTCTTCATTGCCGGTTAGGACCCTCTCCGAAATACGCTGTATAAAGCCACGCCCGCCGCCTGCGCCGCCCTCCGCAGGCACCCTTCCACCGCTCCGGCAGTGCGCCCCGCCGGGAGCGGTCGCCAGCCAGTCACGCTCCGCCCCGGATCCGGTCGTGTAATTA
The DNA here is from genome assembly GCA_038380765.1 of Odontothrips loti. NCBI lineage: Eukaryota > Metazoa > Arthropoda > Insecta > Thysanoptera > Thripidae > Odontothrips > Odontothrips loti. Next base: position 7,425,915 of record CM076245.1, on the reverse strand, counting down.
TACAGAACGGCAACCGACTTGATGACCTTCGGTCCGGATTACTCCCGCGCTCAGTGGCTTTATGAAAATAAAGGAATATCGGTCGGAGATGGATATCAGGAGGGCACGGGCACAGCCAGCCGGGCGGCGTGGCGTATCGGAGAGCCGGGCCGGGGCCGGGGCCGGGCGGGGGCCGGGCGGGGGCCGGGCGGGGGCCGGGCGGGGGCCGCCCGGATGCAGATGAAGGCAAACGGCGAGGGCCGCCTTCAAAAAATCGAATGCCTCTCCTGCCCCGGCAAAGTGATTGGTGTCGGCGGGGAGACACACTCTTGTGGGGCTGAGGACTGAGGCACTTGGCAGCGGCCGCAGCAGCGGCGGCAGCAGCAGCAGCAGCAGCAGCAGCAGCAGCAGCAGCAGCGGCGGCGGCCGTCGACAATCAGACGCACAGAGTGAACGCCGGAAAATGAATTAACGAAGCGCCCGCGCGCCCCGCCCCGCCCTGCCCCACTTTCGGCTCCGCCGGGCTCCGCCGGGCTCCGCGGCCCGATGGACTGGGCCCACTGGGCCCGCTGGGGCTTGCCGCGCCTCCGCACCGATGCCCCGAGGGACGGGGTCTGGGCTAGGGCTGCTAGGGCTGTTCGGAGGAGAGAAATACGTCGACCGTCTCTCGTTGTCGCTCTCTGGCAATTCGACTAAACGTAGAAAGATAAAGCCGTCTCCGAGAGACTCGCGCCTCCGCTAGCAACCGGGGCGGGACGGGGCACCAAGGCCAGGCCCGCCGGCCCGCCTGCCGCCCTGCGGTGTGGGCTGCCAGGCTGCCAGGCTGCCAGCTTCACGTACCGGAGTGTCGGCAGTCAGCGGCGCGGCCGGCGCGGGCACTTACATCCGTGCCACCGTTTCCGTCGCGGAACCGCCGGAGCCGGCCGGAGCCCTGCACGGGACCTCCACTTGTCCACCACCACTAGCAGCACCGCCGCCGCCACCGCGGGCTTTTACGCCCTACGGACATGGCTGCCACACTGTCGTGTTGCTGGATACTGTCAGCCGATGTCTTTCGGGGCTCGTGGCCAAGGCTTCGTGGCGTGAGTGCACAGTTGTGGAATCGTCCGGAATTTTCACACTGGAAGTGCCTGGAACGGGCTCGGAATAAATCGGACGGACATGGTACGAAATGTGACGAGCCCTGTCACACCAATCGTGAAGATTTCGTACAGAGTGGAAAAAATTGGTGCGCCTCGCCTGCGACGGCTCTGTCTGTTGTGTTGCAGTGTGACTGTCGCCGATGCCACCGCCACGAGTCCGGGCCCGGCGTCCGGCAGGAGGCGACGCCGAGACGCTTCCGTTGTTTTGTGCGGGAGGGAGGGTCATATTCAAACCGGTACCCGGCGTTGGCCCGAGGCCGCCGGAGGCACCCGGAGGCACCCGGAGGCACCCGGAGGCACCCGGAGGCACCCGGAGGCGAGGCGGCCGGGACCGGCGGGGGCTGCTCCATGAGGAAACTGGGACCTAACAAGGGGACATACCCGAGAAACAGAGAGGTCCTGCAAGGCCTGCAGCAGCGGCCTCTGGGACGTCCCCTGACACTCGCCCTCGCACCCACCCCTGCTCATCTGACCGGAGGCGGTACTTCCTGATTGGCTCCTCACCCCCCCCCAGCGCCGCGCTCCCTGTGAGGGGCCATAGGACTCCGAGGAGGACTCGGCCGAGAGGATTCCAGGCCGATGCCATTTTCATTCATTCTCTCTGAGTAGAGAGGGAGGTGAAGGGGAGAGCGCGCGCGAGAGAGAGAGAGAGAGAGAGAGAGAGAGAGAGAGAGAGAGAGAGAGAGAGAGAGAGAGAGAGAGAGAGAGAGAGAGAGAGAGAGAGAGAGAGAGAGAGAGAGAGAGAGAGAGAAAGAGAGAGGCAGGATTGTAAAGGATGTGGCGTGGCGCCTGTAGTATTGGAGACACTCTGAACGCGCCGTCCGCGAACTGTTTTCTGCTCGACCGCGCGGCCGCAAGTGCCGCCTCTCTGTCCAGCTGTGGCTCCGTGCGCCTCCCCCCCCCCCCCCAACCCTACCTCCTCCGGACTGTGTCCACCCCGCTGAGGTTACGGCACGGTGTCCGGTACGTGAGGGCGCTCGCCTCGGGTGCTCCTTGGGGCGCTGCCCCCCCCCCCTCCTGCTACACGACACTGGTTTGATTTTACCAGGCATTCGCACAAAGCTTGATGAGGCATGGTCGCGGTCCGTTCGTTCGGCCAGCTGGTGGAGAGACGCACACATCCCCCGGAGGCTGGGCTGAGGCGGGCTGTCGAGAGTTCCCGCACCCGTATGCGGCCGTTCCATGATTTTAAACCAAATTTGATTCTTTGGTAAAGTTTTTTTTTCTGATTTTTCTCTCAATTTCTCGCAATGGGGGTGCTCATTTATTTTTATTTTTTTGAGTGAGAGACCCATTGCGGGATGTGATGTGACGGGCTGTGCTGGGTTGTGTCCACGGTGGTGCTGGGGGTGACTGGTATCGGTGGTGGCTCAGCCGGATCGGACACGGCCGCGTCACCCCCCCCTTTCCCCCCTGACCGAGCCTCCGAGCCTGCCGCAAGCCTGCGGTGTGGTCCTCGAAGGTGATCTTGCCCCTCCTCCCCTCCCCTTTCCTTCCCTTCGGAGCCTAGCCCAGCCAGACCCGCCCACAGGGACGCCCGGCTCGGGGCCGCTCTGGTATTATGAGACTATTGGGCATAAATTATTTTGAGGTAGGGAAGGAATGAATGCCGGGAGATTTGGGGGGGGGGGCGGGGGCGGTTTCGTGACATTACATTACAGCTAAATTCAATCATAAGTTTACTTTTCAAATATATTCTGCGCAAAATTTCGAATATGAATATCCGATACACCCCGGAGAATCCGAATGTGGCACACACCATGCAGATATAAGCGGCGGCACATCCGACATGTAACGGCTCCCTGCTGCGTCCGGCCCCAGTTATTCGCGCGGTGGTTATGTCCCCCTGGAGGCCCGTCGCGCTGCAAATAACTGCCGGCGCGAGCAGCGCGAGGCAAGGCGTCGTCGAGAATAAGGGACACGAAGCGGACCGGAGCCCGGAACCCGGAGCCCGGAGCCCGTAGCCCGGGGCCCAGAGCCTGGAGCTCGGAAGCCCGGAGGCCCGGAGCACGACACGCACCCCCAGCCGGACACCTCCCGATATGTCCGCTCCGTCGGGGACCCGGCCTCTTAATTAGGCTGCAAAGGACTTGACGAAGTGACGAGGATGGGGGGCGGGCGGCCCCTGCTGCCGTGCGGGTCACCACGTCCCAGTTCGGCCCCAGCACAACGGCAGCGGCACACTAATTGCGATGGCTTTTCGGCTTTCGGGAGAGGCCAGGGCGGAGCGGGGACGGGCGGGGCGGCGGGACACCAAAGGAGATGTAAACCCCGGCCTTGGCGCCCCTGGCTGCCCTGGCTGCCCTGGCTGCCCTGGCCCACCAACACCAGCCCGCCTCCGTCCGGCGTCCGGTCCGTTCGGTGAGAGATGTGTGAGGTCCGTGAGGTCCGTGCCTGGGGGAGACCTTGGGGACCCCTGCGGGTTGGGGCCACACACACACATACATGCAAGCAGTGTGCCGGCCACCCCGCCCCCACCCCCACACAGCACAGCACACCTAAGGACATATAGAAGCTGGGAGGACGGGACTAGTGCCCTGGTGGAGGGGGAGTCCTGATCTGACGAGCGGGACCGAGTCGCGCCGGGCATGAGGTAACCTGGCCCGGCCGAGCCGAGGCACCCTGATCTACGAGCCGAACCGAGCCGAGCCGAGTCAGAGGAAACCTGGCCCGGCCGAGCCGAGACAGACTCTGATCTACGAGCCGAACCGAGCCGAGCCGCGTCCAGGTAACCTGGCCCGGCCGAGCCGAGGCAGAGTTCGATGTACGAGCTGAACCGAGCCGAGCCGAGTCAGAGGTAAACTGGCCGAGCCGAGCCGACGGGCGTCCAGCGCGAGTTTGTTGACACGCTGGCCGGGCAGACAGCAGAAGACGCCGAGGGACGGAGCAGCGAAAAATTTTGAACAATACACGCTGTACTTATTTCATCACAGTTTGCCCTTGCCCCTCATTACATCTTACAAAATGTACTCTCTGGTTTCCCCGTTTCATACCTGACACGGAAATAATACACTTCTCTATCATTGCGTGATTTACAATCAAAAGGCTCTCTTCTCTCGCTCTGCCTCAGGGCAAGCGCGCTGAGCGCGGTTTAAACCGCGCGCCGTTGGAGGAGGTGGTGGGGGGCAGCCTGATCTGACCAATCGCGTCGCTTGTCCCGTCCTCCCAGCTTCCATATGTCCTTAAGCACACCCGGCCGTCACCTCCGGCCTTTGGGGGTGTGGCGGTCGGCACGCGCCAACACTCACACACACACACACACACACACACACACACACACACACACACACACACACACGTGATCCCCGACAAGGCCAGAGCATTCTGATCGGAATTCCTGCGTTCCCGCCGTGACCACGGCCATCGTGCCGTGCTTGCCGTGCCCTACGGTGCCGGTGAGAGCCCTGCATTGCTTACGGGGAGAAACCCAGCACCGGCGGCCGGCGACCCAACGGCCCAGGTGCGGATCCAGGAGCGGCCCAAGGGAGAGGCAAAGTACCACTTTCTGCCTATTTTCAGGCGGAATAGCTTCGTAGGTTGCCTACCTTTCAGGGGGCCCTTTGGGCAGGCGCGGATCCAGGAGCGGCCCAAGGGAGAGGCAAAGTACCACTTTCTGCCTATTTTCAGGCGGAATAGCTTCGTAGGTTGCCTACCTTTCAGGGGGCCCTTTGGGCAGGCGCGGATCCAGGAGCGGCCTAAGGGAGGGGCAAAGTACCACTTTTTGCCTACTTACAGGCGGAGAGGTTTCGCAGGTTGCCCACCTTTCAGGCGCCCTTCGGGCGCATTTTCCCCGTGCCCCCCCCCCCCCTTGGATCCGCGCCTGCCTTTGGGTGCCGATAGGCTTGAAAACGGAGGGAGCACATTTCCCGGATCCGCGCTTGCAACGGCCCAGCGGCCCAGCGGCCTACGGGCTCGGCTCCACTCCCCTTTTATTCTTTAATCGGATTCAGTCGATGTCCTTCATTGTTGATTAAAATGCTGGGAATCGGTGTGCGGCGCCGATCGGCCGATGACGCCGGTGGCAGTAACACAGCTGGGAGGGGGCTGTCGCGTTGTTTGGGCACTCTCTTTGCGTGTGTCTGTGCGTGTGTGTGTGTGCGTGTGTCTGTGCGTGTGTGTGCGCGTGTATGTGTACGGCACGGCCATCGAACACCGCCCCGCACTCCACTCTGTAAAGTAAGTCCGTACAAACGATCGCGCGCGGTACTCTTTGTGATATGGAAAGTGGATTTTGGGTCGAAATTTCTCTTCTTTTATTTTTACGAAAAACCTCTCAGTGTACCCGTCCACAAAGACTTTGAATCCGCACACCGACGTCAGTCTGTTCTGCTCTCGTTCTGTTCCAGCTTCCTGCGGTCCAGCCGCGTCGAGCAGGAGGGGGGCCGGGCGGCGCTCGAGTTCCAGACGGACGGTTCGCTGCGGGCGGCGCAGCTGCAGGTGCTCAACTTGCAGCCGCAGCGCAAGCTGGTGGGGCACCGCCAGTGGACCGAGGTGGGTGGGCTGGAGTGGGGCATGGGCAGCTGCAGCGCTGGACAAATTTTATCTCGGTTACATTCAAGTCCAACATTCAAAAATTATATCCATGAATTTTCCAAAGATCTACCATATTGACCTTGCAAATTTCAAAGGCTATCTGCACTTATCTGGGTATTCTCGGTGGGGGGGGGGGGGGGGGTCTAAACGCCAGAACATTTCAAACTCGAGTGACGGAATGACCAGGCAGCAGGCAGCCAGCGGCCAGGACACCCGCCAAAGCGGTGGCTGAGAAAGGCGTTGGCGCGGCGCGACCGAAGGAGCCAGCCACGTCTCCTGTCCTTTTTTCTTTCTTACTTCTTCTTCATGGAAAATGGAGCAGGAGAAAGAAGCACGACGGGAGCAACGTGACGAAGGAGGACAACATTAGTGTTATGTTGGCCGGACCGCCTGGCGCGGTGGGGAAGACCAGAAGGGAAACAAACATGACAAAGAAGTGAAGTGCGTCGTGCCGTGGGCCGTAAGGGGCCGCGAAATTGGCGTGACGCCGCTTGTGACAAATAACGCTGGGCTCCGCTACTCGGCTCGGCTCGGTTCGGTTCGGCTCGGCTCGGCTCGGCTCGGCTCGGCTCGGCTCGGCTCGGCTCGGCTCGGCTCGGCTCGGCTCGGCTCGGCCGCATGGTTCGGGCTCGCCGAGGACAGGGCAGGGACGGGACATCTCTGCTGACTCGTTGGGGCGGGAATGTGCTCAATAATGTGGTGGCCGTTTGTCTTATGGCCGCGCGCGTCGTACGGTGCCCCCTTCCCCCTCCCCCCTCTCACCGCAGCGCCGACAAACCACTCCCCTTTTATTCCCCCCCCCCCCGCCGCAGTTGCCCCGGGTCTGCGGCTTGCGCGTCCTGTGACCCGACTGGTCCCGGCGGTGGTGGCAGCCCGCTTCACTCTTGACCCCCCACCCCCTCCTCCCCTCACTATGCGTCATTTCAATTCATCCCCGATGTCATGCTAATCCCCAGGGCCCCCGCAGCCCCTGTCAGGCCGAGGGCCGCCAAGGTTGAGGGCCGAGCCATTCCCACCATTCCGTAGTGAAGAATGGAAGAGGGCCGTGGACAGATATGGCGCGCGGGGTGTTCAGATCAGGAGGAAAAACTGGGGCGACACGAACACCACCAGTACCAGTGCTGGCGAACTGCTCAAAAGCAGCCGCTACGACTCTGTACAAGCGTTAGTCGAGCTGTTAATACGAGTTGACAAAGTCTAAGGTCAGGTGACAAGTTTGACTTTCAAGTCGATAATTATGCTAAAGTTCAATGTTAAAAGTTAAGATTGAAAGTTGAGGGCGTGAAAAGTTTGGCCCCCGAGTGATCGCGTGTGAACTCTCTGTGTGTAGATCGGCGCCTGGAAGTCGTGGGAGGGCGACGGTGCCGGCAGCGTGCCGGGCTCGGGGCTGGACGTGCGGGACATCGTGTGGCCCGGCATGTCGCACACGCCGCCGCAGGGCGTCCCGGAGAAGTTCCACCTGCGCATCGCCTTCCTGGAGGAGCCGCCCTACGTCAACCTGGAGCCGCTGGACCCCGTCACCAACAAGTGCCCCATGAACAGGGGCGTGCACTGCCGGGTGGGCAGGGAGGACAACCCCAGCGCGCGCCGCTGCTGCTCCGGCTTCTGCATCGACCTGCTGCACAAGTTCGCCGAGGACCTGGGCTTCACCTTCGACCTCTTCCGGGTGGAGGACGGCAAGTGGGGCGCCCAGACGGTGAGATGAGATGCGGCCCGCAGTCGGCCTGGCTCGGGCTCTGTGGGGAGGTGGGCTGTGGCATGAGAGGAGTGGCTGTGGGCTCGTTGCTTACTGCGGAACGCCGTGCGCGTAGGCAGGCCCGCCACGCACCCGTGCGCCGCGGTCTCGGGTGTTGCCTACCCGGCACGGGGCTCAGGGCTGCAGCTGGATCACGAGGCGTCTTCCTTCCAGAACGGCCGTTGGAACGGACTGGTGGCCGCCCTCATGAACCACAACGCGGACCTGGTGATGACGTCCCTCAAGATCAACTACGAGCGGTCGCAGGCCATCGACTTCTCGCTGCCCTTCCTGGACACGGGCATCGCCATCGTCGTGGCCAAGCGCACCGGCATCATCTCGCCCACTGCTTTCCTTGGTCAGTATGGCACTCTGCGGCCCCGCCATCGGAATCCCCACCTTGTGATCGGGTCGTGAAATTTATTTCTTCAAAATCGAAACGGCTGAAAAATCGATCGTGAAAGAAATTAAAACAAAATTATCTGAGTTTCATTGCTACCGTTCCCCGACCAGAGAGCGCGGTCTTCCGCCCCACCCGTGGCTCCGCCGCGCCCGCCCGCCCCCGCCCCCGCCCCCGTGCCCTGGTATTTTGCCTCAGATTATTTTATTTGTGCGGTCTTGTCGAAGCGACGTGTCTGGGGCTGCGGAGGCTCCGCGACAGGGTGGGCGGGATACAGGGGCGGGCGGGGGGGGGGGGCGGCCTCCGCGCCCGCCTTGTGCCTCACGCTTTACGGGCCGCGGGGCTCCGCGGGGCCGAATAAAGGCGCTGTTTCGACGCCCGAAAATGGCCCCGCGTGAGCTTATTATAGAGACAAGAGCGGCACTCCTCCAGGCTAGAGGCTGCTGCTGCCAGAGGCCGGGCACAGCCGGGCACAGCCGGGCACCCTGAGGGCCGCGGCGGGGGAAGAGCCGAGTCACCACAATCAACCACTGTGTGTAAGCACAGCTTAGCCGCGAGCTGACGCCACGCAAGTGACGTCCTATCAATCTTTGAAAGAGATCGCGGAGTCGGACCGGAGTCGGCGGCGCGGCAGCGGCCCCAGGGACGGGGTGATTGATTTGTTCTATCGTCACAAACCCACGTCTCGCGCGCGCAGAGGCGGGCCATGGCGGGCCGAGTCGAAAGCGAGCGCCCGTGCCCTACCGTGCCCTACCCGCCTCACGCCGGCCCGCTTCTTTTCCTTATTCGGGATGCGGCGCGGCGCAGGGCGGTGCCCAGGTCCTCCGTCCCCTCCTACCCGATTGCCGATACCGTGGCGGGGGCCGAGGGGAGGGGAGGGGGCGAGGTGTCCTCTGCCGAACATAATTTGGACTTGCAAAACTTTTGGCGGCGATAGCGCTGACGTCTTCGTCCGCCATGCCGTCTCTGCCCGCCGTACGCCCAGGGTGGGCCAAGGGCGCCAAGGGCCCCCGCAGCCGGACCCCCTGACGATGCTGCTGCTGCTGCTGTTGCTGTTGCAGAGCCCTTCGACGGCGACATGTGGATGCTGGTGGCGCTGGGGGCCGTGCATATGGCAGCCATCGCCATCTTCGTGTTCGAGTGGCTCACCCCGGCCGGCTACGACAGGGAGGTGAGTACCTCCGGTACCTCAGAGTGCGGCCGCCAGCGCCCTCTAGCGGCGGTGGCCGTCCCCCCGGGCTCCGGGCTCTCTTATTGCCCCCCTTTCAATCCGACGGTCCCTTCCCGCGGTCGCTGCCTCCCCCTCCCCCTCCTCCTCCTCCTCCCCCGCCCCCTCCTCTCACCTGTTCACTTCCCGTCCCGCGCTCCCCTGTCACTGTGTCGTCATTTGTCGATGCTTGTCAACGCACCCTGTCGCCGAGTCTCTCCCGCACTTGTCACGCCCGGCCCGGCCCCCACCGTATAAGGGCCCCCGCCTCGCCGCTTCGCCTCTCTGAGCCCACCCACCCCCGCGAGTGATGTTCGCCCTCGACGCTCTCCACCGCGGACGGGCCTATCGCCTTTTTCTGCACACACGGGGGCGCCGTCCTCCCCGATACAGTCACTTCCATTCCACAGGGGCCGTAATCCCCAGAAAGGGGCGTCTGCCGTCGAATGGAGGGGGGGGGGGGGGGGATCTGCCACCGGGGGCGCGGCGGTGTCTACTGACAGCTCACCGGGGACGGATAGCGGCTCGAGTCCCAGCCTCGGCCTCCGCAATCCGCCAGCCAGTTGCCTCTCTTCTTATTAGACCCTACAACACTCTGCTACATTGTCATATAGACACTGGGCAGCTCCCAGTCAGAGAAGTCCCATCAGGGTCAGCGCGGCGCCGCTGGGGGGAACCAGGGCGGCCGCACGTCCCCGTCAACACGCGTCGGCTGCCCGTCAGCCGCCGCGTGTTCCGTGTTGTGTATTCACCGCCGCGCACTGCCACTGCCGCCGGCGCTGTCTCCACCGCCTCGGTACCGACCTCATCCCGGCAGTGACACATGCTGGTATTGTGTGTTTTCCTTCTTTTCTTTTTGGCGGGCACGTAGAGAGGCGTGGTGGCCGCCGGTGGCCGTCGGCGCCCGTGAAGTAAGTCGGTCGGCGACTCCCCTCACGGAGCGGTACTCCACTCCGGCTGCGTGTCGATCATGCCGCACGGAGAGCTCGTGGGGCTCCCCCTGTCCGTGCGTGATGAGATTGGCTTCCTGTCCGCCCCAGACGCACCTGGGGCCGGGCCGGGCCGGGCCGGGAGGGTGACTTTGTAGAGTTGTGCCAGTGCCTTGCCCGATGGCGCCAGTGCCGCCCCGCGTTCGCACGGTATGTTCGGCAACCCCTCAAGCAAAGCCACCGTGGCAGCGTCGACTTTTGCCCTGATCCCCTGTCCGGGCAGCCAGCGGGCAGCCAGCAGCCAACCACCACGCGTCATGCGTGTAATGCAGGTTTAACCCCCCCCCCCCCCCCTAAGGAATCCGTGGAGTGTTTTCACGGAGACAGTCCGAGAAATACATCCCCGCCGCCAATCAGAGGAAACGACCGAGTTCCATAATTATTGCCGTTCCTTCGTTGTCTCTAGCTGGCCAATTTTATTTTATGCGCGTGGTCATTTTTAATGTTAACGTAAGAGAGGCCCCAGGAGGATGGATGACTCTACGGTGTGGCCGTGGCCCTCAGCCCCTCGCTCACGCGTACGTGGTGATGGCCTCCGCCGGGCGCTAGCCAGCGCTAGCGCGGGCTCCGGGCTTCGGCCTATTTCTCCCGGGCAGCTATGCGAGACAGTGTTAAACGTGTGTAGTGGCGCCGGCGCCGGGAGGCGTGCGCTGGTGCTGTGTGCTGTGCCAAGGAGAGAGGGAGAGGGAGAGGGAGAGAGAGAGAGAGAGAGAGAGAGAGAGAGAGAGAGAGAGAGAGAGAGAGAGAGAGAGAGAGAGAGAGAGAGAGAGAGAGAGAGAGACAGAGAGAGACAGAGAGAGACAGAGAGAGAGAGAGGGGGGGGGGGGGTAAGGCGCTTACACTTCCTGCGAGGAGCGATGCGGAGCGGAGGGGAGCGGGGACGAGTGCCTCCTCATCGCCATTGGAGGTCCAACTTCCGGGGGGAAAAATCCCGAGACGAGGAGGGGGAGAGGAGAGGGAGAGGGGAAGGCGGGAGACACAAAGGGGCTCGGCCTCGGTGCGCCTCACACCTCACAACGGTTATCAGCAGCCGCGGTCAGGCCGCGGTTTGGGTGTGTGGGTGTGGTGTGTCAAAGCGGCGTCCCTCGCCCCCTCCGCCTTTCTTGCCCGAGGCCTGCCGACAGACACCAGACACGGCGCCGTTTCGCTCCGTCAGCTTTATTTTTGCCTTCTCGCCTCACCGCGCTAAGGCAGTACCAGGGCCCCGCAGTCAAGTCGCTTGTCGGGTGACAGTCATCGAAGGCCAGTCGAAATATTTAACGAAGGATTGGGAATTTTCTGAAACGATCTCCGCCATATATTTCCGAAGGGTCGGTAAGAAGGCAGGACGGTTTGAGCGGGTAAAGAAAAAGAGACAGACACAGACAGCCGCTTAGTGCCTACCATGCCCCCGCCTGTCCGCCGCACTCACGAAAAAAAAAATGTTCGCTAAATATGCGTCCAGATCTTTTTTTCGGTGATCCAGCGAATTAATTCGCTAACCCTAACCTAAACCAAAAATTTGCTGACTCAGCGAAAAATCTTGAGACACGTTTTTGAAGGTCAGAATTCGCTGGACCAGCGCCAGTGAAAAATTAGCTAATCCAGCGAATCCTTCTCTTTTTTTTTCTTCTTCTTTTTTTTTCGTAGTGCCGCCCCGCACAGCTTAGGTCGCCCCTCCCCCGCCCCGCCCCGTGCCTTAAGTGCGGCCGAATTCTGCGCGAGGTCGCAGAGCGTTCGCAGCAGTTTAAGCGGACTCGTGTAAGTAGCCGCCAGCCGCCTCCGCCGGCCCGCCCTACCCTGCCCCGCCCCGCCCCGCCCCGCCTTCCCCTCCCAACGAGGACGAGAGCAAAATAGCGACAGGGGGAGGGAAGGGGGATCCTTTTCTGAGAAAGTGATCAGCTGGCCTCTTTAAGCGGCGCATTGACCGATCGCGGTGTCCCACGGCACGGAGCGGCAGCGGCAGCGGCAGCAGCAGCAGCAGCAGCAGCAGCAGCAGCAGCAGCAGCAGCAGCAGCAGCAGCAGCAGCAGCAGCAGCAGCAGCAGCAGCAGCAGCAGCAGCAGCAGCAGCAGCAGCAGCAGCAGTAGCAGCAGCAGCAGCAGCAGCAGCAGCAGAGGGCAGCCCGACGTCCCGCTCCCCAAATCCGGGCGTCATTAGGAGACACTTGTGTGCCCAACTCGTCCGAGAACGGCGAGCATCGGGAGGAGACGCACGGCCCAGGGCGCACGGCGCCCACCGGACCGGGGCCCAGCCAGCAGCAGCCCTTGCCAACAGAACATCAGGCAGCGCCCTCGGCCCGCCCTCTGGCAGAGGGTGCGTCGCGTTGACGGCGTGGTGGGGCGTCATCCATCGCCGAGCGCCTGCGACTGCTAGGGTAGGCCAGCCCGCACGGCACGCGTGCATGCCGAAGCCGTGGCTGCCTACCCAGCAGGCGCTCTGGTTAAAGGCCGATCCTTGTCCGCAGCTGGGGGGCCCACGGGAGCAGCGCGTGTCGCTGTGCCGCACGCTGTGGCTCGTCTGGGCGGTGCTCTTCCAGGCCGCCGTCAACGTGGACTGTCCCCGCGGCTACACCGCCAGGTACGTCGGAGAGAGGGAATAGATGACGTGTTGCTGAGTGATGTCCGCATTGATGCAGTTCTGCTTCGAGCGCCAGCGACTGAACGACGTGTCCTGCTGCAGGTGCATGGCCAACGTGTGGGCCATGTTCGCGCTCATCTTCCTGGCCATATACACCGCCAACCTGGCCGCCTTCATGATCACCCGAGAGGAGTTCCACGAGCTGTCCGGCATCAACGACACCAAGGTGAGTCTATCGGGTCGCGGGGGCAGCCGGGGGCGGCCAGGGGCGTAAGAGGTGGAGGCGGGACGGCCCCCGTGTACTCAGCGCAGCGTAGGGACGGAATGACTCGCGTGTTGCTGGCGAGTCTTAAAACTTTTTGTGACTTTGTCGGGATTCCGCGTATCACCTCTCCTCTGCTCTCCTCTCCTCGCCTCACGGGAACCTCGTCACGCCTCGCTGCCGCCGCATTACAAACCTGCTTTGGTATTCATGCCCCGACGCGGGGGCTGCGGGGGCTGCGGGGGCTGCGGGGGCTGCGGGGGCTGCGGCCGACCCTGAGAGGCTTTGATATTCTGCCCATGGTCCCAGCGGCAGCGGCGTTGGCGGCGCGGGCAGAGGCTGGGCACCGCCAGCAACAGGTACCCGGACCGGACCAACCATGCGTGGCGCGTGGCCAGAGCCAGGGCTGTGGCCGCGGGGGGCGGGGCTGGGGGCGGGGCCGGGGCCGGGGGCCGGGGCCGGGGGCGGGGCCGGGGGCGGGCCCGGGACCACAGAGGCTGCTGGGCTGGCTCCGCTGGCTCCGCTGGCTCATCAGGCCTCAGGTCCCCTTCTTACATAACCAGCACGGGTCTATAGCCTACCGCATCGCCTAGCTCCTAATGAAGCGAGGCCGGCGACGCCTACTTGTCGGGGAGAGGCGCGGGCGGAGGACCCCCGGACAGCCCCGCACCCGCACCCCACCCCCGACGGCGCGGCAGGGGGCTCGAGTGGCGCTCGGATTAACACGACCCGGCGAACATAAACAGACGACGCGAAATAGCCGCGGTTAACGCGATGCTGCATGTGTGGGGATCAGCACAAGTAACCGGGGAGTCGCTGACGTGGAACCCCCACACCCAGCAGCAGCCGCCACAGCAGCCGCCACCGCAGCCGCAGTCCACCGTCCGCGCGCCAATAACGTGCCTTTGGTGCCCTCCCTTTTCGACATGTTTGATGAGGCCGTTCGCCGCAGGGTTGGGGGCCGTCCACATATTACGTCATCATTTGGGAGGGGAGGGGGGGGTTGACCGCCGTCATGACGGTAAATGACGTGGGGGGAGGGGGGCTCGTACAATGTTGACGTCATATTTTGAAACGCGAACTATCCCGTCGCAACAACGCTACGCGCGTCTTCTTTTCGTATGCGCGCTCTTGGATCGAGACTGGAGCATTGTTTCACCTCGCGTTTGTTTACATCGGGTGCTCGCTGTGGCAGTTTGGCGTGGCGCACCTCCTCCGCTACCGAGCGGTAGCAGACAGCTCTGATTGAAAGCGGACGGCGGCGTGGCGCGAAGACCTGTCTGGACGTGACCTGTCTCGACACGTCGCGTTGATTTCCGACGGCACCGGTGGCAGGGAACTTTATCCCGGCTTTTTTTAAGCGTATTTGGGGGCTAATTGTTTACATCGGGTGCTCGCTGTGGCAGTTTGGCGTGGCGCACCTCCTCCGCTACCGAGCGGTAGCAGACAGCTCTGATTGAAAGCGGACGGCGGCGTGGCGCGAAGACCTGTCTGGACGTGATCTGTCTCGACACGTCGCGTTGATTTCCGACGGCACCATGGATGGCAGGGAACTTTATTCCGGCTTTTTTTAAGCGTATTTGGGGGCTAATACCCTTGCATGGAAAAAATAGCATTTGGTTTTACGGGAAATATGCATTTTCCCCCCTTTTGCAAATATGACGTCAACAGGGGGGGGGGCAGGGCTCAGATGACGGTTGATGACATGGGGGAGGGAGGGGTCAAATATAGCCAAAAATGTGATGACGCAATATGTGGACGGCCCCTTGCCACCCGACTCATAACCAGACCGATTTAAGCCCCGCAGTCTGTCCGCGGCGGCCCCCGGGTCCCCGGGTCCCCGCCGGATAATGTATGTACGTATGGGGCCCAGTTTACGTCTGTTCACGATGATGGATTGTTCGCCAACAGTCGTTTGGACGGCGCGCCGCGGCCCCGCCCGGGGCCGGAGGGAGGCGGGGCCGCAGGTTTATCAAGTACAGGCGGCCGCGGATTGATGGGCTAGATATGAGGGGGGAGGGGGAGGGGAGGAGGCTGGAGCAGAGATCTCGGCCTGACGCAGTGTGACGTGAGCACGGGCATGGGCGCTAATGGCGTTGCTGCTCCGCTTCGTTCGCTCTGACACACGAGATGGGCGACGCGGGGTGGGGCGACGCGGGGCGGGGCGACGCGGGGCGGGGCGGGGACGCGTCCAGCGCCAATAACACCGCGTATGGTGTCAGCGCCAGGCGGGACTTAAGACGGCGCTCTGCTGCGCTGCCATCCAATATCCTCTCAGCTATTTCCGCACCAACTCCCGACACACCCTCACGCACGCACGCACGCATCCACACACATAGCCGGTCAGCGCACCTGGCTCGGCGGCGGCGGCCAACACAAGCAAGGTGCGAACATCACGGGCTGACCCTGATCAGAAAATAGGAAGAAAGAAAAAGGTTCCTCCGGTATTTGAACCAACGACGACTGACTGAGACTAAACACCTGCTTCTCCTTGCCTCTGGTTGTAGCTCAACAATCCGTACTCGGTGAAGCCACCGTTCCGCTTCGGCACCATCCCGCACGGCAACACGGACGCCGTGCTGCGCCGGAACTTCCCCCTGATGCACGGCTACATGCGGCAGCACAGCCGCGCCTCGGTGGCCAACGGCATCAAGGCCGTCAAGGACGGGTGAGCCAGGGGCGGGGGCGGAGCCGGGGGCGCCGCGCTACTTCATTTATCGCATTAACGGCGGCCGGCGCGTCTGCTGGCGGCTCCGAGCCGGACCGAACATGGAGTCCCCGCTCGAGAGGGCCACTCCAGACGGCCTGCTTGCCGCACTGCCGCCTCTGTCAAGCCTGTAATGCATCGAGTCGGAAACTGGCAGCGAACAAGCGTGGCATTGCGTTCCAGGGCGCTGGACGCCTTCCTGTACGACGCCACGGTGCTGGACTACCTGGCCGGGCAGGACGCGGACTGCGTGCTCGTCACCGTGGGCTCCTGGTTCGCCATGACGGGCTACGGCGTCGGCTTCCCCCGCCACTCCAAGCACCGGCCGCTCATCAACCGGCTGCTCATGGAGTACCGCGAGAACGGTCGGAACGGAACAAGCATCTCAGCTTCGAAACGTTTTCCCAAAGTTTGCAACTGCAGGCTGAAAAGTGGAACTGGCGCTATTGTCTCGATTATTCCCAGGTGACCTGGAGCGACTGCGGCGCTACTGGTTCACGGGCTCGTGCAACAACCCCGCCGGCAAGGAGAAGCAGAGCCGCTCGGACCCGCTGGCCCTGGAGCAGTTCTTCAGCACCTTCCTGCTGCTGCTGCTCGGCATGGTCCTCTCCGGCCTGCTCCTCTTCGGTGAAAACGTGTACCTCAAGTACGCGCTATCACGCCAGCGGCGGCTTGGACTGGTGAGTGTAAGGCAGGGCAGGGCATGGCAGGGGGCGCCACAGGCGGCACGGCCAGCCTGGGGGGCGCCTGCGGAACGCGGCATAGGCAGCCCGCGGAGCAGGTGTGTCCGGCGGCACAGTCTGCCTCCCAGGCGTTAGCACGTCCCCTCCGTATCTGCCTCAGGACGGCGGCGGCCTTGGCCTCGGCAGCCCCCACCACCAGCTGCCGCACCAGGTACACCCCGAGGAGCGGCGGCGCGCCGTCCGAGAGCAGCTGCTGGACCTCAACAGGCGGCAGGTGCTGCCCGCGCCGAGGATGGCGTCGACGGGGTCCTCGGGTACCAGGACGGCCGCGCCGCCCAGCAAGGCCAGCATGCTCATGGCCAGCTGCTGCGCGCTCTTCAGTACGGTACGTGAGTCCCCGACCAAGCGATGGCGCTCGAGCGAGGTGCAGCGATGGCACTTTCTCCGTGTGTCATGTTCCAGAGTCTGGGCCGTTCCCTGATGGGAGACCCTCCTCGGATGGCCCCCGCCCGCCGGCTGCTCGGGGCTCCGTGTCCACCCCGGGGGGGCCGGGACAGGGGAGGGAGAGGGATGCTCCCCGTCGGCGAGTCCGCACAGTTCCAGAACCACGACCCCGAGCGGTGCGCCGCTGCCCACCGGCACCTGCAGGTGAGCGCCGATGCAGCTGCAGCTGCTGCCAGCGTGTAGCTTGCAGAAGCTTCCGCCATGGTCGTCGACGCCTTCGCTGATCGTGATTCCTGCCGTTCCCATTGCAGACGGCGCTGGCAGACGCCCGGGCCCGGGCCGCCAAACTGGAGCGCATGCTACAGAGTGTGCAAGGGCAGGGCCAGGGCCCGCAGGGGCTGGCCACGATGCGAGCCATCAGCACGGCCAGCATGGCCACCCTCGCGAGCAGGGCCAGTGTCGTGCACGGCCCGCGGTGGTCTCCCGACGGCTCGCCCGTTCGGCTGCCTCCGAGGTGAGGACTGTCAGCGTCCCGTCACCTCCGGTACGACGGATTTCTTGCTCATTTTTATTTCATGGGACTCGGCGCGACGACTGCATCTTTCATGAGGATTGGACGACGCCAGCCCAGCCCTGACCGGTCGGCTTGGGCTGCAGGGCTGCACGCGGCTGCACGTGTCGCTGACGCTCTGGTGTGTCAACAGCCGGCGGTGCACAGGGGTGGGTGCGTGCTCCCCGCGCCCAGGCGTGGCCGTGCAGGCCGTGCCGGCGCCCGTCCTGACTGGCGCCCGCTCGCGCGTCTGCCCCGCGCCGCCCGCCACTGCTCGCCACGCCGCCACCAGCACGTGCACCCCCGCCGTTTACGCCCTCCAACGCCACGAGGCGGCGGGAGCCGTCACTCCCCCTGAGTTCGAGACCGTCTTGTGACATGCCAGCAGCCCAGAACGCCTGCCAGCCGCCAGCCCGTTCCTGTGATCTCCATGTGACTTTCACCGCGGTGTTCGTTAGGGGCCGTCCTTGAATACTGTCATCCTGCCTCGTGGTGTCCGGGGCGGAGACTCGAGACCGCGACCGGGCAGTATAATTAAAGGACGGTCCCCCGCTACTCCAATGAACCCCCCCCCCCTCTCTCTCTCACTGTGCTCCAGTCACGGTTGCTTGGGGCCAAAAAGCCAAAAAGCTGAAGCCGCAGCGTTCTTCAATGTAGTGATAATAAGCGCCTCGTATCAGGACTCCGGGAGCTAACGTTCCAAATGATACCAGCCGACCAGAATGACACATCAGAGACATCTTAGGATGGCGAACGGTTGTTAGACTGGCCGTAACCAACAAGTCTATCGGGTGCTGTGATCTCGAAATTGTACAAGGAACAGCTCAATTTCCGTGGACGTCCTTTGCTCCTCGCAGACCCACCATGTTTCACTATGTTTGTGAATTCAGAATTTCGTCCTCAGCACGAATACAAATTTATAGAACAATACAGTAGGTTTAAAAATAAAGTGAGTTCTAGAATGGATTTAAGCAAGTTTGATTTGCATGTCTTTGTTATTGCTGCCAATTGCTCATAAAATGTAAGATATTATAAAATGAACAAATCAAGGATGTTATTTTGTAACTATGTGCAGGTACATAGTGCCCAACTTGTCAACTTGTCATCCTATCTTCTTTTTAATTAGGTTATGTGTGTGAAAAAATAAATTAAGAAAGTTGTACAAATATTACTAATCATAATAAAATTTATTTCTAAGACCATGTTTTAAAACAGATTATTTCATTAGCTTTTCAATTTCTATAACTCATCACCCATTGCTAGATTATGCAATTCTAAAAATAAAAGTAGGTCAACAAAGGAAATTTAATGTCAAAAATTTAAAACTGCAAGTAAACAATAATCACTTTGTCTCCCATTAAATCGGCAAAGAAAGAAAATCGCCGACAGACGGTAGACTAGTCCTTGGCATCGTCAATGCCGCCTCCCGTGATCGCGAAGGTGGCCTCGCTCTCCGGCATGTCAGGGCTACAGAAACAAGAACATGAAGTCAAACCCTTGGCAAACTCGACCGCTGGGTAGCGGCGGAGCGGTGCCACCTGCACCCGCTCACCTGTCATAGATCTTGGCGATGCGCGTCTCGCCACGACCCTTCCGCAGCGCGATCCTGGTGGTGGACGCGTGCGCCAGGATGTTGCCCCCTATGGGCTTCTTGGGGTCGGCCTGGAACGACATGGTGGCGCCGGGGTCGGACGTCATCTGGTTGGTGATGAACACGGCCACGTTGTACTCCTCCGACACCTTCTGCAGCCGGGACATGAACTGGGCCAAACGCTGCTGCCGGTCGGCCAGCTCGCCGCGGCCGCTGAAGTCGACGCGGAACAGGGCCATCACAGAGTCCACTACCTGGAAGACGAAGGAGAGAGCGAAAAGGGTTGCAGACCGGGGGCGCGCCGGGACCGCCGGGGCACGCCGCTGACCAGCGTTGGCCTCACACTCACCAACAGCTTAAACACGCCGCCCTCCTCGTGGAACTTAGCAGCCACCATGTCCAGCAGCTCGGTCTGGTGCTCGCTGGTGTAGGCCCGCGCGTACAGCACGTTGTCCAGCACCGCCGTGGGGTCCAGGCCGAAGCGCTCCGAGATGGTGCGAAGGCGGTCGGGCCGGCTGGTAAAGTACTCAGGAGGGAGAAATGAGAGATCGAAATGCGACATAAAAGCCAGACTCTCGCGGAGGGGCGGAGGGGAGCCAGCCCCTTTTAACGAGGACGGCAACCATCTAAAACGACCGCGGCAGTGCTAACCCCACCTCACCACACTAGAGGTAATTAAAAAAATATAGCATATTTTACGGCCCCCATTCGCGCTGAATTTTGGTGTACACAGGTATTACGCGGTACAGAGTATTACCGAGGGGGCTCCTAACGCTCCCCCTCCACCAGCGCCGCCGTCGCCAAAGGATACAAGGTGTGCTCGGTGTCCAGGAAGATGACCTTGCCACCGTGGTAGTTGGCCTGGCCGGGCATCTGCGCCGTGACGCACAGGGTGTGCGAGAGCTGCGTCTTGCCGGTGCGGAACTCGCCGAACGCCTCGGTGATGGCCATGGACTCGACGCCGCCGCCGAGCAGTTTGCTGTGGGCGTGACGAAGAAGCGTTAGGATGCGTCGAGAGCGACACATTAGCACCCCTCATCCCCGAGATTTCGATAACCAAGCCCACAAGAGCCGATGAATTTCAACCCATACGCACACTCTCACTCAACTCACTCGAATTCCTTACTGCCGGTGGTGATCTTGAACACCTCCTTCCGCTTCTCCGACACCTGCAGCGCCGTGATGAAGCTGTGGTCCTCCAGCTTGGCACACGCCTCCTTGATCTTGTCCACCTTGGCCTCGGAGAAGCCTTTGATGGCCGCCAGCCGGCGCCGGGTCGTCATTTGAATGCCTTTGAGGGTGCAGATGCCCACCGACTTGAGCTTCTTGATGTCGGCAACATTCTGAATCGTTCGAAAGCATAAGTCCTTCTTCGAGTAAAAAAGAGACTGAGAAGCGCCAAGCTTCCGCGGTCAGTCTATACAGTCTATACCCGCGCCGCAACGCCGCCATTTCTAGTGTCCCTTTCCCTTCGGAACAGAAACCCTCACTCACGATGCCATGCTGCTGAAGCAGGTCCACGTTCTGGAAGAAACTCTGTTCTTCCTCCTCGCAGTCGGACACCTCTCCATTCGCAACCACTTGGTCCCCCATGCTGACGAAGACGACAATCACGACAAAAAAAGCAGTACGTTCGGAACGCAATGGGAGGGCCGGTAACGGTCGTCCGCGGCTTGACAGCTGATCCTGCAACCTGATCGCGTGTTAGGCGCGCATGGATGCGAGCCGGATGTTGTCAAGGGGGGGCAAAAGTGGCGCGCACCACTGAAGGCTGCTGGCCGCGCTTGCATCGCCCAGGGTTCAGGGTTGTGCAGAACGGAAAATTAGACTCGTTTGACATGCGTAAATTGGAGCTCGTCAATTTATGCCCTCTGGGTTTCTATTCCTTCGCTTAAGATGCTTCTGAGAATACTTTACTTTGTCGCGGCCAGAAAAGGGTGAATGAACAAACAAAAGCAAAAAGGGACTTGACCTAGCAGTTGCCGGATGTGCGGCACGGCCATCTTCTCTCTCACTCCTACTCGCACATCAGATTCGGATTCGATTCGAAACGAAAGTGCAGCCCAGTAGTTATTATGAAGCTATGGCGTCAAGCGGCACTTCTGATGTTTTGCTCAACGTTTTGAATATAGAAGAGTACGGTTTGATTCCTGAAGATGTCCGTGCTAAAATCACCTCTCACTTCGAAGAAAAATTTGAGGAATTCCTCACATCAAAAGCTCTTTTTGAGTCATCTCGGACCAACCATGGTAATATGCCGTAGCGTTAAGGCCCCTTGAGCGTGTAACTTATTTACAAACACTGCGAATTTGACGTGCTCTAGGGCGTTCCTCTTTTTCCACTCTGCATGGTACCTTTGAACTACGATCTCTGTCAGTTATTTGAAGTCGTGCACGCGATGCTATTTAACTTTGATTCTAGGAAATGAGTGGACCCCACTAACCTCCTTGAGGTTCCTGACGACCATTATATTAGATAGATAGATATCCCTCACGATTTTTGACAATGCTTCTCGTTTTGCATGTTTTTATGTTTATACACATTTCAGTGAATCCGTTTCATGTAAATATCGGAAACTACAGTCATACAATGTAGTCTAGGTTCTTCTGCAGGAATTATGGTGCATTTTGAATTTCCTGTAACATGTATTGACTAGTGCTCATTGATAATGTCAAGTCATTTAGTTCAACTTCATTTTACTGAATAGTGTATTGAAACCGTTGGGATTTCTCACATTGTCTTGAATTTATAAGTAGTCCCAATTTTACCATATATGTTGTAATTATTACTGTTCAATATGCTTCAATTCTTTATCATTGTTATTTTTTCAATGTATGTTCTTAATATTGTCTTGTGCTGTTACAGAGGAAAGATCTCAGACTCTTGGTGTGGAAGTGGAGAAGTGTCGAGTGGAATTGGAGAGCACTAGAACCACTTTAGCTACCACAGAATCAGAGCTGTCACTATTCCAAGCAAAAGTTGAGGAATTGAAAACTGAACTTAGTACTTACCGAGAATCTGTGAAGAAGTAAGTGTCATTCAATTTTCATTTCTTATTTATATTATTAACTATGTGGTTTTTTATACCTTATCTGTGCTGTTTCAACAGTTACGAATTTGAAAATAATGACTTACGGAGACAGCGGAATGATGCTGTTGATGAAAGGGATAGCCTTACTAGAATGGTGGAGAGGAGAAATGCAGAACTTGAGAGATTACAAGAAGATGTGCGAATCCTCTCAGCTGAGTTAACTGCTGCTGTCAATGCCAAATGTGAGGCACTGGCCAATGCTGAAGAAGTTGCAAGCAAACGAGCAGCCCTTGATTTTAGGTATGGTTATTGGTTGATGTTCATTTGTACATCCATCTTGTTCTCATTATTTGAATAAATCAATTTTCTTTTCTGAACAGGGAAAAGAGTTTTGAACAAGAGCGTGAATTTATGCAGAAAAAGATAGCATCTTTGACTGCTGACCTCAATGAGACAAATGCTGAACTAGGAGTATTACGCCGCAGCCATGCTGCTGCTGAGGTCACATTCCAAAGTCAACTGGAAGCCAAGAATGAAGAGGTAATGTTATTTTTCATAGTACATGTGATACTGTAAAGTAACACAAGTGATCCTTCATTCCTCATTTAAATGTCACAGCTCCGCATTGCTGTGGAAAGAGACAAGCAAATGACTGAAGCCAATAGCAAACTTGTAGAACAAACAGAGGCACTTGGTGCCAAGCTTATGGCTCAGCGGGAGAGTGAAGCAACAATGGCTGATAACTATCAACAGGAACTGCAAGCTAAAGCAAAATTGGCTGAATTGTACAAGCGTATGTATTTTTAAGAATGTATTGGTATTGTAATTGTAAAAGTGGTTAAATTTTTTAAGTTTCAAAAATTTTTACATACTTTTTAGGTATGATGGAGGATGCTAATGCAAAGAGCTCAGAGTTGACAGATGCAATTCGTAGTTTACAGCGCTTGCTAGAAGATTCAAATAAACAGTATTCAGATCTCAAAGCAGAGTATGCAGAGAAGGAGTCCCTGATCAACCAAACTATTGAAGCCAAGAATGCATGCATTGCAGCTCTCAAACGTGAACTCAAAGATGCTAATGAACTTTTTAAGGCAACTAAACAAGGTGAGCTTGTTAATATATTATATTGAACATGAATTATTAATGTTGCTTAATATCATATGGTAGCTTGATGTGTATGTATTTGCTTTCCTCTTGACCACAGACACCATGGAGAAAACTATTGAAGGCATGTCACCAGCAGCAGCTGCTGCCAGCAAACTTCTGAAATCAGGCTTGTCTCTGACTCAGATCTACACTCAGTATGTCACAGTGTATGAAGAATTGACCTTACAAAAGGAAGAAAACCGAAAACTTAATCTCTACATTAATACAATTGTTCAAGAACTAGAAGAGAAGGCCCCTCTTCTTAAAAAACAAAGGGAAAATTACGAGAGTGCTGTTGAAAGTATTGCATCTCTTTGCAAACAGACTGATGAATTGACTGAAGAAAGCAGAGTGTTGAGAGAGGATGCACGGGAAGCCAAGAAGGTTGCTGGTCATCACCAACGTGAAAATGAACGAATGAGAAAAGAGATAGCAGATTTATCAAGACAAGTGTGTTTCTTAGTAAAGGCTGTGGAGGAAGCAAGGGGTGGTGTAGTCTCCTTCGATGATTCAAATTCTTCATTTAATGGTTCCTTTGGTGCCAATGATGTATGTAGATGCTACTGTAACTTGTATTATGGTAAGCAGTCTTTTTTTAAAGTGTCTTTAATGTCTTTTAACTTTCTCAGATTATTTCCAAGAAACTTGTTACATTCCGTGATATTGAAGACTTGCAAGAAAACAACAAGAAGCTTTTGGCATTGGTTCGTGAGCTAAGCAGTAAACAAGAGGAAATGGAAACCAATCAGCCACAGATCAACATTTCCACACTTCAGGACAGTGTAAACTGCCTGAAATCTGAACTAGCAGCATCCAGAGAGAACCTTGACCAGCAATCTAAAATGTTAGATCAGTTGGTCCGTCAGAGAGACTTGTATAAGGAGATGTATCAGAAAGCTGTGAAAGGAGACCCCAATGCTCAGGTACTTGAAATCACTCTGCCATACCTCAATGCTGAATGCAAAAATTTGAAAACCAATCTAACCAGTCTAACTATTCTGCACATTTAGGTTCCTATGCAGAGACCAGATAGTGTACCTAAACCATCACCTGTAAAGGTCACTGCTGCTGGGGTGGATCCCAGTGTGTTAGCAGCGAGGGAGAGAGATCTTGAAGACGTAAGTGCTATTTCACTCAGCATTCTCCTATTTTCTTTTCATGATTTGTAAAGAAATAATGTATCTTGGTCTCAGGTCCGACAACGTCTTTCCTTGACTGAGAAGCAACTTCATGAATTAAGACTTGAGTATGAAGAGTATCGAAAGGAAAGGCGCACAAACGAGGACATGCTCACTGAACAAATTGATAAATTGATGAGCAATGTTAGGGATCTCACCACAGAGAATTGTAAACTCACTACTCAGGCAGAGTTCCAGACTGAAAGATTTAAAGCCCTTCTTGAGAACAAAAGTGGTCAGAAAGCCCAAATTACTGCCCTTGAAGAGAAGTGTAAGGCGTACAGTGAAACTATTGCGAAGCATGAAGTATCATTGAAGTCAGTAATGCAGGTAAGCTGTAAATGTCTTGATTTTTTAGCCAAATTTTTACCAAACTTTTGTTCATGCTAAATGTTTATTTCCAGGACTCTTTGAGCACACAGGCCAAATTGTCAAGGGCAGAAGTTGAGCTTGACAGCTTACGTCAGGAATGCTCTTTGCTCCGTGATTCTGAATCAAGGTTAAAGCGTGAGAAAGAAGCCCGGGAGCGTGAATCTACTAGTCAGACTATGCTCTTGGCCAATCTAGAATCTATCAAAATAACTCTTGAGCGTACGGAAGCTGAAGGCCGCTTGAAGGTTGAACAACGACTTGATGAATGTACCCGCGAGTGCACTTCTCTACGCAGACGTCTCCAAGAAGAACAGGAAAATTTCAAAGAGTTGTCAAGGCATTTGGAGCGTAAAGCTGCTACTGCAATGGCCCGTGAAGAAGAGGAGAGAAAACTGGCCCAGGATGCCCGTCAAGAACTGAATGCTGTGAGAGATGAGCTTCAGAAGAAGCAGTCTGAAGCTGAGGCTCTTCATGCAGAACTCCGTGAAATTTCAAGACCACCCCCTGTTGTAGTGCAAAGAAATGATGAACAGCTCTCTAACCGTGTCCGTGAACTGGAAAAGAACCTGGCAGCAAGCAAGGCAGAGATAAGTTCTTTAAAGCAGCAGCTTGAAGATTCTCGGAAACACTTGCAGCAGTATACTGAAATTGCAGGAAGTGCAGAACAGCAGCTTCAAGAATATGTCAAGATGCATGAAGAAGTGAAATCTGAGTTGGAGAGGAAGTTAGCTGATGTCCAACAGAAGGAAGAAAGTGCTGGGTCGGAACTTGCTCTCCTACGAGCTGAGTTGTCTCAGCTTCGAGCTGCAGGAAATCAGACATCTTCTGATCTTCAGCTTCGAGTTACAGAATTAGAAACACGGTGCAAAAAAGCTGAAGAGCTTCTTTTGCAGGCCTCTGAATCTGGTAATACAGTCAGATTGGAATTGGAAGCAGTCAGGCTGGAGATACAGGAAGCTGTCAAGGCTCAACATGAATCTGAAGAAAAGTATGCCCATGAGGTCACTCTGCATTCAAATGATATCCAAACAATGACTCGCCTGAAAGAAGAGCTCTCAGTTTTAAGTGCCCAAGTGTCTGACTTCCGAGAAGGGCGCCAGAATGCTGAAGAAGCACTTCGTGTTGGCCAGGCTATGTATGAGGACCGTGAGAGATTGATGAAGTCCCAGATGGAAGAACAACAGGCGCGTTTGAGTGAACTTGAGAGTCAAAATAGTCTATTACATGACCAAATTGAAGCTCTTGGCACTCAGCTTTCAGTGTTGCATGCCCAGGTGGGATCACCAAGCAAAACTTCTACTCCATCGACATCCACAGTAACCACTTCAAGCTCTTCAGCACCAGGGGAGGCGCAGGAGTTCCATGGTTCTGAACAGCTTTTACAAGTTGTCAAGTTCCTCCGCCGTGAAAAGGAATTGGCGGTTACTCGCATGGAAGTCCTTAACACTGAGAATAGCCGTCTGAGAGCTGAACATGACATTCTTGAAAAGCAAGCTCGTGAGTCTCGGGAAGCTCTAAATCAGATAAAACAGCGAGAACAATGTGAAACTGTAACTGCAAGCCGCCACCAAGAACTTTTGCGCAAGGTTGAAACTCTGAATGCTATCACTGATAGCAATAGAATGCTGCGTGAAGAGAGAGATGCTTTGAAAACACGGGAGCAGGAGTTTATTACACGAATCAAAGCTCTAGAGCAAGAATTAGAGCCTTTGAAAGAGAGACACAATCACCTCAGCATCCAAATTGAATCACTGCGTTCTGAAAACAATACCTTAAAGACTGAGTTGACGAAGTGGCGACAGAGAACTAGTCAGCTAATTGAGCGTGCTAATAAAAACAGCCCTGAAGACTGGAAGCGACTTCAGAATGAACGTGAATCTCTTGCAAAACAGTTGACTGCTGAACGAGATGCTCATGGCAAGAGCCAAGAGGAACTTAGAATTTTGAGGCAAGAAAAATCCAAGTTAGAGGAACAGTCGCAGCTTCTTTCTACTCGTCACAGTGCTTTAGAAGCAGAGTTTAGAAAGAGTTCAGAAACAGTCAGGAAGCATCTTGAAGAACTCAATAATCTGCGTGGTAGAGTTGGTGCTTTGGAAGGTGAGCTGCAAGAACAGAAGAACAACTCTAGTAAGTCATCTGAGGAACTAAGCAGGTTGAATGCTGATATTGCTGCAAGAGAGACAAGAGAACAACAAATTAGAAAGATTGCTAAGAAATATAAAGCCCAGTATGAAGAATTAAAGAAGAGCACAGATGATGAGAGGGTGCAGTGGGAAGCTCAGCGCGCGCAGCATGAAAACCAAACTGCAGCTGGGGTACTGACACCAGAAGTCAAAGAGCAATTGCGTGATGAAGGTAGACGGGAGATAGAGCAGAAGATGCGGGATGCTGAAAGTACCCACTCTGAACGTCTTCGTGAATTGTCAAGTCAAGTAACTTCATCCCAAGAGGAGGCTGGAACTCTCCGTAAGGAAGTAGAAACATTCAAGAATGCAGAAGAAAGAGCCAAGACAGTTTTAAAGAATGCTCGTAATCGCATAATGCTACTCTCAGAGCAAAAGATGGCTCTTGAAAAACAACTTAATGATTCCAAATCATCTGGGAGAGATGAAAGTGAAGCTAGATTGAATGTTCTGAAATCACAGTATGAAGGGCGGATTGCACGGTTGGAAAAAGAAAAAGCAGATGCTATAGCAGAACGCAGTCGGGAGATTGAAAATCTTACTGCACGACTGAACCACTTGCAACGTATATTAGAACGTTCACAAGGATCTAGTAAACCTTCAACTTCCTCTGGTCATGTAGAGAAAGGTTCATCTGAAACTCCAACAGCTAATATTAAACCAATGGCAGGACCTTCATCATCAAGTGGCAAACAACAGGTTAGTCTTGGATATCACATGTGAGAGTTATGGCTTTAAACCAATTTTATCACACTTTACTTCTAACCTTAGACTCAGCAGTCGGTTACTGTTCCTCCATGGCGTGCTGGAACAGAGACCCCATTGGCCAGCATCAGACCCATGTCTCAGTCCCGCATGGCTGCAGTTCAGCCCTGTGCTCAGCAGCCAAGGTGAGTGTAGACCTGTATTTTATTTTTTGCTCTTTGTTCATGGAGATTTGTTATGTTGAAAACGTGGGTTATCTGTTTTAGTGGTAGTGCTGCAGTGCTCATGCCACTTCATCATCAACAAGCACCCAATCAGCAACAAGGTCCTCCTTCCCAGCAACAACAACCCCCCCAACAGCAGTCACCTCAGCAACAGCAAGCTCAGCAGCAAGCTGTCCACAGCAGTGGAAACAGCAGCAGCAGTACTACGTCCAGCACCACCAATGGTTCTAGTGCAAGCGGTATGGACGCCATAACGTCATCAGACTACATGCCGGCTACTTCGTCTGCCTCCCCTGCTTCTGTGGGCCCCATCCGACAGGTTGCTGTCCCTCCAACACAGCAAGCTACTGTTGGACCTTCAACTAGTCGTACTGAAGAAGCTTCTGCAGAATCAACTCAGGTACTTCTTAAACAACAATTTTTGAAGGTGTCTGTCCTTGGTGAGTTTTTTTTCGTTTTTTTTTTTTTAAATGTGTGATAAATTTGTTATCCTTCCAGGATATGGAGGTGGAAGTTGCAGAAAGGCAGCCAGGCACTTCTGCTCAGCAAGTTCCGCAGCCATTGCAACAGCAACAGGTGCCTCAGCAACCTACTCAGCAAGTACAGCAACAGCAGGCGCAGCAACCAACTCAACCACAGGCCGCTCAGCAGCAGCGAGAGCAACAGCAGCAGCCGGCGCAGGCGCAGCCACAGACGCAGTCCCCGCAGACTCTGCAGCAGCAGGCACCACCACAGCAGGTGCAGGTGGTGGGCCTCAGCCAGGCTCAGCCCCAGGCCGCACAGCTGCAACTGCAGCCGCAGCCGCAGGCCTCGCAGCCCGCCCAGCAGCCGCAGGGCAGCCAGCAACAGCAGCAGCCTCAGCAGGCCGTCGCCATGGTGCTTCCCCGCGAGCGCGCCGAGCAGCAGCAGGTCCAGCAACAGCAGTCGCAGCAGCTCCACCCCGCTCAGCCCGCTCAGCAACAGCCGGCGGTGACGCAGCCCCCGCCAGTCCAGCAACAGCAGGGACCCGGTACGTCCGCGAACACATCGGCGCCCGCGGCCGCTCCTTCTCAGCAACCGGCTGGCCCTAGCCCGAGCCCCAGCCCCAGCCCAGGAACGTCCCAGCAAGAGCAGTCTGTGATTGTAGCCAGCAGCCAGCAGGCTAGCAGCTCCAACACGGTGACCACGTCTCAGTCCGGTCTGAAGCGGCCCAGGGAGGCGGAGGGCGACAGCTCTACCAGCCGTGCCGGCCATGGCCTGGGCCACGGTGTGGGGCACGGCCTGGGCCACGGCGAGGGAATGAAGATGGTCCCCCAGCTCAAGCGGTCCCGCTTGGGCCCCGCCGGCGGCGACTCTTTCCAGGCTCCCGCCGAAAGCTCGGACGTGAGCATGGACGTGGAGTATCAAGTGCCCACCTCATCCCAGCGCGACCAAGAGGATGACATCATCGTCGTGACGTCTGAGGAGGAGGAAGACGACGAAGAGGTGCCCGAGGACGACGACGACGACGAGGAGCCCGACGACGGCCCCGAGTTCCAGCCCGATGAGGACGACGAGAACGAGGGATACGAGGTGGAGGGGTACGAACGTGAGGACCGCGACGACGCCATGCCTAGCTACGATGATGTCGAGGGACCAGACATAGATGACGAGAACGGTGGCGAGCAAGACAACGAAGTCGAAATAATAGACGACAGCAACGAAGTCCCGAATCAGCCCGGCAGTAGTAGCAGTAGCAGCGGAGGGGCCGCTGACGCTACCCAGCACGTTGGCTCCTCGGCCTCGGCGTCCGGAGAGCAGGCGCCCTCACCCCTGCAGCAGCAGCCCCTGCAGTCCCAGCAGCCGCAGCCCCCGCAGCAGCCCCCGCCCCATCAACAGTCGCAGCAGGAACAGCAGCAGTCCTCTTCGGAAGCGACATCCAGCGGAGCCACAAATCAAAGCGACAACGGGAACAGCAGCAGCAGTAGTAGCAACAGCAGCAATGGTGGCCCTAGTGGCAGTGGCAACAACCAGGTTTCCAGCCAGGGCACACCAGTCCTGGGGTTTGGGGCCAGAATTAGGACTACTGTACCGCCCTTGAATAGGCCACCTATGGTCCTGGTATGTTGATTCAATGTCTTCAGCGTCAGAAAATTTGGTGAAGTGATGTGTGTCTGATAATTCAACTTTCTCCCATCGTCAGCAGGGCTATGAAGATGGTGGAGACGACTCCATTGTGCCTAGCACGCCCACTTTGTTCGTCCCTCGTCGCACTGACGGGTTCGGAGAGGCTGTGAGCTCTCCCCAGGTGCCTTCAGCCGGACGGTTTACCTTCTCAGATGCGAACCCCCCTGCTGTTAGGGCCGGTGAGTTAAAATTTTCGTTTTTATATTTTTAATGCTCCTTGATTTACCTGTTATCCTGCGTTGCTTGGATTGATGGTAGGTAAATCTACCGCTAACATGATCTTGTGCTTGCCACTCTGGCACTTATTAAATCAAGACCGAAGCTTTTTTTTAAATTTTTTTATTTTTGTAAGTGGTGAGACTTTTGTTCTTGCTGATTTGTGTGATGTGTGAGTTTAAGTGGTGGTGAGGATGTTGATTAGCACATGCTTCTTCCACTGATCGTTTGTTGTTTTATAGTGCCATGCACCCCTACCCTTTTTGGCACAAGACGTGCTGAGGGGTTCTCTGATGCATACCGAGCAATGTCTGTCCGCCACTTCACGTTTTCGGAAGCCCCCACTCCCCCGAGTCATACAGGTCAGAGACTGACACAGTGTGCAGCTCTCGCTTCTTTCACCCTTGCTCCATACTCTCTCAACAGTTTTTTTATTTTTATTTTTCAAAGTCTGTTTTTCTTAATCTTAATGCATCATTTGTAGTTTTGTTTTCTGTTATGTATACAATATTTGCATGATTTGAAATTAGTGGTGAAAGTTGTTTAATTTAAACTCCATCTAAGTGCCTTAATATTTTTTACACTTGCACCCGGAAAAGTGTACAGCCAAAGTATCAGAACCAGTCGTATTCTTTCCAATCATGATACACATGCATTTTTCTTGCGTGCTGCCTTACTCAGTATACAATGGTAATACAGTGTCAATTCTGTATTTCTTATTATTTTTCTCATTCAATTCTTTGTTTTTTTCTAAGATCTACAAACTTAGTAGGAACTACTTAACTGCTATTTTCTAGCTAGCTTATTGTTGTTCTTCACACTTTTGCTTTGCTTCTAACTTAATGTTTTCTTTTTGCTATCACATAACAAGAATTTTTTTTTTAATTTTCAGGTGTTGCTCAAGTGGTTTGTGAAGGAATGGATGATACTCGTGTGGATCTCTCTCAACTGGAAGATCCTGGCACAGGCCGCAGTGTTCCTACAACTCCTCTCCAAGTTTCTCCTCAAGGTATGCAGTACAATAATTGTTGGTTAACATTCAGTAGTGTTCATGTCTTGATACTGTCTTTGTATTAAATTAGGTGAACTTGCAGGTAATGAGCTTACTGGTGAAGTTGGACAGAGCACAGGTGACAATATGGAGGCAAGTGGAAGTGGTGCTGGATCGAGTTCATTGCCCTCTGTAGCAGAACATCAGCAAGCTGAGTGTGAAGCTCCTGCTCAGCAAGAGATGCTTGGTGAGTTCTGATCTGATATATACACAAGTGATGTTAACCTAAGGCAAACCTCTATTTACAACTTTTTGACCCCTTTTTAAAAAATTGCTGTTTTCAGACTTAGAGCTTGAGACTGACCAAAGGGAAGCTGAAGGAGATGTAGGAGGCGAACTGGGTGGAGAGCCAGTTGATGAACCTGAGGAAGTGATGGTATTGGACCTCGAAGAAGAGAGTGCAGATGGTTAGTGCCGCAGCTACGAATGTTTTTGTTAACTTTTGTTTTTTCCCTATTTATAAAACGGAACTGTGTTGCCATCATAGGTGTGAGTTCGGAAGGTTCAAAACCACCCCAGCCTTCACAGTCACAGCAAGCCCTGGACCTGGAATTGGAGGAAGGCCGGGAGGCTGAGGCGAGCGAACCCGCAGCCAGCAGCCCCCATGGGAGCCCCCACGCCAGCTCGCAGGGCAGCCCCCTCGGCAGCCGCGGAGGAACTGCCAGAAGGTCCCAAAGGGGACCAGCTTTCGCCAGGAGAGGGCGAGGCAACCAGAGGCCTACCCCTATTGTGTGGAATGAGCCTGGCTCTACTTCACCACGATGTAAGTTCTAGTTCGCAGATCCCTTTGGTTGTATCACCATTCCTCCCCCATCATATTTTCTATGTTATGTTGCATTGAATGTATGTTAGTAATCAAATGTTATGACACAACCATATTGATTAAAAAGGAATAATTTGAAGTGGCAGGTTGTTGTCTTATCCCCTGATATACATAGTCCTTTCCTATTGCAGTCATGGGTGAAGGCCCTGGTCCTTCGCGTGGTGGAAGAGGCATGCCATTGATGCCCTTGGGAAGGCCAGGAGTGCCGCCGCCACTCGACCCTCGAGGATTTCCCCCACGCGGCCAGAGAGCCAGACGGATGAGAAAGCCACCATATGGCAATCAATTCAATATGCCTTACTGATAAATTTTAATTTCATGTAGTTAAGTTATCGATTTTATGTTGTTGATTCAGTCATTTTTATTTTCATCTTGTTCAGTATTTCATTCAACACCTGCCATGGTGTTTAAGTAGTAAAGACTGTATATAATGCTTCAATGAACTAAGCACAGGACTGTACTTGTTGATAGTCACTAAACCAATGCATTTTTCTGGTGTTGCTGGTTATCATGTTTATTGCCTGCTATATGTATCAGTTGATCTGAGAACCAATTTAGAAAATCTGTGATGATACCAGTACATCTTCTACTAGATGTAGGATATATTTTTTATCTCCTTGAAACCTTTGTATGTGATGTTGAGATTGTTGCTTCCAAATTAAAGAGAAAGGTGAAGTGAGTTAATCAAGTTTATTTCCTTCCCAAATGAAACCATACTGCAATGTTCAACATTCATAATTTAAATTGCGAGATGCTTAAATCACAATGTGATGACATTTGAAGTACATTTCACAACACTGCACATCCAGTCTAACACAAGCACTTATGCACAGCAGTCAAATTCTGATCAACATCAAAAGAGCAGCAATGGTTGTTTCACTTCCTTGTCAAAGAGGGCACTAAAAATTAAGAGTAAAGTTGCCCATACATTCCTACTAGGACAGAGTCAATCCGGAAATGATTGGCAGATCAAAAAGACTCTCAAAAATAAAAGTACATAAAATACATGTCTGTTTCACAGTTGTATTTTAAAATGATTTAACAACTGCAAGACAGACTAGACTTATCTTACATAATAGTTCACTGGAATGAGGTCAAACTCCTGTATATAGTGGAAAAACAAATCACATTTATGCAAAAATCACAGTTCTCTTTTAAGGAAGTATGCATACTTATACTTGATATACAGGAGTTTGAAGTGTCAATTAAATTTATCTATTACTACGGCGGCTTGCTCCTCTTAGTTCCTTTTCAATCTCAAATTGACGTAGGTCAGTTCGCTGTAAGAAGTCCTGCCTTTCCAGATACCTAAAACAGCAAGAAATAATTTTTTATTGAGAAATCGCAAAAAAATGGTCCACAAGAGGAAAATGACAAGGCAATTAGAACCTACCCATCTTTGCCACGGTTATGAGTTTGAATCTCTTCTTGTAAGCCTTGATCTGCTTTGAATCTTTCCCAATCCAATTTTGACTTCTCTAGGGTGCTTATCTTTGACTTCTTTCCAATCTGGCTGAGAACTGCAGACAATCCTCCTCTTCCTCCTCCCCTAGGTGTACCACCTCTTTGGCTGGGCCCACCAGTGCTTGGCTGAGAAAGCCTGGCTTCTGGGGAGTCTGCTGCCACTTCTTTAGTAACCCTTCAAGAAAGAAAGACCAATGAACAAGTAGCAATAAGAACTTTTAGCATCATAGGGGAGAAAGATAGACACTTACTCTACTTTTTCACCGGCAAAGTCAAATATTTTGGTTACGGTAACTTTGTTTTCTACTTTATTCTCCTTTTCTGTGGCTGATTTTGCTAGTGCTGTTTTCACAGAAGATGAAGGTGTGACAGAGTTCTCTGATTTCTCTGTAGTCGATGAAGCAGTTGGTTTCTTGATAGGGCCACCCATATCTTTCATAAAATCTGTAAGGAATAAAAGGAGGGTAAGAGCTTTCAATTATATCATTGCTGTTTCATGGTACATAGCATACTACACAAACCTGCCCACAAGGAGTCAGCCTTTTTCTTCTCTTCTTCCTCAGTTAACTTCTTCACCTCTTCAGCAAGAGCTTTATCCTCTTCAGATTTAATTTCTTCTACTACTTCCCTAACACCATTTTTCTTTGCACGTTTCCTGTGGGAAATAATTTTTTTTTGTAATAATGACAAAAGTGAAAATTAATAGTAAGAGAAAGAAAAATACACTTCTGACGAGGAGCTTACCTTTTACTTCCCCCCTTAGCATTGGTAGCTCGTTTTCGGCCTTTTGGCCTTGTCTCCTCATCACCACTCCCAGCTCCAGCTTCAATATCAGCATCTTCTGGCCCAGACTCTTCTTCTGATGGAAGATCGCTGTCAGCACCTGAAACCAAGGAATGGTTAAAAAATCTGTAACGACACCAAAGAACCCATCATTCTACCTCTGGAATTTATACTTCGTTAAAGTTCATCATCTATTTACCTTCAGGGACAAAATCCTCATCACTTGAATCACTGTCAGATGGCAGATCTCGGTCATCCATTGTTCCTAAAACACATGGAGTTAATGTTTTGAATACAAAGAAGAAATATTAATTAATTGGAATAAAAGTTTGAAAAGAGGAATTTCATCAAATCCCCTGAAAAACTGAGTGAAATGGACCAAAGGGGCAGTCCTCCGAAGGTTAGGTGGTAAAGACAGGCACGAGAGACCGACGTTCAGTTGCAAAGCTGGACCATCTTCCAAAATTTCTAGGTCTTCCGATACACACCATTTATTGAAACGTTCACTTACGTTTTATGGAATCGAGGGTTTTGACTGAAACCGTCCGGCAAACTAGTGGACCAGGAACGAGCACTTCTCTGTTTCTCCCTTGCTAGCCTCTTCTCTTTTCCTTCCTCCCCTTCTCCTTCCCTTTCCCCTCCCCCTCTCCAAGGACCGGCGCGCGTTTTCTTTTCCCACCCAGCCACCACTTTAATTTTCATAGCACAGCAACGGCGAGACTGAGGCCTCGCAAGAGGCTAACAGCAGACACATCTAGATTCGACAACCTTACTTTTGTGAAATCCATCTCACTGCACTGAAAGCATCATACATTGATAACATTGAATGATTTGTGGTCTCCGCTGTTGGGACAGAACAGCAAGACCAAACAAAAAGAAAGCTGCTCTTATAAATCCAAGACCTGGACATGCGACCACATGCGACTTCCGGGCGCGGAGTGTAGTGCTGCACTCTGCCGGCTGTATGCAGCACCTGCCTGTGGCGAGGGAAGGGGGAAGGGGAGGGGAAGGGGGCGGATGCCTAGCCTGCGCTGCTGTTTGGTTGCATTGCATTCTTTGATTGTTACCAAGGTATATTGTTACGCGAAAACAAGTGTAATACACTTAGTGTAATTTATGACAAGTGACGTTAAGAGTTTTCTGTGTTCAGTGCATCTGACTCAAACATCTCTCATGTCACTACTGGCACTTTCAAATAATATTTGACGGTAAGAATCGCTGCTATTCTTGTCAGTGTCACAACCTAAACTCAGGCTTCCTTCAATAATTTTGTTGACATACATTTTTACATCATTCTTGAAGGCCTGTTGTTGCAGGGTAGTCTCACATTTGGAAATATTTGTCATCACATTGCTTGTGGTGGGAGGATTGATAGTAGTAATCATATTGGAAACATTGTGTGTTTACATTGTAGTGCTCCATGAAGTACATCATTTTGATGTTGCTTTTGTTTAAGAAGAGTTTGCTTCACTTTTGCCATTTGGCCCCAAATAAAAACATTTCTTGTAACTTTTATTTACACGCCATTGTAAGGATTCCTGTCTTCTAAGTAGGTTTTAAGATTACAAATTACGGTGAATTGGTTGCCGAACCATGCTGGTTGGATAGTAAATTAGCGCACAACTTGTAAATTATATATAAAGTAAAGACTGTGATAATTATATCGTTTGTAATGTGAATGCTGAGTTACTGTTTTTTCCTTGAGAAATAATCTATATGATTACCTTTGCTTAAATTGTATTTGAACTTTGCAGGATTTATTTTTACTATGGATCCAAATCAGTTTAGTCTAAGATGGAACAACCACAGCTGCAATATTGTTCAGGTAACTGTCATTTTAACCTTCAAATAATTGCTTGGTTAAATGTCTCTAGGTTCCTTCCTGAATTATCTGACTACTATCAGTTTTGTTTATAATTTTTATACAAATTTGTTATGCAGGTGTTCATGGAGCAACTGACAAGTGAAAGCTTGGTTGATGTGACATTGTCTTGCCAGGGCCAGTTCATCAAAGCCCACAAAATGGTACTCTCTGCATGCAGCCCTTATTTCCAGGTAAGTAAGAAATGGTATTGCGCTTCTGTTTAGAAGTGCAGCTTGGGTGTTATAATGAACATATTAAATCTGAATATTTCTTATGCTTCAATAAAATATACTCTAATTACTTTTATGGTAGCTCATTGTAATCAAATTTTTTTCTAACTTGAATTTAGGACTTATTTAATGTACATCAAGTTCAACATCCAGTGGTTATCTTAAATGGAGTGAACTTTAAAGACTTAAAATTAGTCATAGAGTTCATGTACAGGGGAGAAACAAGGGTATGTAAATATGATGTATCTTTATGAATCCATTTCATGTATCTAAATTTTTGATATTCAGATTGTTACATGCTTGATGACCTTATGTAGGTTTTGGAGTCGGAACTGAGTGGTGTATTTTCAGTGGCAGAAGCCTTACAAATCAAAGGACTTTGCAATGTTCGTAAAAAATATTGTAAAGTACAAACTCAGACTGTCAGGGGTCACCCTAAACATTTAGCAGAGGAATCCCTGGAAAATGAAGATTTCAACAATGATTCCTCTGGTGCCACTGCACCAGATCCCATATCATGTCGTGGTACCCCATCCGAGCCCTCTGAGCCCAGAAGGAAGCGCAAGCACATTACGGAGGTAAATTATAAATTAAACATTGTGTTTTTGAGGATATTGTTTTCATTCATTCATGACCTTTAAGGTCATTATCATATATCGTTCAACTTTTTGTTAATGTATGCTTTTGTTGTCTTTCTATTTCTTATTTTTCTATAATATTGTTTTTCTTAAATAGGCTGATAGTAACTTGCCTTCTGACAATACCATGAAAGTTTCACGCGTCGAGGAACTTCCAACAGATACAGCAAGTACTTCCCCCAAAACATCCAATCTTCAATCACAACAGACATCAGTAAACCTAGGAATTACTCCCAACCTTTTAATTGAGCGCCCAGCAAAGGTGTACCCTGCTAAAAAGTCGGTGAATAAAAAGAGCTCAAAGTCATCTAAATCTTCCGCCATGGAATTATCAAAAGAACAAGATGAGGAAAGCACTGAAGTTTTGCCCTTTGTGCAAGTCTCTCTAAATGAAGCAGATGCTGGTGATGATGGTGATGATGATGATGATATCGACCTGACTTCAGCAGTAAGTCATTCATTGTTTTGTAATGGCTTTTTTACTCTATGTACACTTACAGAAAGATATTTGTCTATTTCAGATTAAAGTTAACCCTCTATTCATTAGAGATATTGATGATACTGAAACTTCATGGGAAGATCCAAGCAGGCTGGTAATTGACTTGGTATGATTCTTATACAGAAGTATCTCTTTCTTGTATTTATTTGAACTTCTACTATTATTCTTTTAAATATTTTCATCTTGTTTGACAGCCCCCAGAAGAAAGTGACAAAAGAAGTGATGACTGTCTAAGCAGTATGGGTGAGAAATCAAACCCACCATCATCAACACAAACTCAAAAACCTAAATTAAAGGGTGAGATTTGATTGGATCTTAATTTGTGTTTGGTTTGGTTTTGTTTACACAGAAGTATTCTTTTCTCTGATTCCAGTGCGAGCAACGTCAGAACTTGTTGCTTCATCCAAACCTGCTGCTTCCAAATCATCTGCCGCTTCATCCAAATCATCTCTTGCTACATCAAAATCATCTGTTTCCACTAAACTACCATCTGTAATTGACAACAATTCACCTGAATTAGATTCAGTAACATACTATAAAGAGCAGCGGAAATTATTAACCCAGCTGAAGGAAAAGTCCAATAACCAACCTCCTCGACCACCAAATGCATTTATGATTTTTGCAAATGAGTGGAGAAAGAAACTTGCTCTTGAAAACCCAAGTGAGTGCTAATGTGATTTCTGGAGAGAAAAAAAATTAAGTTGCTGTGCCATACTTTTCTGTTAGGGTTTAAGTATTAATGTTAATTCTTTTGTTCTTTTATTTTCCAGCTGAGTCAAATAAACAAATATCTGTAAGGTTAGGGCTTAAATGGAAAGGATTAGAGCCTGAATCAAAGGCGACATATTTTTCTGCCTCAAGGCAAGCGACTGAAGATCACAAAAAGAAATATCCTGGTTATATCTATAGTCCTAAGGAGGCAAGATTGCGGAAAGCGCTTTTGTGTTCGTTACGGAGCCAAATGCACAATATTCCCAAGGAGGGTACTGCTAAGTCATCAGATGTTCATTTGAAACCAGAGAATAATTTGGGGACCTCTGCCAGTGACAGTGCCATGATTCTGATTGCAGACAGCAATGTGGTTGTTAAAGAAGAGTTATTGGATGATGAACCTGGTACACAAAATTTAGATGAGGAGTTTTTTAACATAGTTGAAGGAGATCCAGGAGAAACTGAAATTGAAGGGGATGGTTTGGGAGGAAACTGTGAATCAGTTGCCCAAAATACTGAAGAAGGTGATCCGAATGATAGGCAGTGAGTTGAATATCTATTTATTTCTACTTTATATGTTATGTTCATATGTCCAGCCATCATAGGTTTTTGTCTGGAAAGATGGCTCCTCTCATGGTAGATAGGATCATGATTGCACATTCAGTTCACATGCTGTAAATAACCTTGTTAATTAATGTGATGGATTTACAACAGGTTACATATTGTGTCTCTACTACAGAAACATTAGTACATTTACCTTTATAGGATCATGATAGGGTTCGGCTCACTTTTATGCCATATTGTCCATAAGGGAAGCAACTAGTTTGAATGTGCCATGGAGATAAAAATGAAATTCAGTTTCCATGCCAAGGGTTTTAATTAGGGAATCAAATGTTGACATACTCACTGTACCAAATGACTTGTGCATTGATGTTTTTTTTTTTTTTTTTTTTTTAATCGTTTGGTAGA
The DNA here is from genome assembly GCA_038380765.1 of Odontothrips loti. NCBI lineage: Eukaryota > Metazoa > Arthropoda > Insecta > Thysanoptera > Thripidae > Odontothrips > Odontothrips loti. Next base: position 7,386,903 of record CM076245.1, on the reverse strand, counting down.
AATCCAGTGTCTGAAACTCTGTAAACATTTTGCCATAATGTATTCTTAAGGTATTGTAAGATGCTTTTTGGTTTAAATTAAAGGGAACTTTACATTTTCATGGCAATGTTCTCATACACTTAAGTATGTATGCATCCATCATTTAGAAGCTTTTGTATATACTTTAGTTATTTTGTCTTATGACTTCTTATTGTGTGAAATGTAGATGGCTCTGTTGCTATCTTAATTTTGTTAGCCTGAGGCAGAATTTTTTTAAAATCAGCTTCCTTGTTATTGTTTTCCTTTTTATAATTGAAAATTTAAAAAAAGTTTGTGGCACTTATTGCTGTTTTGTGAACTTTTCCATTTATGCAAATATATGTGTATATAGATGGGTTGGAGTGTCAGGTCTCTATACCATTGTATCAGTTTGGTGCATGAATGAAGGAGCTCTTCATACATGCCACATAGTATCTTTCACTGGTGTTGCTTTAATGAAGATTAAATTATAAATGAATGAAGAATTGGATTTATTTGTTACACCAGGTGAAAAAACACATAAAAAGATAAATGAAGAAGAGCTTTCACCTAATGTTTAAATTTTACAACCATAACATTGTTGTAAAGAGTGTATCAATCAATTTTGTACTCATTTATGTGAGTGACGGAAGGAGTTTTATTGTTGACTCATTTGGCTTACCTGTGTCAGTTTCTACTTTTTTTGGACATTGTTTTAATTTCTCTCTTGTTGTTCAATCTTGAGGTTGCTTAGTTACCCATAAAAAAAAGCCAAAGTCCCTTTTTATCTGTATATCACAGAAAACTACCTCACATTTTGTGAATTTTTTCATTTATTGACTTCTGAATCTTCTAATTGTGATATCCTTGCTTTTCCTTCAAATACAATCTATTATTGGTTCAGGATGCTTGGCACTTCAAGATTTAAAGTCAAAAGTGCAGTGTTCTGCAATGGTTATAGGATGACTGACTTAAGGTGTCATTTTGCGCTACTGAGTCCTTGTTGACACCTCTTCTGAAGGGTATTATGTTTGTTACAATTTTTTCAGATATCTATTTTGTTGACATGAGTTTCAATTGAGACTATTGTGTTTCTCCCTGTAATATCGTTTGCTTCTAGCCTGTAAAAGTATATAAGTGGATTAAATATGGCACATGTGTGAATAATCTCACTTAAAAACATGTGTGCATGTGTTCCGTGTGCCTGTGCACACACTTCCCAGACGAGATAACTGTTTTCACATACAATAGTCATTTTATTTACAAATAAATTCATGCAATTAATTATGTGTTTTATTTATTCGTTTTTGAAAGAACAATTTTTGTAATTGTAATTGATGAGTAATTGCATCCCTCAATTTACAAGTCACCCGACTGGGATCTTAGTATGGCGGTTCAGTTCCCAGATTCTTCTTTCTTTTCCCACTATCAAATGATGTCCCCGCGAAGTCTCCCTCGTTTTGCGCTGCATCTCAGACATCTTACTGTGCGGTGCGCCGACTGGTCGCCGGTCCGGTCCGGGCGGCTGCTGGGCCGAGCCGAGAGTGGCCGAGAGCCGAGACCAGACCGACGGCCCAGCCCCACCCTACCCCACTCCCACCCCACCGCAGCCGAGGCAGCCGCCGGCGCGTGGGCACGGCGGGCACCGGGACCGTTCCCCCGTCGCGTCCCGGTCCCAACCCAGTCCTGTCCACACTCTGGATCAGAAGGGATGGAGCGTCGCCCCGCTCCCGCGTCTGCTTAGGGTCCCGGTGCGGCGCGTACGCGTCTGTTTTCCTAACCTGCGCCGCGAGTACTGTAGCCCCCACACATTTGCTCGTGTCGTGTATTGTTGCTGGGAACGGGAGCAGGGGCCGAAGCTGTGCGTGGGTGGGGTGCGCCTGCTAGTCACTGCTAGCGCAGCTGCGCAGCTGTTGGGCGGCCGCTGACTGCAGCTGCAGTCGCGGGAGCGGGAGGTCCGCGATGGAGTTGGCGGCGGCGTCCGGCGGCGTCAAATGGATGCGGAGAATGTCCTGGTCCTCTGTCGGGGAGCCGGGGCCAGGAGGAGCAGGGGTCCACGACGAAGCTGCGGCGTTGGAGGCCGCCGCGCGCGCGGCCAGCATGGACTACTACGACGGCAGCAGGGTCTTCTCCTGGCTGGCGGACCTGTCCGGGCTGCCCATTGACCAGGTAGGCCGGAGGCCAGGCCCTGTCAGGCACCAGGCATCGCCACAAGGGGGCGGGGCGGGGACGATGAAAGGGGGCGGGGCGGGCAGGGCAGGCGGACCGCGAACGACTTGTTGCGGCGCTCTGCTGTTTCCTTGGCGTTGAGCCTGGTCGGGGTCAGTGATGGTCAGTAAGCGCGTCCAAGTCATCGGCCCCAGTTTTTGGCTCTTCTTCTCCCTCTCGGCCCACCGATTCATTCAGTGCCGAAGTCAGCTTCCAGTGGGCGCCGCATGCTGTGCTTACACACGCGCGCGTCCTTGGTCCATGGGGGGGGGGGGGGGGGCAGGTAGAGTCGTTCGGCTCCAACCCTGGCCGTCCCTCTCCCCCACCCCCTGTCCAGCGGCCTGGTCCGGTCGTCCATCCTTTCCGCGCCGGCCGCGTCAGGCTAGCAGGATGAGGATGTGGAGGTGTCAGCGCAGGACTGTATGGACAGGACGGGACGGTCATGAGACCAGACCAGACCAGGCCCACAGGCCGGGCCCGGGCAGGCCCAGGGGAGGGGGCAGTGTTGGCTGGCCGTGCTGGGCAGCGCGGTCAGAGGTCAGGCCGGGACACGAGGACGTGGCATTCTCATCAACGCGGACAGGGCATTGTGCGCGGAAAGGGAGGCGAAGCGGAAGGGACGGCGTGGGGGCCGGGGGGGGGGGGGGGCGGGCCCGTCCTCAAATGGGGGCGCGGCAGCAGCAGGGGTTGCACGGGCTGCACGCCACTCGCCACGGCTTAATTAATCTGCTAAGTGGTAGTGAAACACTGCGTGACACGCCACGCCCCGTCCCGCCCAGGACAACCCTATGCGTGGGCTCGCGCAGCTGCGCTAGACGCGCTGAGACGCGGCAAGGTTGGCTGCTGATTAGCGCTGCTGCTGCCGCTGCGTCAATATGAATAAGTTGCGAGGAGGCACCGCCGTGTGTCCGCGCCGCGCCCCTCCGCCGCGCCCCGCCTAGCCCGGCCACGCCCGACCGCGACGCCACGCACGACCCCCCGCGAGGCGACGCCGCGATCAGCCGTGTCACGGGCATTGGCGTGGCGCTGACCAGCTATAGGTACTGCGCTGCAGCGAGGCGTCGTTGTCATCATGAGTCACAGCACAGCACCGCCGGACCTTGGCGGAGCGGGGCGGGGCGCAGCGGAGCGGGGCGGAGCGGGGGCCCCGCACCTCAGGCCTTACACGTATTACGTAACGCCGCGCCTGCTTGGGTCGTCATCATATGTGGGCGCGTTACGCGAATTCTGGTCGAGCCGCACATGCGTGTTCACACGGACGCGGACTCGCCCGGATGTGACGTACAGTACGAATGGTTTTTCTGCGGCCCAAATCAGTTCAGTTCAGCAAAAGCCGCACCTGCGGCAGAAGCAGAAGCTCGGTGGGAGTGTGGGAGTCACCTTAAGCGCCGCCGCGGCCACGCGTCTGCCCACGCCCACGGGTTTGGTGTTGGGTCCAGGGGCCGCGAGGCCGCGATAAGAGGAGGCAAATACAGGCGCGGATCCAGGGGCGGCTCTAGGGGGGGGGGCGATGTACCGCTTTCTGCCTACTCTCAGGCGGATTGTAACGCGAATTGCCTACCTTTCGGGCGCCCTTCGGGGCCCCGTCGCCCCCCCCCCCCCTCCCCCTGGATCCGCGCCTGGGCAAATACACACTCCCCGCCGCCTGCAGGCCCTGCAGGTGCGTCCTGCCCCCGGCGGCAGCAGAGGCCGGCGGCCGGGCCATCGGCCTATCGATCGGTAGGCTTGGGCTCGGCTCGGGGCCTAGGCCTCCAGCTCCAGCACGCCTCCGCTGCACCGATGACGCACCCAGAAACCCCTCCGAGCTGGAGAGAACCAGATCTGCACCCCTCGGACGGGGGGTGGTGATGGTGGTGGTGGTGGTGGTGGTGGTGGTGGAGGGTGGCGGCGCACGGCAAGCAGCGCAGCAGCCCTGCCAGCGGCGCGCACGGCGGAGGAGAGGAGAGGACTCGCAGCACCAAGTCGCTAAATTGCCCCAATCTCGGCTTGTTGCGAACGAGTGGCGAGCGGAGGAGTTCTGCGCGCACGCCGTTCATCTCCGCCAGCAGGCAGGGGCGAGGGGAAGGGGGTGGGGGTAACGTGTCGTGAATGAAATAGGCATGACGTAGTTTGTATACGGCCCCGCAGAGCGCACGGGCCTCGGCCTTTCCTCTCTAGTGCGGCCCTAGCCGGGGAGCGGCGACCCGCGAGTCCTGGGTGTATTCTCGGACCAATAACAACATCGGCAGCGAGAGCGACGGAACGGGGGAGGGGAGAAGGGGGGAGTGCCTGGCTCCTCGATGCTCCTCGTGTTGGGGCTGGGGTCCGCGCTGGGGGCGCTCTAGTCCGGCGCCCCCCCCTCCCTGCCTCCCGTTCTCCCTATTTGTCAACCTAAACCCCCTCAGGCTCAAGGGCTCAAGCGTGCGGATGAGAGCACCAGAACCCTGCGGCAGTATGGCAGGTGAAAGTGAAAGGCGGTCATTGAAGCACCACACTGACCGAACGTACGCGTGTTGGCGGTAAAACATCTGAAATAGTGTTGAGTGAGCGTCAAGGTGGGACACATTTCGATCAAAACATTCAGGTGGACGTGTCCCACTTATACTCCGTAACGTTCGAAGCGAACCTTGCCGGCCCAGAAGTGCCCCCCGCTTCCCACTGCCCCCCTGTTGAGGGGCTCCGCTCTCAGGGCATGCGTCACTTCAAATAGCTCCTCTTCGCTCATCCTGTTTTTTCGAGATTTGAGAGGAGCGCGGATAGTGGCCAGGCCAGCTCGGCCAGCTCGGCCCCGTGCCAACCCAACAGCTCTGCGCCCTGCCCTTCCCTCCCTCCCCGGTCCTTGATAGAGGCCTGCCCTCTACTGCCCGCTCCCTGCCCGGAGCGACTTGGAAATGAGAGGTTGACGTTCCCCATGTTAGCCTTGCTAAAAAGTTCGCAAAAGTGCGATAACACTCCCCGCCCCGCCCCCCGGTTGCCCCGGGCCTGTTGCCGTGGATGTAGCATTTCCATGCCTGTTGCGGCCCGGGCGAACGCAAACACGCGGTTGGGCGGGGATTTCGGACATGCCGCGGACGCATTTGTTTTACAAACATGAGAGCCGGCGGCGACGCGCTTGCGGGCGGGGCCGGGGCCGCACGGGGCCACTGTAACCGACGCTATGCATATGAGCCGTAGGACGTCTACCGCGCTGGCTGCGGCGCGGTCCATGAAGAGTTCCCCAGAGCGGACTTTTGGGCCTTGGCCCCTCTGGGTCCCGTTGGGTACGAGATGCCCCCTTCCGTGAAACCCATCGCGCGGCAGGGTTGAGAGTCTTCGGCCCTGGCTGCCCCACCCTAACAGGCAGAGGCCACAAGGCCACAGGCCCACCGCATACCGGGCGTCGTCCGTAAAGTACGCCCGAATTTCCTCCTATAGTCCCATACCGCGAACTGCTTCGAACTGTTCGAACTGCGACGCCAAGCGCCTGCGGGTGTTAGGGTAGGCCAGCCCGCAAGACTCCCGTGCATGCAGAAGTCGGGATTGCCTACCCAGCAGGCGCCGTGTGTGCGCTCGGACTTGTCGGGCTGGCCTACAGAGTGCAGCATTCGGCCAGTTTTGACATTTTGACCGATTCGCTCGACCGCTTGACCGCGCCGCTTCTGCTCGCTCCTTCATAGGACGGTGCTCGGTATACAGTTCCCTACCAGCAGCCATCGGGAAGAAACTCAGCTATCTGGAGCCGCCGGGATTCGATGCCCGGTCACCACTGTGTCTCAGCTCCGTCCCGTTCCCGACTCGCATAGGTTTGACCGCTCTTGACCGCGCGGTCAGGCTGGCGGTCTAGGTCTGAGCCAATGCAGCACTCTGCTGGCCTACCAGCGCCTGCGCCTGCAACAGCATCATGGACGTTACTGAAGAGTGGCATCCGACACCCTCTGTCTGTATAGTCGATCGCTGCCAAAGATTTGCACTGGACCGGGCGCCGGGAGCCACAATTTAACCCCTCCCCTCCGATCCGCGGATGCATTGACTCCTTGGTCGTCGGCCTGGTGCACTGTGCTGAGCTGAGCTGACTCAGACTGGGGCTGTGTGCTGTGAGCACGGTGGCTGTGAGTGTGGCGTTGCGGCGCAGCAGGGCGTGCCTGCATCTGCGTGCCTGGTGTGGTGCCTGCCTGTCTCACTACGCGCCGGCACGGTTCCACTATCCACACTCGGGAGTCCCGCTAGCTTCGCCGGACCAGACGCGGCCGCGCGCGGGCTGGCGGCTGGGACTGGCCGTGGGCTGGCCGCGGGCAGCAAGTTCAAGGACAATCCTGTTTGGCTACTCCTGGCTGCCCTAGATACGTTCCAAGTGCTACGAGTCGCGTCTTACTTCTTATTGCTCCTTCTTTTACACTGCCGAAAACTAATTGCTCGTCATGGAATGCTCGTTTCCATTTCTACGCAGTTTTTTGTTGTTTTCGCGGCATTGTGCGGTCGCCCGGTCGTCGTGCCGTATCGTGTGTGCCCCCCCCCCCCTCCCCTCCCCTCCCTCCCGCACCGCGCGTCGCCTTTGATCTTGGAGGAGTTCCCTTTACCCCATCTTTCGCGGAGGCCATTTCTGGGTGTGACGAAGCGTTGTCCCTCGTGGCGCTCGACGCTCGCTCTGCGCCCTGACTCCCCTATCCTCACCACTTCCGATACTCCTCGCCCTTTGGCGATGAAATGACTGCCCCAGGACTGTCCTACTCTACATGGCAAAGCAACGCGGAGGAACGCTCAAAACACTTCCCGCTTTAGCGGCGATGTGGTAATTACATTTTCGCCACTTTGCGTCCTCTCGCCCTTTCCCGTCTCGTGGAGCGAGGCTACCCCCTCCCCCTTCCTCCCGTTTTTTCCGCACAGGCTGCCAATTCAAAATAACTGTGATAGGAATAAAGTACAGGAAATGTTACTGTTAAGTGATACAGGGTGGGAATGTGTGATTTCAGGTCAACTTCCTGATCACGCAGTTCCTGGCGCTGGCCCTGGCCCCGCTGTTCCGGGGCAGCCTGCACCCCAAGCGGACCAGTGCGGCCCTGCGGCACGGCGTGGCCCTCGGCCTGGGACTCTTCTTCGGCTACTTCTGCTTCGGGGCGTAAGTGGAGCGGAGCGCGGAGCGGAGCAGCCTGTGTGCCTGTGGTGGCCGTGTGCATGTGCACTCTGTGGCTGTAGAGCCGGCTACCTACGCAGGATCAGGGCTCGGCTCGGCCCGGCGGGCTCGGGGCTCATGGCTCCACTCCGTAAGTGTTGAGTGGCGATACCGGGGACGGGGGGGGGGGGGGGGCAGCGGGTGCAGCGGGCAGCGGCTGATGACCCGGCGGCCAATCGTCCTTGAATTCAGGAATTCATTGGCACTCTTCGGCGCGTACAGGCGCGGATCCGGGGGGGGGGGGGGGGGGCGACGGGGTGATCGCCCCGAAAGGTAGGCAATTCGCGTTACAATCCGCCTGAAAGTAGGCAGAAAGCGGTACATCGCCCCCCCCCCTAGAGCCACCCCTGGATCCGCGCCTGGGCGCGTAGAGCGCCTTGTCCCTTGTCTTGTAAAATAAACACGCCGCGGTGACGAGGAGGAAGAAGACTAACATCTCCGATATGTCGCACTCGCTGCGTTGTTTGACGTACCCCTGTGAAGTGCCGTACTGTGAATGCAGTCGCTACGTACTGTACGTACTATGCGGTACACTCTGCATTATGGAACGTTCACAAATCACGTACCATGATAATTTATTTTTCGGTTTTTGGTTTTTTGTTTTAAAGCCTCTCAGGGTAGAGGAGTGCGTCGGGAACCGCCTGTGGCCCTGTGGGAATCGAACCCACCGGGCGTACACTCGGGGGGGACTCCGGCGCGTGCAGCCCGTGCCGATGACAATTTGCTCCCAGCACCGCCCCTCCGGACCGGATAAGGACCGGATCAGGAGAGCCCGGAAAACGTCACGTGGTTTGTGAACGTTCCCTTACGGAGGCCGGGCCTCTAAAAACACCGGGCTGGGGTCTGTCAGGTCCGCTGGCCCGGTCTGGCCCGGCCCGGCCCCCGTTTGTGAGTGGATGACAATGACGGTACACAGCATGAGGTCATGTGGTTGACCTCTAGTCCTGGTCTGATTGTGTGGGCGTTGTGTTCCGTTCGACCCCTTGCTGCTTGGTCATTAGCCGGCGAGGCAGAGGCTGTCATGCCGCCGTGCGGTCGGTAGACAAAATATTGGTGATTATGACCTCCAACCCGGCGGAGGGCCCGGCCAGCGGGGTCAGGGGGAACAGTGAACAGTCCTCAACTGGGTGGGTTGAACCCTCGAACTTCTGTTGTGCACACGTAGGGAGGACACCCTTTGACAACGTACCGCATCGGAGGGGGGGGGGGGGGTCTTCCCTGAAGGATCTGAAAATACTCAATACTTTTATTTTATTATTACTTTTATTAATGCATCTCCTCTGGGTTTTATTTTTTTCAGCCAAGCCATACACCTTGCTGGGTTGCCCGCTGTATGCTATGTGGTCATGCGCTTCCAGGATCCTAAGATAATGCAGAAGTATGTACCAGAATGCTTTCTGTTCAATATTTTTTAATACACCGTAGACCTGTTTTTAAGAGTTAACTTTTGTCCCCAGAGCTGTGCTTGCTGTTGCTTTATTCTACCTTTCCTGTATTCACTTGCATCGACAAATATATGATTATGGTTCATACACTCTTGACATCACAGGTATAATTGACAAAACCATTTATTTGCTATTGGTAATTTTCTATTTGGTCAGTATGAGTGAGGGCTAAACTAAGGAATACTCTCTGACTTGTTTGACAGGACCTTTAATGGTGATCACACAGAAAGTAACCAGTCTTGCATTTAGTTTACACGATGGTCTCACACAGAAAGAGGAGGATTTGACTGGAGTGCGCAAGTACCATGCCCTTCGGTAAGGCACCAAGCATAGATTGCACTGTATCTTTTCAATTATTTTTTTTAAATCTAAGTTTTCAATTGACAGGAAAATGCCAACGGCTCTGGAATATTTTGCTTACATGTTCCATTTCCAAGCATTGATGGCAGGACCAATTATCTTTTACCGAGATTACATAGAATTTATTCATGGTCAGAATTTTCTTACTCATTCAGGCTCTAATATTGTAAGTAATTCTTCAGGCTACATTCCACGTATGGCTTATGGTTTTGTAATGTAGTGGTCTATATTGTCATACTTTTTATGCTTTTAGAATAGTGAAGGAAATTCTTACGCTGAGAAGGAAGTTGTTTTGGAGCCATCTCCTCTGTTAGCAGTCATGAGGAAAGTTGTTGCAAGTCTTGTGTATGCCATACTTCTTACCAAATTTTTGGCTGTCTTCCCCATTCGAATAATAAAAGGCAAGTGAAAGTAAAATTGCTAGTTGTGGAATAGTTTCTTTAACATTGAGTGTCATTAATTGCTCCCATTTTGTTTCCAGAACCTGACTTTATTGAACTTGATGTTCCTTCAAAAATGCTCTTTCTCATGGTCGCTACTGCTGTGCATCGATTCAAGTACTATCATGCATGGCTTTTAGCAGATGCAATTTGTAATGCTAGTGGCCTGGGTTTCAGTGGTTATGCCAAAGATGGTACACCACAATGGGATTTACATTCCAACATTGATATATTAGGTTTTGAGGTAGGAATACATATTCTCTCTCTTTCCTCCTTGAAGACAATTTATTGGTCACCTTATTTTAATCATGTGAATAATGTTTCATAATTTCAGTGTGGATTGAACTTAAGAGACTGCATTGAACACTGGAACAAGGGCACAAACCGCTGGCTAAGACTGGTAGTATATGACCGTGTGAAGACAAATGCTACTGTTTTAACATATGCCTTGTCTGCTTTCTGGCATGGATTCTATCCAGGCTATTACTTGACATTTGCCAGTGGTGCTCTTTTCACTTTTGCAGCACGAAAGGTATTATATTAAAGCATACTACTAGATAGAAAGTTTTCTCCTTGCTTGTCTCATAATATGTTCTGAATCTCTTTGACAGATTCGGCGTTGTGTGCGTCCCTTCTTCACAACATCAGTTGCTCTCAAGGCTCTGTATGACTTGGTGACTTTCTGGACCACACGTGTCACCATGGCCTACATAACATTCAGTTTCATTCTCTTAGAATTTTGGCCAAGTGTGCGCTGCTACCTGTGAGTTCCTCTCACAATCTTATTTCTTAGTTACTGTGTCTACTGATGGAGAACTCTGAGACATTGTTTTGGCATTACTGTTTCAGCTCAATGTACCTGTATCTGCATTTGCTGGCTGTGTTTGTTATCGTCGCTTCGCCTCGGTTACTTCCTCAGTCTTCTCAAGCCAAAGCAAAGATGAGTGATCAATTTATGACCAAGTCCAGGTTTAATGGCTTGAAAGTTGAGTAGAATGGTGTAAACATATTTGTAGTAATAATATTGTAACTTGTAACATAGCTTTAATATTGCAGTACTAATAGATTGATGACAAACAGACGAACAAATAGGAATTCCTTAAGTTTAATGTTAGGCTCGGCTGAATTCTGGGGCAATCTTTTAGAGTATTAGAAATATTAATTTTGGGTTCTAAATCTAGAATACTGTACTCAGGTCCTTTAACAGAAATTTCATTTTAGCAATAAAATGAATTTGATGATGCACCAATAAAACATTGGTTTTGGAATCCATGTCAGTTGTTTTTCTGTAGAAACCAAAGACTGTTCACCTTTTACGTCTTAACTTGACTTACAAGTACATCTCCGGAACCACCTGAACATATTGAGAAAATAGACTTTCAGGAAATGAACAAAGACTTAAGAGATGAATATTTTATGGGCAGAATTTGTCATGATATTGATTGCATTGTAATGATGTGTGATGAAAATATTTCCTATATTATCAGATTTTTAACTTCCTTGATGAGGCATTGAAATAATTTGATTGACTCCTGATGTAATCTAATCAAAACATTGTTCCCTGACCTTATTGATCAATTACTTGAACCTGTTCTACTCCAAGTAAGGTGTTGTCATTTTTTGATGGATAACCTTTCACTTTATTTTCACTTAATCTAGGTTGTCTTCTATTCGTTATAGTTCCAGAATGTATTGGTATGTTTTGAGGAAATGTGTTATTCCAACGTAAGTTATTTATTTCTAAAACTTGCACAAAGGCATTTTTTCCCCCCCCCCCCCCCCATTGCTTCAAATGAAACGTATTGCTGTGCAGATTTGTTAAACTTTGTGCTGGATGCATCATAATCCTTATGCAAAAGTAAAGGATGTGCTGAAGGATAATAAAAACCATAAACTGTTTCATTTCATGTCATCATTTTATTCACACTAACTATTTACAATTCAGTTGGGACCATATACTTCTTCAGTAACACAGATAAAGCAATAAGAACATGAAACAAACATTATCATGAAGAATAAAATAATAACATTGTGTATCAATGTTGGTGCAAGAAAAGAAATACTCTCAAAATTTGAATTCTTTGTATTTCTTAGTTTGCTTGTCTGATTGTGTCTGCTGGCGTTTTCTCTTATTCTGCAACAAGGAATTGAAAATAAACAAATTAGTAAATGAAAATCATGTTCACAAAATTTTGTAAGAATCAACACAACACTCACTTTTTGTCTTGCTAAGTGGTCAGCCAGCATATCTGAATGATCTTCCTTTTGTAAATGGCTTTCCCTTATTTGCTGCTCATAACGAGCCTTCATTGCCTCTGTATCAACAAGGTCCAATTCTGAAGGATCTAATGCCAGCTCCACAGCTTGGTCTGACATTCCCGGAAGTTGTACTCGACCTCGGGGTTGCACAATCGGTACCCCCTCTCTGGGAGCACTTGTACCACCCATATCATATATATGGGTGGATGCCATCATAGCACCCGACACCCGATCAACACGCTTCTCAGGCAGTACCTGATACAGCTGTGCCGCCGGCGTGTCTCCTCTGCAAAGAAAATAAAAGGAAGACATGGTAACAATACTGAAATTTTCATCAACTGTATATGCAAAAGAATTTTAAAAGCCAATATAAACCTACCCATCCATTTCACTTTCAATTTTCCGCTTTCTAAGCTCAATTATTTCTGGCGTTTCTAGCCCAGTGGGAATGGATGCCATTCCACTGGGAGTCACAAGACCTTCTGCAGGAGTGGCCAGACCACTCTGATCTTCTCCCTCCTCTTCTGCCTCACTTTCCTCTTCTTCAGATTCCTCCTCTTCTGACTCTGACTCCAGCTCTCCCCATATTGTGCGATCCACCTCTTCTTCAGCAATATCATTCTAAGGGTTGAAAACCATAGTGATTTATAGTGCCTTGCAAAAATTTGACATTGGTCACTTAACAGCAAAATCACTTGTTTAAAAGCAAATGACATACCGCATAGTCTCTATTTTGCTGACCAAACACATCGCCATACAAAGCTTTCCCTGACTCGTCTACTGGAGGTTTACCCCAGCCACCAGCATGATAACCAAATGAACACCCATCAGGGATAGGTGCATTCAACCCTGGAATCTTGAGGTTGGGGTAGGATGGTGGTGGGCCATATCTTTGCATGGCAATAAGCCAGGGAGGCGGAACCTGAATAAAATAAAGAACTGTTCAGAACACAACACAAAAGCACTTGTAATTCAATTAAGATCAACTGCCTCAATAATTCTCTTTACCTTATGAGCGTTTGAACCAACAGGCATTCCAAGAGCTGTGCGCAAGTCATCACTCAAATCTCCAGGTTTCTTCTCCTTTAACCTGGTTTCAAATTCCTTACCTTCATAGTACAAATCACCATGAATGGTCATCCTCGGCTTCGTTTGCCATCTACAAAAGAGAAAAAGAAATGAAGCTTGAAAAGCTTGACAGCAATAAAATTAATAAGATAATTTAAGTGTTCAAAGAAAGGTTTACTTACTTGAAAAATGCATCGTGCAGTTTTTGATAATCAATATCAATTTTGCCAAGCTTGGGTCGACTCCTTTCTCTCATCTTGGCTTTTAATGTTCTTTGATCTTCTTTTTCTTGGAGTGCAGCTCTCATTTCCATGATACCAGTTTTCTTAATAAACTCAGGAAGATCAAAGGGTGGCTTTTCTATACCACGTTTTCCTTGCAGATACTGGAAAATTTACCATTAGTGTTTACAAGACACATTAAAAGAAATAGGCTTCAAGCAAAATAGTCCTAAGAACATCATTTATACCTTACGCTTGAAGCACCAGTGTCTGGGCACTGGCACTGTATTCCGGTGCGCTTTCAGTTGCACCAACAACTTAGGATCCCGCGCAGTCACATCATGCATCTCTACAACGTCAGGCCTTGAGACCAGCTGCTTTAACTCAGCCACACTTAGCCGCGTTAACTTCTTCAGTTTACGCTTTGACAGTTTCTTCTTTTCTTCTTGCTTTTTCTGCAGAAGAGAAGCTTGTTGGTTATTACCAAAATTAGGAAAGATTAATTACAAATGCATGTTGCTCTGGTAATATACCTCTTCATCTTCATCATCATCATACTCATCAATAGGTTTAGGAGCTTTCTTGAATTCAACAATAGGCTCCTCCTTCTTCTCCTCCTCCTTTAAGTCATGCTCTTTCATTTCCGTGATGCGGAAGGTTTCAAAGACTTTCGCAAACTGACGATACATTGGGTCTAAATCTGTTAGTCCCAGGGTTTCTTGAATGTATCTAGGATAAAAGTAACAGTAAAGAAAAGGTAATAACCAGGGAACTGAAATATAAAGTCAATATTTTACAAAAGAAGTACTAACTCTATCTCAACATCTACATCCTTTTCACCAGTTTCCTCATCAGTTTTCTCTTTTTCGTTTTCATTCTGTTCCTGCTGCTGCTTCTGTATGCGATGATTTTGTTTGTTTTGTTTTCGCTTCTTCTTCTTCCGTTTATTTTTATTGATTCTAATTTCTTCCTGAAAGGTTGACAAGTTTTCATACAATAAGAATACCACCAAAAATGTACAGAGTATAAAGAAAGAAATAAACTTACTTTGGACATTTTCCCTTCCTTGGTAGTTTTAGTTTGTTCATCGAACTCTTCCTCATCTTCATATTCTTCATCACCTGCAGCTGAAATGACCGGAGCTGGTGGTGCTTCAGGTACATCATTATTTTTATCTAGAAAGAAATTTCAGATTTTTTAAAATTTGAAAGTTGAAATTTAGCCTTGTTACATAAACATGCAAATGGGTGCTTGTTGAATGTTACCCTTAAATTTCAAGTCGTCTTCATCCACTCCTAATGCCTGTGCCCTTTGATTTTTGAACGCTAGCGCTTGTTCCAGCGCCTGGGGCAGTTGTAGTTCCTCATCTCCTAGACCGGATTCATCTTCCATTTGTAAAAATGATGGAGGTGGTGGTGCAGGCGGTGTATCATCAACACCGGGCGGGAGAAGAGACTACGCACAGAATGTTTAAGGTAAGATGTTGGATAAAAAGAGCAATGTGGAGAAAGTCTGACAAAGAAAGAACATGTACCTCATCACCAAGTGACATAGTCATTCCCATTCCTGGAGGAGGAGGTGCAGTCATCATTCCTGGAAGATTGAAAGAAGATAAACAATAAAACTATACTCGTAGAAACTAAATAGAAAGAGGAAAATAATCTATGAACATACCAGAATGGCCAGTCATTTGATAGGCATCATCTGATAAGCCAGGAATCATATCCATTCCTGGAGGCATCATCTGTAAGGAAGAAAGGTGTGAGCCTGATTATGAGTACATACTGAAAAAAGAGGAGGACCTAATAGAACACAATTTTCCATTTGCATAAATACAAAGACTAAAATGTAAATAACAATGTAAAATATATGAATGAGGGAAAGTATAGTTTTTGAAATTGATTCAAATGATTTGAAACTAGGGATTCTTCTAATTTACTGCAAAATTGGCAATATAAATAGAAGTATCAGTGTTGCATGCATCCAAAGAAATTGATGAACACTATGGTGCTACCGTCAGCTTCAGAAACAAAGCCCAAACTTCTGAACGAGCGAAGTTCACTTCAATTTTGATGAATAAAATTGATGGAATAATAATACTTACATGTCCACCCATCATCATGCTGTGCATCTGAAAACGGAAAAGAAACGAAGGGTAATTAGGAGCTCTTGCCAAACTTCAGGTGAAGCCTAAAACTATGCTAAAACCCAAAATTGAACGCTCTTCTCAAGGCACGCCACAAAGTGCTCAAATTTAATGTGCAAGCCAAAATATGATCGGACAACTTGAACCTAATCCGAGTGGACCACTGAAAAGTTATCGCATCAAAGAAAATAACAATAAGCGACACTAACCTCTCCACCGGGTGGCGGTGGCTCTTCCATTTTGAATAATTCACAATGTAGCGGGGTACGGCACTAAACGGATGGTAAAAAGCAAGAATTCTTCACGACGTTCCAGAAACTAATTTACTTATAAACCGCAAAACAACACAAACAACTTCGTTTACACAATCCACTTATTCTGTAGCAATCAATTCTGTAACGCCCGGGTCGGCATCATCCATCATCCATCTTCGACTTTCGACTATCGACTATCGAACCTTGTTTTAAAAAAATGAAAAACTTTTCAAAATACTGTAACTGCTTTTTAGCGCTTCCTTTAAAGGGCGTCTGTCAAACTTACAACTGAGTATCTACTTCTACCGAATGGCGAATTTGAGGTGCCTGGGTAGAGTAGGTAGAGTTGGTCAAGGGAGTTGGTCACTGCAGATGGGTTGGCAGCGTTGAAATTGGAAATCGTCTGCTAAGAGGAGAAAGTAAACATAGTACAGACAGGTTCAGCATTCAGCACGCGTATGTCACAATGTTTGCGAGAATCACGTTTTATCCCACTTTGTTTTACAATGTGGTCATGGAGAAGGTTTCCAGTCGAAGATGGTATGACAGAATTGATGAAAATGTAGTGCTGGGTGCATTACCATTCGCTAAGGACGCTGAATCGGTAAGGACATCTATGTTCCATGGCCACATCACACACCTCTCCAGGCTACGATTGTGCTACTTCTGATGCGCTGCAATAATATGCATACGCAGATGATAGTTATTCCACTCTTCATAGTGATATGAACTTGTGTTACAGCTTGTGAAGGCGGAAAATATAAAAGCAGTGATATCCATGAATGAAGATTATGAATTGCGCCTCTTTTCCAATGATGCAGAGGTAAGTCAGTTTATAAAAATTCCTTCTTCATGTTATTATTGATACTTGATGCAGATAACTCAGTCAATTCAATTGCAGGCTTGGAAACAGTATGGTGTTGAATTTTTACAACTAAGCACCGTGGATATCTTTGAAACACCATGTCAAGAAAAGCTCTCAAAAGGGGTAGCCTTCATCAACAAATTTCACACGGGTGAGAACAGAGGAACTGTCTATGTCCATTGCAAGGCTGGCAGAACACGAAGTGCAACACTTGTGGGTTGTTATCTTATGATGGTGAGTAAATATGTGTTCTAAAGTTGTTTTAAAATTACAAGAACACCTTGCTGATGTATTCTTCCTCACTTACTTTTAGAAAAATGGATGGACTCCTCAGGAAGCTGTCAATCATATGAGATCAAGAAGACCTCATATTTTATTACACAATCAACAATGGTCAGCTCTCAATGTGTTTTATGGCACAAATGTTGTCAAGCAAAGCTCTTAATAGGATGTTGAAAAATATTGTTAATGCACCATGTGCATGATAAATTTTTACCTTAAATCAAACTCCTGATTGCAGGTTAGCACTTAACATTTTGGTTGGGACTAGTGGAGGAAATACCATTGCAAGGAAACAATCATTATTTCTAAAACATCCATTTGTTTTTTTATGAAGTGTATGCATTACCTTCCTTTAGGCTGTGGTAAAATAGGTAGTTCTGGATTATTTCATAGTCTCGGACTTAACTTCATTACATGGATACCCTATTCACATTTTTAACTAAACTAATTCTGTGTCTTTTGTATGTTCCGCAATCATAGGATGGTTAAAATTGTACTGAACTTGCTCAGATTTTTCCTCTAATTTTCTGTTAATCTGACTGACAGCCTATGTGGGGTGCAAGTTAGCTCTTTGTTTTCAGATCTGAATTAAAATGAGCAACTTGTACCAACAGACCAAAATGTGCTGTTCAGGGAAATACAGATTATGACAATATAGTTTAGATAGGTGATTTATAATTACTAGCAATCAATTATATATTTAACTTATTGTACTGTCAAAATTTTTATACAGTTGTTATAATTAGACAGATATTTATTAGCTCTCAAAAATAAACATTTTAAAAAAACAAAAAACAATTGCTTTCTGTGTTGGTAAAATTTACAAACTAGTTGAGTACTTTGTTTGAGCTTGAAGTCCTTGGGCAACTTGTGAAGGTGTAGTAGGATAAATGTTGACCGGAAGATTCCAAACCATCGTCTCAATATCCAGAGCACCTGGACCCTGCCACATATTGCTTTTAATGTCACTGCTCACCTGTTGACTTAAAGGGGTTGTGGTTGTGACAAATTCAAAATGCAAACGCCATTTCAATGTCACTGCACACACAAGAAAAGGAACAAAATTAATTGCATTTCCACACCAGATTTTCCTTCGAGGTACATACCAGCAATTTCAATATATACCTAATGGTGTTGTAAATGCTGGAGTAATGTGGAGTGGTATTGGTAAGATTAGCTGCGAATATTTTAAGCTCAAGCAAACTTCATGGTGTTTGCTATAGGATACTACAGAAGAAGCTTGTTTTGCCCAGCGACGGCTATCAGCAGCAATTTCTTCCTCACTCTGAAGGGTGACTGAAAACTTTATATTGATACATTTGAAAGAGCTAAATAAAACTTTAGTGGAGAAGTAATTGGATATCAGAATGAAGAAAATTTTTACCTGCACACATGGAACTGTTGTTGCTGAAAAGTCAAATGTTCCTACTATATCTTCACCCAGTTTATAGGAGTTTTTGAAGAGACAAAAGCGGACCACCTTTCCTTTCTGATTTGTGATATTATAAAAATTGGGAGTTCTTCGAGCTGTGATATTCTGGAAACATTGGAGGATACACCAATTAATTATTGTTTTTGAATCATAATACCTTCTCCCCATAGGAAATACCTGAAGTACTTGAAGAGCCACATCATGGGGTGTTTCTTTTTCCTCAGTCTCCAGAAATGGATTGCTTGGTGCTAAATCTTCACTATCACCACAGACACTTAAATCAGGCAGTCCTAGGAACAAGGAGACAAAAGCAAAATAATACAAAATGGTTGTGAAATTGAGGATTAAGATAATATTATTAATTTATACAAACCATTTACTACTAATACTCTGAATGGAACTCTTAGTAACTTTATAGGGGAATTTACACGCTGCATTCCGATGGTTATTTTATATGAATATTTGACAGCTTGCCCTCGGTAGGATGGAGGTGCCTCACTAGGCAAAGTTTCTCCATAGACATCTGCAAAGTAAAAAAAAGATCTTTCAATACAGTTGGGAGTATTTTTTGAACATTGATTAGTACTTCCATGGGCAAGATGGGCATGGGTATTCTTAAATCTAACAAGACAATATACTTACATGTTCTACTCTCCCCAGGAGCAAGCCTCAAGTCACAAAATAAAATTTTAGGTTTAGTGGACAGAACAACATGTCCATTTTCACCTCGACACGGAGCAAATGATGTATCTGTACACAAATATTATAACAATACCAAAAGGAGATGAAAGTGTAGTGGGATGGTATTAACCAACAAGAAATATACCTTTATTGGTAATCGAAAGTTCTTCTGCTGCTAGAGTGTTATTCTTCGTATGTGCTACTTTACTATTTGTAGAGCATTGACAATGAATTTGTGCACTTGCCCAAGCTAAACTCTCCAGAGCATCACTGTAATAGTCATATTAATTTGTTTTGTTATAACTACCCTTCAAAGGAGATACGTTTTATAATAAAAATACCCACCTGTAACTTTGTGACGTCCTGTGCTGGGGCACTAGGGGATTAGAGAAAGTGATGCTGCATTCAACATTTTCACCAGCCAAGTACACTGGACCAGTTACAAGGGTAGCAACTGCTTCGATCATTCTGATAATGCTTTTGATGAGAGCAATTTGTTCACATTCAACTAGATTTGTCTTATACTTGAGATCATAAATCTGCTCCAGACCTGATGGCTTAAAGACTCGAGGCTCAATGTAGTAGCGTCACTGCTTTTGACTGTTTCACTTCTAAAAGTAGATTCCACAATCAGTCACTAAACTGTTTCATCCCCAGCCATTAAAAGTAACAAAAAAATTAGATTTTTAACCTTTGTTTTGGTAATGTGTCTTGTTGACGACATACCATGTGACGAAAGCCAAAGGACCATAAAGGCGGGCCCCGTTCCCCGTTGGATTTGCAGGGGTTTCGATTTACTCTGACTGTAAAGCGAGGCAATCACCATTCGGAGTGAGAGTAGGACAGGATTAAAGCTAATGAAATTATCTTGTGCTCGATTCAAACCTTTTACAGCTCCTGAATTATTACATGTGAAAATATTCTGCCTAAAGTTGAGGCTCTCTCGTGTGCCATCCGCCGCAGGAGTTGAGGGCTGCGTGGAGGAGTGAGGGGAAGGTGCGCGCTGGTTTTCTGCGCAGCTGCCAGCAGAAGGATGCAGACGACAGTTAACGCCGCAGTGCTTGAGACTGAATTAATTTCAAAATTTAAAATTCTAAATTTGATTGTTCGTGTAGCGAAGTACCCCAAAGGCTTCCCTACACAATGGACTTTTGATCGCTTCCAAAAATTAAGATAAAGACGGCGTATTGGCAGAGAAATTGGAGTAAATAGTGTGTTGACTGGGAGGCTGTACTGTCATAGCGACGCTAATAAACTGGACAAAGTTTCAGTTAATGGATTTTATGCATGAAATAAATGTCCATGAAATAGCTGACAATATGCCGAAGCGATGCGTACGAAAACGGACGTTCTTTCCCTAACGATACTAGATGGTGATCACATGAAATACTCGGACCTCTAACCTACATCCCACATACTCCCGCGCGAACCTCGAGGGCCGGCCCCCTCCCACGCCACTTCCACCACCCCCTTCAGCCCCCTCCCCGCCACTTCCCCCCTTCAGCCCCCTCCCACCCCCACCACCCCCGCAAGCATGACGAACGTTTTGCCTTCGCGCTGGCGGTGCTGCTCCTGCAGCGCATGGCACATTCGGGTCGGCCTTTCTGGTCCTTCTTCGGCTCAGAGAGCACTCCGAGTCAGAGAGCTCAGACCAGAGGGAAGGGCGGATAGGGAGGAGGGAGAATCAATATTGACACTGACCAGGACTATTTCCATTGTGTAATTTTTACTGTGATTTATTTATCCACAGGTGAAAAATGCGAAAGTACATAAACGAATCGTCATCTGAGGAGTATGTGGTCATTGTTTGTGTGCCCTTCATACTTTTCATTCAAACTATATTTTTAACCAACACTCTCACCCCCAATAGACTAGATCTTTACAAACCTATTGGAACACATCAATGGCCAATAGTTTACCATCCCGAATACAACATTAAATTAATGGGACTGGAGAAACTGCATCCTTTTGATGCTCATAAGTGGGGCCACATATTTGAGGTAGGTTTGGCTTTGTAGAATCACCGGTAATACCCTACTACTACCGAATCACCAGACCAAGTAGAATTAGAGCGGATAGAGTGATTCAGTGTAATCCAGACATCTTTTTAAAGTCTTGTCTTTCTAATGGCAGATTTTAAAGAAAGAAGGCTTGGTAGATGAGGAAACCGTCATGCAACCTAATATGATCAAGAAAAAGGATCTGTTGTTAGTCCATACCAATGAGTATCTGAAGTCATTAAAGGTAAAAATTTTGATTATGTAAAAATTCTGTAACACTAGAACAGAAGTTCACATTGTTTCACTATTAATATTATATTTTTTAGCGAAGTTATACAATTGCTAGAATAACAGAAATATTCCCACTGGTTCTGTTACCAAACTGCATACTGCAAAAGAGGTATCTGAGGCCGATGAGGTATGTGTTCAAAATTGTCCACTCTGTATACTGTACTGTCATTACAATCTTATCCTTACATAGTGTATTTGCTGCTTGAAGGTTCCAAACTGGGGGATCTGTCCTAGCGGGACGTTTGGCCTTAGATCGTGGATGGTCTATCAACCTGGGTGGAGGTTTTCACCATTGCTCAAAAAATCGTGGTGGAGGGTTCTGCCCGTACGCTGACATATCATTACTAATACACTTTTTGTTAAAGTTTGAGCAGATGCGTGTTTCTCAGGCAATGATTGTGGATTTAGATGCACATCAGGTACACTCAGCAGTGTCCCTTAATTAAATAAGAATCAACATAGTTCCCTTTCTAAACTATCAATCTATGACTTTGTTCCACAGGGGAATGGTCATGAAAGAGATTTCATCAGCATGCCCAATGTGTATGTGATGGATGCCTACAATTCTCAAATTTACCCTAAAGATCAGTTGGCAAAGGGAGGAATTCGACTTGCATTAGAGTTTAGTCCATTCACTAGTGATTATGATTACCTGGAAGCAATTGAAACGTAAGTAGAATTGTTAATCCGATGAAGTGATGGAGTTACAAGTAAACAACGAAATTCTTACTCTGACTCCCCTGTTTAATAAAGACATTTAGAAGCAGCTCTTAGAGAATTTCATCCCGATATAATTGTTTACAATGCTGGGACAGATATTTTGGAGGGTGACCGTCTTGGCTGTCTCTCTATTTCCCCTTCTGTAAGTTAAGTCCATCACTAAAGACACAATTTTAATTACCATCATCCAAATTGAACAATATTTTTTTCAAATTTGTTTTACAGGGAATTATACGTAGAGATCAATTGGTTTTTATGAAAGCTCGGGAAAGACGAATTCCAATTGTCATGCTGACCAGCGGTGGGTATCAACGTTGCACAGCTCACATAATAGCCCAATCCGTCCTTAATCTGCATTCACTTGGGCTCATAAGTGGCCCCAGTTAAACCAAACATTATTATTTATTGCAAGTGTAACCAAATTGAAAATTTTAATATTGTTAATTTAGTTATAACGAGAACTTTGTTGCCAAATGAGAATATCATAAGAGCATTGATGAAAATTGCTACCTTTATTGTCACTTAATGGAAAGGACAATTTCATTCCCAAACAATAACTTTTTCAACACATCAAGATATTTCAGAGCAGGGAAAATACTTCATCATTAACAATATCCAGGAAAAGAAGTGAAAATATATCATTGTAGAAGTTTGGATAATACTCACAAGCCCTCTTACAGTCAGGAGTCCAATTGACCTCAAGCAATTTTGGTTGAATCTTATCTTTACCTCGAGGGTGATGCTGCCAGTCTAGCATAAGATCAACTGCATACACTGCCCTAGACTGGGGATTTGGTGCTATACCACAAGGAGGGCCTTTAATGGAAGCACATTCAAATACTTCATGCAGCATATCAAATATTTCTTTCTCTACTTCCTTCCATGGGTAATTTGGGTACTGCTTCTCAAATTCAACAATAAATTCATTGTGAAGCATCTTACAGAGTTGGGCTTCATTGTAGTTCATGACAGTGAAATGTTTTTCATAATCCTGAAACTCTGACAATTCAAATGGTTTGTTCGCAAATCGAAGGAAGAAATTTCGATATGCATACACTTCCAGAGGTTGCACACTTTTCAAGAGCACAACATATCGTACATCAAACTTGACCCTGCCAATTTCGGGTCTTGAAAACAGAACAGGATTGTGCAAATATTTCTGAGCAATCTTAGGACCTGTGAATGGCAGTCGAAGAATATAGCTGAGATTATCAGTTACATGCATATCCAAACCTCTTGCAAGATTCCAAGGTTTACAAATCCACAAATTGTTCAAGCCTTTTTCTTCTCTTTGCTGGAAGTAGCTTACAAATTTAGGCAGCTCAGTTTTCAGATTGTAGGTGGTAGGAAGCCAAGGTGGGTATGTTTCAAGGGAATCTTCTTCATATGTCTTCACTCCTTTACAAAGTTTTCTACGGCACACTACACCAAGTAGATCCTTTACAGTGAGAACATGCTCAAAGGGGAATTGATTGATAAATTTGTGAGGTGTTGAATGGCTGAACTCTTTAAATTTCTTGAAATGAGAAGTGGTCCACAGGATGTCAGCATCATTTTCATCATCCACAAAAGTAAACTGGGGATTATTTAAGTATTCATGTACATACTTGTACTCAGCATAAACCTTCCAAACCTTTGTCTTATCAAAGTTAGGAATTTTGATAGCTTCTAAATCAGGAAGCGACTCCACTTCATGGCCCTCAATAAAATATCTCTGATCTGGCTCATCTTGCACAAAACTGAAATCAGTGAACTTAGCTGGAAACCATGGGATTAGAAGAGCTTTTTTGGATTCTTCATCTTTGAGCAAGCTACCCTCAATAAAGTCCCTAGTTACTTCTTCATTATGATCAACATCTTGAATTGGGAAGAGAACAGAGTAAGCAACTTGTTCAGGACAAAAAACAAAAGGGACTAAACGGAAGTTGGGATCTGCAGAATGTTGGATGGCAGAGCCAAATTCATCCATAATATACCACACTGGCAATCTGTCCTCAACATTTGCACTGTTTGCCACAGAATATGTCTGACTGTAATTCCACATGTATTTAGAAACATGGGTAATCAATTCTTCTTCAGGGGCATTTTCATCACATCCCATTAGCTTTGACATTCTTTGCAGAAGACCTGGCACAAGTTTCAAATGATCTTGTGCTTCACGAGGTGCAAAAGTCCATGCATGGTCAATTAGATAAATATGATTCGAGTCACAAGCATTAATGCCACTCTGAGTTGAAACAAATACACTGAAGACAGGTTCGCCTTCTTCACGCTTTTTATCTTCATAATCAATCAGAAACATTGAGAACTTCTCACCAGCATCAAAGACTTGGTTCACAAGTTTTACAAACAGCGTTTTCCAGAAATGCTCCGGTATAGTTGCAGCCTCGAGCTGAGGTTTGTGGAGGATGAGGAAATCTTCATATGACAGTGAATCCATGGTACCTATAAGAACACATCAAGATGTTGTTAGTGACAAATACAGCTAAATGGCTCCAGATCAAGAACAAGGAAAGCAACTGATCCATAAAAAATTAACTAGAGGTAACCCCGCCATCTAACCTGAATTGTCATGTGCTGCTTAGTGCCCTGGTAGATATACCGAAATTCTGGAAGATACTGAAGGCGTCCGTGTGTCCCTATGAAAAAAGAAATAAGTAAGTATCCAGAAAGTGTACCTAAGCAGATACAAAATGACAAATACAGACGGGATTAGATGGAATACCAGACCTTACGTTTCAGCTGGTTTCAGGTTTGAGGTTTCAGTTAAGTTTTTCAAAGTTGATATATTAATTTCTCATACAGGGCAGACGACACGTGGTATGGGGGAGGATGGATATCGTGAATTACGCAATTACACGTCAGGAACTCATCAGTTAAACCAATCCGTTAGTGTATGTTTGAAAACATATTTCCCATCTGAGGAATACTGCATCAGATTCCCTTCAGAGAAGGTCAGCACGTATACATGTGTCCAGTCCAGCTTCTCCACCACCTGGACTTCCCTCCTGGCGCACGCACTTATCCTCCCCCATGCTACAGACGAAATGTCGTTTCGATTCGATTTCGATAGCAAGAGCGCAAGAGCAGACAGCTCTTCGTTGTTATTCATTCACTACCGAACTCCGAACCATGGCTGCCCTGGCGTTACGCGAATTGTCAAATATTCGTTTATTCATCGGGTTCAACGGTAAGTTAAGACTTGGAATGACTTAAAGCTTCGCCTGTTTAAAATTTAGATGTGCATAGCCTATTATTTCTGCGTGGCATGCTGATGACTTAAAGCTTCGCCTGTTTAAAATTTAGTCATAGCCTAATTTCTGCGTGGCATGCTGAATGTGTGGAAGTTTGAATCGTGGTACCGGAGTTGATTCGTATGCAACATGGAGTATGGAGTCCGAATATGCCCTGGTACCGGGTGGTACCAGGCCGGAAACGGGTGGTACCGGGGTCGCTTCGTATGCAACATGGAGTAAGGAGTCCGAATATGCACTGGTACCAGGTGGTACCAGGCCGGAAAATGGGTGGTACCGGGGTTGATTCGTATGCAACTATAGGTGGGGGAAGTCCGAATATGCACTGGTACCAGGTGGTACCAGGCCGGAAACGGGTGGTACCGGGGTCGATTCGTATGCAACATGGATGGGAGTCCGAATATGCACTGGTACCAGGTGGTACCAGGCCGGAAACGGGTGGTACCGGGGTCGCTTCGTATGCAACATGGAGTAAGGAGTCCGAATATGCCCTGGTACCAGGTGGTACCAGGCGGGAAACATGTGGTGTTGCTACCGGCAACATGGAGCAAGGATTCGTATGCAACCAGGTGGTATGGAGTGAGGAGTACCGGAATATGCAACTGGTACCAGGTGGTACCAGGCCGGAACCGCAAGGTAGTGAATGGTTCTCCAACTTTTCTGTTTTTCACAATAGATGAGGGCAGTCGTCGTTTAAAACGGTGCTATTGCAATACGCATGTCTGTATTCTTTGTGAAATGTTTCTAAAATCAATGCGAAAATGCTGAAATTTTAAATGATGCATCCGTTCCTAACCTCTATTGTCTGACCTTATGTAAATCACAAGGGGCAACAGCAAACAAATAATACACTTTAGAGGAATATCTCGGTTTCGGATTATGTAACTGGAGTCGTCTTTTAATCAACCGTTTTTTTTTCCTTCTTTATTTTGATTCTATTTGGCCTTTCTGCGGTCTAATATTGAGATTGAACTTGGTTGTGGTGTTCATAAAATAATATATTTTCTTAGACTATAGGTGTTAGTAGTATCACGCAACTCATTGTGTGTGTTACAGACTGATATTGTTGGCTGAGAGCCATCTTGCTTCACCATGGCAAATTCAGCAGATCTCATTCAAGTTATCTCCAAGTGCATTGAAAACTGTGAAACCAACAAAATTTCATCATTATTTCAAGATCCTCAAAATGCTGCAGTGATCACCACTAACTGTTGGGACATTCTACACACTCTTTGTGCCAAACTTAACAAGGAGACCTATGAGAGGCAGCCCAGCTTGTTTCAGTGTTGTGAAAAATTTGTGAACAAAGTATCTGAGTGTTCCTGTCCTGAAGAAGCACTTCTAGAACTCCTGGAACAAGCAGAGTGCCCTGATGATGATCATCGTTTCCTAGCTCTTCTTAAACCTATTCAAAATCTGCTTTTTCGCATGCCAGATAAACGCCAGCGCTCATTGGTGTGGTGTTTAAATTTGGTTGCCAGTCACATTTCAGCACTTCCAGAACCAGAGAGTTTCAAATTTGTGGGAGAAGGATGTGTTCTGCTTGATTCGAATCCATCAATTTGCAGGGCAGTTGATCTTTACAACTCAGTTGTTTATTTTTATACACCATTTATTGAAGAGGTTTCCCTGTTCAAACCACAGGAATCTGCTGATAAACCTGTTATAGCTCTGAGACAGTATCAACGCTTTGTCCTTGCAGCTTTCCTGATTCATTTGTTAGGCAAACCACTTGTCTATATTGATTTGCAATATGATTTCAAAACTAAAAGTAAAGCTCGTTGCATTGCAGAAAACATTGTTCAGTTGTTACCTCATGTTATGTCTGATGTTGTTCCTATTCTGGTTGATAGATGCATCAGCAAAAAGAAAATTACAGATGACAATGATTGGGATGTTGATCCAATCAGAATGTTTCAATTTGAAGACAAAGTTCCTATTTTGGGTCTCTCTAACCTTATGTATTTGATTATTGCTGGATCTTTGTCTCGTCAGTGCCTACCATATGTGTACAGATCAGA
Source organism: Odontothrips loti (assembly GCA_038380765.1). Taxonomy (NCBI): domain Eukaryota; kingdom Metazoa; phylum Arthropoda; class Insecta; order Thysanoptera; family Thripidae; genus Odontothrips; species Odontothrips loti. The sequence goes on along the minus strand of CM076245.1, from coordinate 7,359,831 downwards.
TCTTATTTTCCATGTGGGTCTGTCATTGAGTACAGAACTTCAGCAAATACCTCACGACATACCGGTCTGGAAGGGACTGCAATTAGCTGATGTTTTGGTTTCTAAGATGCTGCCACAGTGTAGTATTACATGTGCAATGCTTGACCTTCCAATTCACAGAAAATTCTGTACAACATTAGAAAAAGTTGTGGTTTTTTGCAATGTGGAAGATTGTCGTCGTATGGGCGTTCAAATCCTTCAGAAATATGTTTTGCTTATGGATCTTGCTGCTCGTTATCAAGTATTCATTAATCTGTTTCCTCTTTTGGAGCATTCAGGTGTTAAGGGAGTACTTGTGACCTCACTGAAAGACACAATTCGCATATCAATGACAGGTGAAGTGGCTCTAAGCAACCCAGATTCTCGCTTGTATCGTGGTAGATGTCTCCTGAAACTCATAGAAGTTTTCTGTGATATACCTAATGGTTCTGAGGTGGATTTAATGGAACATTCAGACCATATAATTGCGCTCCTGAACTTGCTTTGGTTCCTGGTTTTGTCTGATTCCACAGATGTCTTAGGTTTGTGGGAACATGTCCCTTACTTGGATAGAAAGTTTGCACACCCATTGAAGGAAGGTCTCAAATTTTCAAGAGCCCACTATGAACTGAAAATTCATCAACTAGAAGAAGAGAGAATAAATAAGCTGCAAGAGAAGTGTGAAAACAAGAAAGGGGCTGAAGTCACCATAACTGTACAAGGGGAGGCTGTCCATGATTTGTCATATGAGGAAAAGAAACAGATTTTGAATGTAGCATTGAATAAATTTTCTATCATGGAATCATTGCTGACCAATATCCGTGAAAGAGTGGATGCCAGATTTGCTGCTCGTCACTCTAACCATTCAACCAATTCTCAGATCTAATTTAGAAGTGCCTCCGAGTTAGTGTGATGGAGGTGCTATCCCTTCTGCCCGTTTTGAGACATGTTTTTTTTTTAAAGCAAGAAATTGTGAAGCATTGTCTGTGTTTTTCAAAACAGGGTACTTCACATCAAAAATATTAAAAATACATTTAGTTATGAGTGTTAAAGTTCTCATCTAAATGTAATTTGTACGGATGTTTGCTTTGTCTTGCTTGCCTTGTATGGTTACTCTAAAGCACTGATTTTGAATATATTGTCATATTATAATACATTAAATTTTATATTTGCTTTCCAAATGTGTGTAATTTTTCTAAAATCTCACTTCATCCATTACTCAGTTTTGGGTCCCACCAGATCTCTGTGACTTCATATGTTGTCATGAAAGTTGTGACATGTCCAGAGAAAGAATGCAATTTGAATCTTTTAGAGACTTGGAATGTGATGGTTTGAGGCAACGTTCAAACCCTTTGGCCTGTTGGCTGCTTCTCTTTTCTTATCTTTTATTTGTCCACTGTGTACATCAAGGTGACACCTGTGTTTGACTTGTTCTGAGGTAATGACCTTCTCAAGTAAAAACAGGCTGTTGCTGGAAGACAAGCTGATTCAGATATTCTTTTAAAAAAAAATTAATTTCCTTTTCCCTTTCCACCCAACATTTTCAGGTATAAGAAGCTCATGGGCTTCAACAGTGCGACATTACCAATCATCAGAATCTTCAACAAGGGTGGAGACAACTGCAGAACCTGGTAGTAACAACACCCAGGAGAGCAAGGACAGTGGTGGATCAAACTCAAAAAGTGAAAATGAATACGACAAGCATATAGCACGTAAGATTTTAGCTGCGTCCCTTCCATTTGTTACCAAAAGTGGATGGACTAAGACAACATTAAGTGAAGGTAATCACAGTTCAGTCGCTATTACATTGCTAATTTGTGGCTTGTGGTTATTGACGATAATTTACCTTTAAAAAAATTCAGGTGCTGAAACATTAGGTTATGCTGGAATTGCACATGGAATGTTTCCTGAGGGAGGAGTGGAACTAGTCAATTATTTCTACACTGATTGTAATGAAAGGCTGGTTGAAAAACTGAAGCTTGAAGCTAAAAGCTATTCTGAAGGGTAACTAACTCTATTTTCACGTTCTAAGTGTGATTGCCTACAAACAATCTATATACTATTATGCAATTTGCCTTTTACCAGGAAAGCACCTGATCCAGAGACAATAGTATGCAATGCTGTGGAGGCAAGGTTGCGCATGATAACACCCTATTTAAATAGATGGCCAGAGGCGATGGTTCTGCTATCAATGCCTCGCAATGTTCCAACATCTCTAGCAAATCTGTTGACTTTGGTGGATGATATATGCTTCCATGCTGGAGATCGATCTGTGGATGTAAGTGATGTGTGTAAATTTTGGCTTGGATTTGGTTGAAGTGCTGTCAATGCCCTCTCATTAAGTTTATTTAACCCTTAGGTGCGATGGTACAGCCACCGTTTAGGGTTGGCAACTGTCTACAAGATGACTGAGCTTTATTTTATTCAAGATAAATCAGAGGACCATAAAGCAACATGGAAATTTCTCCAACAGAGGGTTGAAGAGGCTGTGCAACTCCGACGAATCTTGCATGAAGCAGGGATAACACCAAAGATTGCTCTAGACACAATTTCTGCTACATTTGACACAGTAAGCAACGTTATTGTTAAGTTATATTTTTCAAGCACTACAAGAGTAATGAATCTGTTCTCTTTGGTCCTCCAGGCACGCAGTATCCTGAGACTAAATAGATGATGTCTATTTTGTTATAAGTGAATGATAATCTGTAAAATCAAATAAATACCATAGAATAAACCTACTAAACTTAGTTATCTTGCTGTTTTATTTCAGTGCTTTCAACTGCAGTATTGTATCTGTCCTGGCAAAATTAGTATTTGAGTTATTTAAGGATTTTAACTTGCAAAACTGGCAAATGTGTTATTTTGCTGAGCATCTATTGTCATCCACAGGGACGAATCTAGATTCTAAATTGTTTTGCTCGTGGTGAGACATCATAAGGATAAAAACTCGGTACACCACGTCTTCAATTAAAATAATTGTCACGCGACGCGTTTCGCCTGATGATGCTGCCGACGGAGGCAGCGAAACGCGTCGCGTGAATGGTGTACCGAGCTTTTATCCTGACGTGATGTACCGAGAGTTTTTATCCTTAACAGAAACGTGGTATGGCAAGGGAATTCCACTACAGTACCTATCACCTCTGCATGGCTTTCTCCAGCAGTGCAAACTCTGAATAGACGTTAACCTGATTTCTTTAACTTTTAAAAAAGTAAGTTGAGGCCTTAAGTTCTGGGACTACAGTATCATGGGCCGCAATTTGAATGATAGAGTTAATACATTTCAACAAAATTATCCATTTCCTAGACATTTTCCTTACGCCCTCGAAGGCAAAGCTCAGCGCCCCCTGGTTACAGTGGTGGCCACCTGCTGTACTAAAACAGACTGTACACGGTAACGTCAAACGCGTCAAACCTTAACCCCAACTTCTTTTTATTTGACGATGTCAATTTCGTACTCATGTTCAGTCCAAATCGTTAAAACATTTTAAGCCTCAATTTTTTTCTCTCTGCGCGAATGGGACGGGAACGACGACCATGTGCTTTGGTCACATGGGACGACACCCTGCACCCTGCACGAGGCTAAGCGTTGCGGTTCGCATGCATGGCTATGAGAAAGTCCTAAATTAAAGCCTGCATTTATATTTATGGAAGTATCGAATAAAGGGTTATGGTTTGTTTTGAGGTTTTGATATGTAGTATGATACGCAGAAATTTCGTACCATGTCTTTAGAAGAGTTAACTGCCAATCTTTTGGAAGCCAGTCAACATGAAAATACAGAAGACCTTTTGGTTCTTCTCCAACAAGTAAGGCATGACATGTACCTAATGACAAGATGGAATAAAATTTAGTGTTTTAAAATTAAAAATCAATATTTTGTTGTGTCTTGTACAAATGCTGCATATGTTTCAGATGCAGGAGGCTGCCTCACTTCCGGGAGATAAGAGCTGTCTTATTGGTCCTGTTGTGAAGCTGTTGCCATCACACAATTTAGAAGTGAAGCGCAGGGTCTACTCAACACTACAGAAGTACAAGGCTTCTTTGAATTTTCAACCATGCAAGTCAGTGTAGAACTAAACCGGCTTGATTTTAAATTGAACCCTAACCTCTATTCTGCTTTGCAGACTTTGTGAAAACCACCCTGATGCAGCTCTGCTGGCTGCGAATTGTGTTATAAGAGATTGTCGTGACCCCAACCCGGAAGTGAAATGTTTAGGTGTGTGGGGTATCAGTGTTTTACCTCCTCTGCTTCCACTTTATGCTGCGGACGTACTTGCAGTGGCCCTAGGAGACCCTCATCCTCGAGTTCGTAGAACAGCTGTTATATCCTGTGGGAAAGTGTTCAATGTAGCGCCTGGTTTGTTGGAAGAGAAAGGTTTTGTGAACAGGTTTGTTCTTGAAGTGTACTTTAAGTATGGTTTTTGAAAGATAAAACATATTCACAGAATCCTCTAAGGGATTGTGTCACAGTATAATGTAGAAGTCACCTTTTTCTGTTTGTTCAGACTCTATGAGAGCATTCGAGATGAAGATACTTTAGTCGTGGTCCAGTCTCTACTTGTGTTGGATAGAGCCCTTGCTCAAGAAGGTGGAGTGGTTGTCAATCGGAAACTTGCACAGTACCTTCTTTTAAGGCTGCCTCACTTCCAGCCACCTCAGTTAGCCACTGTGTTGCAAGTACTCAGGAAGTACACACCAAAAACTGATGCAGAGCTCTTCACTCAACTCAGTAATTACTAACTCACATCATTTTGTTAGTCATATTGTTACGCTTGATTTGGAAAAAGGATGGTATCTCATAACTATGTTATGTTGAACATGCAGGTCTCCTGGATCCCTACTTAGCCAACAAAGATAGTGCAGCAGTTGTAGTGAATTGTGCACAACTGTTTGTTCAATTGATTGAAGTGGGATTTCCTCATTTAGAAAAGGATGTGATTGGACGGTCCGTTCCTGCTCTTACATCATTTCTTGGTTCAACAGAAGGCAATGCTCAGGGGTAGGTTAACGTTCATATATTTTTATTGCTATTTTAATTTTTTGCCTCTCATTGATAGTGTGATTTATTAGGTATGTGTTGGAATTCCTCCAATGGACTGAAAATCGCAAAATGGACTGGCTGACACCATTCAACAAATCCTGGCACCTGTTTTGCCCACCAAGATTTTCAAGCAGCCTTAAAAATGGAAATGATTTTCAAGATTTCTCAAGTCAGAATAGTTTGCTTCACAAGAAACTGCTACTACTGCCTAGAGTTTGCTCTTCTGAGAATGCTTCAGAGGTTCTTCGTACTCTAGAGGAAGCCACATGGGACCGTTCGGATGCCCTTCTCTGTAGAGCTCATCTTGATTGTATTGTAAGTCTTGCAGTACGGTTACCACAACCAGCATCATCTCAAGCCTTGAGACTTCTTGTCCGCTTTATTGAGTCAAGAGATGCTGTTCTGGTTGAAAATGCCCTTCAAGCACTTGAGGTGAGATAATTTACTCTCAGTGTACACTTTTGATTTGTTTGTAAATCAAGCTGTGAATTCATGTTTTTATTAATAATGGAATTATGCTTATCTTATCTTTAAGCGCCTTGATGTGAAGAAGCTGACAGCAGAAGAGGTTTCTCCATTAGTCATTGCAGTAGTGACCTCTATGGACGTCTTTAAGGAACCCTCAGCCGAAGATACCATTACCCGTGTCAGTTACAGCCCTCCTGCTATTCTTCCTGAATTGCTGGCTGAGCGCAGAGAAGCTCTCTCACTTCAAACCACTGTTCATGTTATTCAGGCATTGGTGACTCATTTGCCACAGATCATCGATTCTCACTCTTACACCTTTGCTTATCAAGTTCTGCAGAGTGCTATGCGTCTTTTTATTCAAGAACCTGCTTCCTTCCAAAACATACTTGGAAGAGCGCTGCACATTTGTGTGGAAGTTAGTAAAACTGCAAGTGTAAGTGATCCATGCCATTATCTTGCTGTGGATCAGTTAAGGAAACAAGCTCTTTGGTACTACCATCTACTTAAACTTGACCCTTCAGTTTGTTTCCCAAAAAAAGTTATGGGATTATCATAATTTACAAACATTTTGCTGCCTAGCAAACCCTTTACCAATGGCTGAAGTACCTGGAATTTTGTTTTAGTCTCACAGATTTTTGCTTGAAAGAGGCTTGTAAGGTCAGCATTTGTTAATTTCCTGTCTTGTAAAAGGTACTTGTGCGTGATGCAGCATTATGTAAATTTTAACAATTTTTTAATATGGGATCTATCTGTGATAATAAACAAAAATGTCTGTTATATAAACTCTTATATTTCCAATAAACTTATTCAATAAAAAATAATCTTTTCATTTAACCTTCATAAGATGTTGGTGTCAAAAGCAATTCACTTAGGAACTGTGCTAAAACACTTAGCCACAAGCTGACAGAAGAGGTAAATACTGAAGCTTTCTCGAGCAAATATATCTGTAAACATCATAGTTTGTAGGGAAACAAAGTACATTACCGCAGCGGCAGAAGAATCCCATTCAATGCTTGAAAGAAGATGAATAGCCTGCTATCCAATCCCACTCTGTGCATCACTATTATATGACTACAGTACTGTCTAGTTCCTTACTATGATTTAGACTAAAAAAGTAAGCATAATAACTTAATCATTAACAAAACAACTGCTTTCTGAATTTAAAAGGATGAACACATGAAAAATTTTCATTTCCAGTTGCAGTTCATTTAACAAGGTACAAAATTTGACTGAAAAATTCAATATTATCTAAGATCTTACAAATTGCAGTTTAAACAGACATTGTTTGTTTTTTTAAAAATGAACCCAACAGAAATTGTACAAAAACTTGACATAAGGCTTTAGTTTTATGGATCATGGATAGGCAAGCAAAGGAATGGAGCATCTTTGCAAACCTAAAAATAAAAATACTGATTGAGTACACATGTCAAGTGAAGTCATGCAAAATGGAACATAAATTTATCTACTCACATTTATTGCTCTGATCACATCTGTCGCAGTCGAGATAGGCGCTGGGTAAGTTCGTCTTGTTCCTGAGAAACTTGAGTCGATGTGCCAATAGAGCCTGTCTGGCCTTGCGGTAATTCTAAGTTCAAATCCAACCTTCAAAATGAAACAGTTTCCACATGTAAATACCGTTCATACACATCATATTAAAGAATAACTCAACATGAATAAAACATACCCAGCCTCATCTGCAACTTGCTGCATCAACTGGTCCACATCTGCCTGAGGAACATTGGTTGTTGTGGTCTGAGACATGGTATTTTCCATGTAGGAGCTCTGGACGTCAAGGTCCTCAAACTGTGATTCAAACTTATCCATGAGATTTGATATCTTCTCCAAGTTCATAGACTTCATTGCTGCATCCATTGCTTTGACCACACCCTGCATTGAATTGGTAACCTGTGAAAATAAGATTATTAATAATTACTTTTACACACCCACACACATACATACATAAGCACGCTCAACAGAAATTAAAATGAAATGTTTCAAAGCGGACCTTGCTTGTAGTGACTGCAGTCTGAACACGACTGGCAACAGCATCAACTCGAGCACTCATGCGCAAGTAGTTGACTGATTGATTTTTCTGACGGATAGCATTTTCTGCATGAATTCGAGCAACTTCAGTCTGGCCTTTCTGGATTGCTTTCTTCATCTTGGTTTTTTCCTTTGTTTCTTCCTTCTCGCATTTTTTAGAATTTCGCTCCAATTCTTTAACTGCAAACTTCAAATTGAAAAGGTGTTCTGTGTACAAGTTAAGGCACAGACAAGAACAGAAAATCAGAAATCAACTTTATAAACAGAGGCAAGAGAATGCAAAAATATATAATGTCACGTCGAAGGTAACAACAGTAAAAATGAAAGGGTGGAAAAGGGCAGTTACATCTTAAGAGAAGGTTATGAGGTTATGAGCCTAACATTGAGACTTCAGAAAATATGTAACTCAGCATTAATTTCGCATTTAACACAGACATAGACGCGTATATTCGTGATACAGCAAAAATCAGGTAGAATTCGTTTTGGCGACCAATATTTTGTGTTGGCAATCGGATAACAGCATTACTAACGAAATGCCATTGATTTCAAAAGGATACTGTCCAGGGCCGATGACATGCTTGAATCGGATTGACCCACGTTGAAACTATTGTAGCACACTGATACACGCGAAAATTTTGCTTGTCAGTTGATAATAAAGCCTAGGTATGATGAATGCCCGATCGGGACTCAGATCACAGATGACTCAGAGTACATCAACAACAACGACAACGGGTGAGGTAGGGGGCGGGAAAGGGGTTGGGTGAGGGGGAGGAGAGGGGAGGCTGAGGTGTCGTCGTCGGTCGGAATCGGAACTCCGGTGACATAACCTTTATCTGTGCGGTGTTCTCTGCTCTTTGAGTTCGCGTTAGTTGGCATTTATTACTATATTTTCAAATTTGAAGGAAAATGGCTACAAAAACCAAGACAGCGGAAAAGAATGGAACTGGGGGTGGTAATAAAATCGGGACGGAGGTTCTGGAGTCGGTGTGGTTAAGAGCATTCAAAAGCGAGTCACAGTGGCCGGATAAGGTAATTTTCCACCACGTATTGCAAATTTTGTTCTGATCTTTTGCGGTTTCGGTTTGGTGCTCCCTAAACTTAAAAATAGCATTAAATTGAGTTGTGGGCCCTTTAGTTCAGCTTCGTCATATTGTGAATAAATAATTTTACTCTTTATTTATACACTGATAGTTTTTAATTTAAAAAATATTTATCTTTTCAGGATGAATTTTTAGATGTAATATACTGGGCTCGTCAGTTCCTTGGGATAGTTGTCGGGGTGTTATGGGGCCTTCTTCCGCTGAAAGGTTTTGTTGCTCTCCTTTTGTAAGTATTTTTATTGAGCTGTATAACATCTGGATGTATTACAACTTAATTTAAGAGACTAATGGAATTTAATTCCTACAGGTTCGCACTTGTGAATGCAGGTATTATTTACATCTATTGTACTAGTTTTCAAAAGGTTGATGAAGAAGAGTATGGCGGAGCGTGGGAGCTTACAAAGGAAGGCTTTATGACATCGTTTGCTGGGTTTTTGGTAAGTTCTCCTGTCTGTAAGGAATCATTTCAATTTAAATTTTTTTATGAGATCAAGACTGAAGTTGTATTTGTTGTCAAGGTTGGAATGAGAATTCTATGATCTCAGTTTCATGATATGGATCTACATTTGTGTTTCAGGTGACTTGGATAATTATTTACACCGGACTTCATTCAGAATTAAGAAGAGATTTTTAGGTATACATGTTTTTGGGAGAATCTGCTCACCAAAGAAGATTTACCACTCAAAATTGTATTCAATGTTTAATATCGTATCTGGTAGTCTTAAAAATCTATATTTAATGACTGAACTTAAATGGAGTCCACAGATAAGGATAACTTCCTTTATGAATGCTGTCTACTCTCATGTACTGGTCATTAACAGTATTGTTTTACTGTTTTACCTGTGTATGCAAAATGCCATGCCATATTATCAATCCACACTTAGTGCAGAGATGGGTGACAAGTATAGCATGTTTATGCAGTGTGTAGAATTGGTTTAATTGGTGTATGACAATTATACTGTTGTTTTCAATGTTTTGTTTAATAGTTTAAGTTCTATGAGAAACTTTCATTCTACAAAGCCGCATGAGCTTTGGAAGGAAAGGGAAAAAATACAAGACTGAAGAGTCCAAACTTTGTACAGTGTTTCTAATAAATTTTATTCATACTCGGAATTATTGTGAAAAGTCATTCTTGTGTTTTGCAAACGTATTGTCACACTTTCTTGTCTCCGCCATACTTGAAACTGGGCCCCAACCCCAAACCTACAACTTGGAGGCTCTGCTGCTGCCATCGCTGCCACTCGCCCTCCTGCAGTCCTTGAGCAGCGACACTGCAAACTTGGCCGTGCCCGGTGCGGCCGTAATGCCGTAGCCTCCGTGGCCGTAGTTGTGCACGACCTGCAGCCCACATGTATTCGAAAAGGGGGAATAAACGGTCTACCAAGCACCCAAATAGCACTTACCACACTGGTATTTGAACCCGGGCACTGCGAAACTGAAATGAGATCGACTCAAGACTCCAGAAACCACTGTGGAATGGCCGGGTTCTAATACCGGCTGTGCTGAAGAGTGACTGGCGGGTAGGCAACCACGACTAATGCATGCACGCGTGCTGTGCGGGCTGGCCTACCCTGTCAGGCGCCCACTACGCTCGACGCCTCGCCTCATTACTTACCGTGAGGTCCGGACCCGGGCGGCCCGTGGCGGGGAGGTGCTCCATCTCGACGCGGACGGGGCAGCGGAAGGGCCGCAGCCCCACCCACTGACGCTGGACGCGCGCCCGCTGAAGGCTGGGCACGGCGCGCACGGCGCGCTCCCAGATACTGGCGCTCTCGTGGGGATCCACCTCGAGGCTGGAGTTGCCCATCCAGCGCGAGCCGCCGACCGTCACCTGGAGCGGAGCAGGTTCGGGGTTTGATTGGAGGGGGTTCAAATCTCTTGGTTCAAAAAGTTCTCAATCTTAAACACGACTCGCGTATAGCTCTCACCTGCTCGCGGTTCGGGATGATGTACGTGTCTCTGTCAAAGTAGGTGAACGTCTTGATCCACGGGGCGGTCACCTGTGGAGCACACGTCACGTGGTCAGTAGGCCCGAGGGCTCTCCTGCTGGCCCCGGAGGCGGCACGGTGAGCCGTGTACCTTGTACACTTGCCCGCGCACGGGCACCAGGGTGTGGTCGTTGCACAGCTGGGCCGCGCCGAGGCCCGTGCAGTTGAGGACCACGTCGAAGTCCGCGGCCAGGTCGGCGAGCCGATCCACGCGGCGGTGCTGAACACGGCCACCAGCCTCCTGGATCCTGGAGGAGAGGAGGGGGTGACAACGCGGTGCCCGGGTCCCGGGTGCGGCTGTGGTTCCACCCACCTCTGCAGCGCCCAGGGCAGGAAGTACCGGCACTCGATCAGCAGGGTCCTCGCGAACGAGCCGAAGCGGGCGCCACCCGGCAGCAGCTGCAGCTCGTCGTCCGTCGCGTCGCGGTACTCGGGGCACACGCCCTCCATCAGGTGGTTCCAGACGCGGTCGCGGCCCTCGTTGGAGAAGAAGTAGCCCGAGAGCTCGGCCACCCCCGCGGCTCGGCCCTCCGTCGACCAGCACACGTCGGAGTACCAGTCGAACGAGTCCCGGATCCACTGCCTGGGCACGACCATGAGCATGAGGGCCTGGGGCTGCAAGCGCTGCGGACAACCTGCCGGCCTCCCCGAGGCTACCCACTCACCGGGTAACGTCGAGGGACGGCCCCATGAAGTAGGTGGACGGGAAGAAGAAACCCGCCGCCCCATCGCCGGTCGTCTCCTGGTTGAACTTGTCGGCGAGGAGCGTCACGTCCGCCGAGCCGCCCAGCTGCCGCTGCAGCTCCAGGGCCGTGTGGACACCCACCACGCCAGCGCCCAGCACTGCCACCCTCATCCTGAGGGAACCCCGGCTGACCCCGGCCCGGCAGGCGACCTTAACCTCCCCCTGAGTGTCAGACCTGGTTTCAGACCTGGCCAGACCCCGTCAACGCGACGCAAACGCGACAACAAACAGTGCTACTTCTGAGGATGACAGCCCGCGGTGCAAGTCACAAGTCACGCGGGGTCGGCCGCCGCGAACCCTCGCAGCTCAGCAACGAATCTAAGTGAGCCAGACACTAGGCGGCCAGACAGGCAGACATGTATGTTCAGTGCCCCGGGGCCGCCGCATACATACCAGCCCAGGCCCCCGCCGGCTCACCATTATCCCTTATCGGCACAGGGCGAATACAATGGCCACATTTTTAAACGCCAAGAGACCACAAAAATTGAGATAAGGGTATTTTGCTCCTCAGCCTGGTGGGAGTGTTGGTAATGCTGCGGGCGGCGCATGCGCCCTGCCCTGGCTGATCGGCCGTGGTTCGGCGGCAAACACGAGAGCGGCCGATGACGACCGGCGGAACGGGACGGAAACGGGCCGCGCACTGGCCGGGCCGGGCCGGGGCCGCCTGCGGGGTAGGCAAGCCCGCCGCACCTGCGTGCCGGGCGGCGGCCTACGTGCACGGCGGCTCCCGGCCTCCCGGCGGCGGCAGCCGGGCTGCGACTGGACTGTGACTGAGGGCACGTCCATCACGCTTTCCAAACTCTTTTCCTCTCCCCCCCAGGGGCGGTGCGGGGAGCAAACTGTCATTGGTACGGGCCAACTCTCGGCCCAGTGGGTTCGATTCCTACAGGCAGCCCCTAAACGCACTGGGAGTCTTTCCTTATAAATTATCTCAATGGCCCTGTCACACGTGTGGTCGCGTGGCTTGTGGACGGTCCCTGACCGGATTAACTGCTGGCGCAGGGCTCGGGCTCGGCGGGGATTGCGAGAGACCACTCCGAACCATCCATTTAATGGGGCGTTGCCTATCTTGTACGGGGCTGGGGTGGGGTGAGCAAAAGTGTCCTGGAGCAGCACCGTCCGCTGGCCTGGCGGGTGAGTCACGGCTCTGAGTCACACCCCTCAGCACCCCCTCACTCCCTCCCTCACCTGCCTGCCGCCTCGACTCGCGCTCTCCCTCCGCTGCTCTCGCTATTATCTAGCCTCCCCTCTCTTTCTCTCTCCCTCTGTGTGCAAATCATCAGTCATTGCTCTGTTTTCCCCTTGCAAAGTCGCCCCTTCCTCCCTCTTTTTACCGTACAAACTCAGCGTTTGCCGCCGGAGTCTCTTCTCTGTCGTTTCTGCCCGTGCACGTATTTCAGGAGAAGGGGCGAGACGAGTTGGCTCGTATTGGCCGGCGGTGACGCAAGCCACAGGCATCCTCGTCTCCCATTGGCTGGTGGTGACGTCATGTCCCCAAGGTCGCCTGTGCGGGGTGCTTGCTTCCCAAGGACGGGGGAGTGGAGTGTGGATGGAAGGGCAGCAACCCTTGCGATGTGAGGCCGAGCAGGGATCATATCAAAGCACTAACACAAACGGGAGCATTTTTCTATTTTTTTTTCTGAAGAAAACGAAGTTTAAAGAAACAATTTTAGTGTTAGTGCTTCTTGTCGTAAGTGCCCTTCTCCTTGTAGCCGGAGACGTAGCCGGAGTTGTCGGCCACGTTCTCACGGCCCTCGATGCCCTTGCCCTTGCCGCTGGCGTCGAAGCGCTCCTTGTGCGCCCCCGTGTACTTGGACGTGTCCGTCAGCCTGTCCACGCCGCCCGTCTTCACAGCTTTCTGTCATTCAAGAAATCGAGATATTTCCAAAGATTAGAAATGTTCTTGGGAAAAAATCCGAGGGGACAAGGTGGATTTTAATATTTGCGCCTTTGCCTGGGACCACAGGGGGCTCGATTCAATGCAGCATTTAATGCAGAAAAAAACCACTTCTGATCTTTCCGAAAAATTTCGAAAAGGTGCAACGTCTCACTCACAGTGGCGCCCGACGTGCCCGGAAGTCCGCAGTCCACCAGCTTGTTCTTGATGTCGTTGCTGTCCATCTTCTTTGCGTTGGCCAGCTCGTCCAGGTACTTCACGAACGTCTTGTAGTCGATGTTCTTGGATCTGTCCGAGACAAGGAGACAGTCACCCAGTACCTCGAACACACAGCGTGGTTAGTCTGGTGTGCCAGCTATGGGGCTCGTCTCACTTGAACTTGTTGAACTGGATGCCGGTGTCGGTGGTGGTGATCTTCTTGCCGTCGATCACCTTGGCCTGCTTCATCCACTTGTCGCTCTGCGTCAGCGTGATGGTCCTGCCGTCGCTCTTGGAGTCCCCGAACTTGCTGAAGGCCTCGAACTGCGCCTCGAGCGAGCCGGAGCCGCCGCCGGCCGCCATGCCTACAGGCCGAGAGTAGGTGCGAACGGAACGGGCACGCTGAGAGTGTCTCAGTGTGCGCTGTGCGCTGTGACGGGTCAGCCCCAGCGCACAGCGCCCCTGTCGGTACTGGTACCCACTGGAGGAGTGGTGGAGGGGTGTGGGGCGGACGGGCGCCGAGGGCTGCTCAGTGCTCAGGCTCAGCTGCTCAGCGGGCTGCCGGCGGGGCGGGGCTAGCGGCTAGCGGCACGGGCGCGGGTCCTCGGGCACTCGGGTACTAGGCGGCCGGTTGCCGTGGAGACCAGGGGCCTGCGAGTGCCCGGCCCCGGTCAGTGCCCGCGAGTGAGCCTCGCAGCGACAATAGGCCCGACGCAGCGCCGCCAGCAGGCCGGATCTAGGTGGCCGGGTGAAAACAGCAAAACTAGAGACTGTATCTCAAAACAGGAACATCTTATACGGGGTCTTTGAACAGTTAACAGACAGGGAAGGCCCCACCCCCTCTGGCGCCACGTGCTGGCGTTCGCAGCCTCCGTGGCCTTCCCTCCCCACGGCCGCAGCCCCCTCGGCCTCGACCCCACCCCACCACCCCTAACGGTCCGCCCAGCCATGCCCCCCCCCCCGAGCTGGGTCGCCCCCCGGACAACTCCCGGGCCCTGGTCCACCCACCGACGCACGTGGGGCCCTTCGGGGCCTTTACTACCCCCCCCCCCCCACGCGTACATACTGCGTTGTGCGTGACCCGCCGTGCTGAATCTGGGTCAGTGGCATGGCAGCGCGGAGCGCGCGGGAAAACAGCCCACCCGTTTTTATTTAATTCGCCAGAATGACATTATCGACCACAGCGGAGACCGGACTGACCCACATGCCAGATGACTGCAGGGCAGGGCGCAGTGACCGGGCCCGAGCGTCGGCAGCACAAGCACCTCGCCACGGACTGGAGAGCGGCTGGAGGCAACTGGAGGCCGCTGGAGGCCAATGGAGGCCACTGGAGGAACGGCCGGGTCCGAAACCAAAACTTGGCGAAGGAAAAAGAGGCCCACTCCTAACCGCGCACATTGCGAGCTCTTGCTCGGCGTTTGTTTATTAAGGTGCAGCATGGTGCAGGAAGCGGAATCATGGCCACCACACCCCTTTACATAACTTGCAATACCCAATTCAGCCGATATCGAGAGAACCCCTTTGGAGTGCCGGCCTGTCAGCAAGCCGAGGCCGACCACAGTCCGCATGCCCAGGGGCCCCAGGGGCCCCAGGGGCGCCCAGCCCAGGCCACACCGAGGCCCGGCCCAGCCCTCCTGGCCGCTACGGGGCGTGGTGTGCTGCGGGGTGCGGACCAGTGCGGGCGCGGCCGAGGGTGGGTGCGCGCCCCGCCACCCTCCCTTCTCTACGCTTCCTATCTCCGTCTCCCTTTCTCTCTCTTCCTCCGCTCTTCATCCTCGCGGCGCGCTCCCTGCCTGACCCCCACCACCTTCTCGCTCGCGCTCTCTCTCTCTCTGTCTCCCCGCGAGGCTGGGCTGGGCGCGCGCGGCGTCGGCGTCACTAGGCTCCCTGGTTCAGTCCCTCCTGGGCGGCACTGGCGCGCAGAGGCTAGGCTCCGCTAGGCTCCGCTAGGCTCTCTAGGCTCCGCTAGACTCGCTGCCGTGGCCGTGCTCGCCGTGGCCCCGTGCGCGTCGCGCGTGTCAAGCCGTGTCAAGCAGTGCTGTGGCGCCGTGAGAGGCTGAGAGCAGCCGAGAGCAGCTGAGAGGCCCCGGCCACAGAGGCGCCCCTCCTCAGGTGGGTGTCGGGTCGTGTGTCCTCGTGTCTTGTGTGGTTTTGGTGTGAGTGACCTTTTGTGTGCTGAACGTTGGCGCCACTGCCACTGCCGCCCCGAGTGGACCTGAGTTTACTCGCTTTGGCGTAGTGTGTGGCCTCGCCAGCCTGCCTACTATTTATCTTGAGCCGGTCGCGCACGTCCGCTCGCTATCGGTATAAAGTCTGGTCAGTAAGTACCTGCAAGTATGTTTCGTATCGGGGTGTCAAGTGTGCGGCGAACAGATACCCAGAAAATGACTGCAATCATCGTTGCGGTCGGCTGGTTGAGAGGGGGTGGGGGTGGGGTCGTAATTGCCTGTACTTACCGGAGAGGGTCGTGTGACGCTTCTTGCCTACCTTCCAGGGGCCGTCTATTATCGAGGTCCCCCCCCCCCTCCCCAAGTCCGTCTTGTCAACAGGGCCTGCAGGCGCTGCTGCCTTCGTCCCGCGCGCCCTTATGTGTACCTCCGCCCGCTCCGCGCTCCGCCCCGCCGCACCCCACGGGCCGCGGGACACTGCATGTCCGGCTGGGCGAGTCGGCAGCGACGGCACCCGACACCCGACCGCCAGGCCGCTTGTATCGACCCGGTGTGTGTATCAGCCCACTCCGCGTAAATCATGAGGCCGCCCAGCAGCGAACCGCGTCGGCCAACGCGCCGCGTGCGGGGTGGGAAGGCCACAGGCCACAGCCCACAGGCCGGGCCGGGCCGGGCCGGGCCGGGCCACGCAGGATACAGCTCCCCGCTATCAATCGCCGGCGATACATAGTATGAAACGCGTCGCTAACTCCTTCGAAGCCCAATCGATGCGTAGCAGTATTTATACTGTCGTACAAAAAAATAGCTTGGACTTGGTCTGAGGACTCTGACGCAATCTGTCAAGACTTCCGAACACGTTTTATTTTTAGTGTAGTGAGGACATAGATAGAGAGTCCCGCTCCAATACAGGCTATACCCGCGCACACCCACTGCCAACAGGTAGGCTTATGGATCCACCAACTGTTGTCCGAAAGGAAGCCATAAATAGCACAGCGCTGGCACTAGCACTTCAGGTTGACTTCATCCGGCCTGCTCTCACACAAAGATTCACTTCTCTAAAGTTTTGAACAGGCGCCTGCTGGGTAGGCAACCACTACATCTCGATGCACGAGTGTCGTGCGGGCTGGCCTACCCTAGCACTCGCAGGCGCTCGACCGTCAGCAGTAACCACGTGACGGGATCATTGAAATTATTTTACTGCGCCTTAAATCCTCCCCGGGGGTAGTGCGTCGGGACTCAGCGGAACCAGCTGGCCTGGAGTCGAGTCCAGTCCGGACCGTAACCAGTCGCAGTTTGGCTCCCAGCACCATCCCTTCCGGGCAGGATGAAAGGAGTCCGGAATGTCACATGGTTTGTGGCCGTCCCGCGTTCCCTAACATGGCTCACCCCTCACGGGGATGAAGCCAGGCGTTCTGCAGCTTGTCTGAAACTTCCACGCGGGCGGTGCGGGGTGATATTCGCACGGCCGGCCCAAGCCCCGGGTCGGGCCATCCTTAAGGGCGCCACGGTTGACACGACTGGCGCGTGGCGCGCACGCGCACGCCGTCGGGCCCGATCGATGGGCGTGCAGATGCCCCCACCGCCCACCCCGCCCGCCCTGCCGAGGAGTTGGGGTTGGCGGACCATGGCCAACCATGGCGGCGTACGCTGGATCGTACCTCACGGTTTGACGACGCTCCCCGGGGACCGGAGACTTGCAGTCGTATAACATCACCGCGCCGCCAACTGCCGTGGCAAAATCTCGGTCGTGGGTGTGAGCGTCGTGTGCGTGAGCCCGCCGGGTCCCGTCCGGGTCCTGGGCGTTCTGGTGTCCTGGGTCCCCGCCAGAGGCTTGGGGCCGCTGGCTGGGTTAGTACGCATCCGGGGGCTCAGAGTACGGCCCCGGCCCGGCCCTGGCGGTAATACATGTCGATATTTTTTTCAATGACAGCACCACCTGCCCACCCTCTCGACGAACAGATAACGCCCTGAAGTAAGGTTCGGCTGATCAGCCAGTCCTGGACCCGGTCTCGGAGCACCGTACGCCGGGCCGAGCTCTCTGGGGTATGTGAGCACTGGTACCGGCGCCACGCCCCGCGGGGTTCGGAGTAGGTTATGGTATGGTCCGTGGGGTGCCGGGTGCCCGGGCGAGACCGGTGTCAGCCTCCCCCACCCCCACCCCCGCCCCGGCGAGCCCCGGCGGGGGTTGCAGCGCAGCAGTCGAGTCCTATAGCAGCACTGCCGCCTACCTCACCTCGCCTGGCCCGCCCCGTCCGTCCTGGTCCCTCCCAGCTCCCAGCCCGGCTCAGATCAGTCGGCCACGGGCGTCCGGGACGCCAGGGAGCGCGCGGCAGCCCCGCCAACGGCATGGAGGCCTCCTGGGCGTCGGGGCGGACACCAGCATCAGCCCTGCCCCTGCGCCGGAGCCTGCAGCAGTGCCCAGGGCGGCGCTCGGCAAGTACCCGCACCCAGCCGGAGGACGGCGGTCGGACACCCACAGTTGATATACTGCACCGGGCGTGCCGCCGCCCGCCAGGCCGGGGGTTGTTGCTGAACCTGCACAGTCTGGTCCGGTGGTCCGGTCTGTCCGCCAGCCGCCATCTTGCTCTCACACTTTTCTTCGAACGAAAAGTTAAGCGCCCCCCTTTTCCCGCATCCCGTCACATCGCAGACAAGTCCACATATCGGAGCTGACTGTCCCCGCGTGGTGCGGCTGTTGTGGCCGCCGCCGCCTGCCCCGCCCCAAGGCCCGGCCCGGCCCAGCCTCCTTACCGGCACGCCGGGCGCACGCCGGGCACGCCCCCGCCCTAACGTTGTCAATCGTCCCGTTTCGACGAGGGCCGCCGGGGCCGTGACCTGTTGAGGCGTTTTGGCCCGGGCCCCGTCGGCCCCCGTTTGTTCTCATCACTGATTCCGGCCGTGGGGTCCCAACCGGCCACAGCCCATGTCGTGCGGAACGCCATTTTCGCGTGCTTCTGCGGGGATTGCTCGGCTCGGGGTGTTGTCAATCATGGGCAGGGGGTATTCCTGCGGATCTCATTCACATTTCATCGTCGCCTATCTGCTTTGGAGGAACTATGTTATTGAGAGGGACCGTTTAAAAAACAAACGAACAAAAACATCATGGCGGCCGTATTTTTCTAGTCAATATCTGTGTGATTGATTGCGCTGCAAGGAGGGGTTTCTCTGCGACCTATGCGTGGGGCCCGCCTTGCCCAAAACGGACCCATTTACCCTTTCAAAATGTCGCGCGAGTTTGCAGTGGTTTGTACGTGAGTTCGACGTACAATTCAGTCGGACATTGCATTTGTTAGCGCGCCTAGAGCGGTCGGTGTGTCCGTCTGCTGTCGGTAGCCATGACAGTGAGCAGGCCAGCCCCGTCAGGCTCCTGCGCTTGTAGGCTCGGACCGATGAAATGGATGCGATAGCCTAACTTTCTTCGTTTCATTTTCTTAGAAAATAAGAATCGCAAAAAATCAGTATGGGACTTGACTTCAGAATTTTTCGGTTCGCGATGTTCCATCTCCCCCCGTGGTCGTGAGGAATCATAACGCAGCGCGTGGCCAGGAGTGTGAAGGAGCCGCCGAGTCGGGCCGGGGCCGGGCGTGGAAGAGAACAGTCAGCCGTGCTGATAGGCCGGTGCACGCCACGGCTGCGGAGTGCCCCCCCCCCTCCACCCCCACCCCCGCCCCGTGCCACGCCCTGAATGTCACGCCACGTCCCGAACGCCCCGCGCTACCGCGGCTGATAGCCTTGCGCCTGGAGGGTAGTCTCCGTGGTAGTTAGGCCCGTGGGGCTGCTCGCGCTGGTTTTCGCTCTCGGTTCGGTCTTGTGATTAGAATTGGGCCTCGTCGATAAAGAACGTCCGGATTTCCTCCAGCCGAGCGCCGCCTGCGAGTGCTAGGGTAGGCCAGCCCGCACGACACGCGTGTGCCTGCACCAGTCGTGGGAGATCGCGATCGTGCCTCTTCCACTCGCACTCCGTCAGTGATCGCTTGCTGCTAGTCTGGCGCCGCCTGACCGTGCCCAGCAGCATCAGCAGCCCGGCCCCGGCCCGGCCCGGCCCAGGCAGTGTACGGATGACGCCATCGGTTTGGTACACCCGTGTCAGTCAGGTACGCCCGGCCCGGCGGCCCCCGGCGGCCCCCGGCGGCCCCCGGCCCGCGACGTCTCCGAGGCTGCAGAGGCGAGAGGGGCGTGTCCCCTCGGCGCTGGCTCTCGGTGACACTAGTCGTGTGCGAAGTGCACAGTGCACGCAGTGCCGCCGTGCGTCTGCCATGGCCACGGGGCAGGTCGTCTGCTAGCTCTTTGGTTCCCTCGAGATGTGGATGGAGTCACGGCCCGGTTCGGCCTGTCCCATCCACTCGCGGACCTTGCGGCACGGCGCGGGGCTTCACCGAGAGGCACATACTAATCGTGAAAATAGGGTGCTTCGGAGAAGGTCCAAACCGGAATTTCAAGAAAACCATCAGCGGATAGACGCGGGTTATAATGAGGGTTACAGCAGCAGAGAGTATTTCCACCACGGCGTCAGCCACGAGCCAAACGTCAAAAATTTGCAGGCGTATAGCTCTCGCTGACGATATGTCACGACAATTTGGTAGGGTCACAGAGCGCATGCCACCTGCGCGCGGCACGCAGAGACACCTCCTCATGCGCGGAGAAGTTCCACACTGCGGCGTGTGGAGTACAGTATGAGAGAGCGGTGGTAAGAAGGGAGTGGGACTCCCGGGACTCCGATACAAAATAAAAAGAGAAGAGCCCCCCTCGCCCCTTCCTTACCCTTCCCAGTTCCCACGGGGGCACGGGGCACGTGCGGTGCGTGGGGCCGGTACCCGGCCGGCACCCGGACCAGCACTCGGGGCCCGGCCCGCACACGCCCGCACACCCCGCGCACATTCGATGTTGGCAAGTGACGAACGACATATCGTTTCGTCTGTTGAGCCCCTCCCCTACCCCTCACCTGCTTCGCCGTACCGATCAGCCCGGGTCGGGCCGGGCCGGTACCTATTTCGCCAGGGAACTCTTTGTGGTAAAGAGCGCCGATCGGTTCGGGCCAACCACTCCGCCAGTCCTCCTTGTGTGCGCCGTACAGTTCCTGTGAGGGCCACGGCCCTGCGGCCCTGTGGCCCTGCGGCCCTGCGGCCCTGCGGCCCTGCGGCCCTGCAGCCCGAGTGAGGCTCTTGTTGGCCCCCTGAAATATATCGGGCAGCCGTGGGAAGCGAGCCGCACTGGCGGGCGCGCCGGCAGGGAAGCCCGCGCCGAGCCACCTGCAGGCACCTGCTATCGGGAAGCGCAGCTTTCATCTCTCTCTCTCTCCCTCTCTCTCTCTCTCTCTCTCTCTCTCTCTCTCTCTCTCTCTCTCTCTCTCTCTCTCTCTCTCTCTCTCTCTCTCTCTCTCTCTCTCTCCCTCTCTCTCTCTCTCTCTCTCTCTCTTAAACTGAATTGATTTCTTTTTTGTAACCCACTTCATACTGGTACTCTCGTAGGACTTTTAAGTCTTTTTGTACCCTTACTGTCAATAAACAAATTCAAATTCAAATTCTCTCTCTCTCTCTCTCTCTCTTCTCTCTCTCTCTCTCTCTCTCTCTCTCTCTCTCTCTCTCTCTCTCTCTCTCTCTCTCTCTCTCTCTCTCTCTCTCTCTCTTTCTCTCACGCACACACACACACACACGCACACACACGCACACTCTCTGCCCTCAAGCCCCATACTCACAGGTAACACGCGGGCGCATATACGCAGAACAGTCGGGTCGGAATGCTAATGAAGAGTGTGCATTGCCTGTCCTCCCGTCCTTTCAAGTCTCTGTCTGTCTGTCCGTCTGTATGTCTGTCTCTCTCTCTCTACACACACACACACACACACACACACACACACACACACACACACACACACACCACTCACAGAGCAGCCAGTAGCCAAACAATTGCTCCATTAGGACCGCTCCCATTGCTGTATTTTCCCGCTCCCGTCCTGTTCCCTTCGGACAGCGAGGATGCGCCGTTGCTGCGAAAAAGTGAACAAGTAAGAAAGGGAAAAAAAGAAGAAGAAGAAAAACCTTTAACCTGACGCACACTGTGGGTGTTCCGTCCCGTGTTGTGCTCCAGGAGGGAATGTAACAGGCGGCTAGCACGCGTCGCAGAGGAATAGAAATAGAGAGTGCGAAAATAGTGGCGGTTGTTGCTGCTGCTCGGTGGTCGTTGGGAGGCGGGGCGGGGCGGGGCCAGTACTAGCACGGAAGGGGGCCATTAAGCTTCTGCGGTGAAAGGTCCCCGAGGGCCTGCTCCATTCACGCGCGTAGCTAGAGGAGGGGTGGTGGTGGTGGTGGTGGTGGTGGTGGTGGGGGGGGGGGGGGGTTTCTGGGACCACGTGACACTATAATCACAGGTGCACACGAAAAATCAGCACGGGGCGGGGAAGTGCGTGGGACTGCCTGCGGGAATCGATCCCATAACCCACCGCACCTACCTGCAGTCAGCGCGCGCCAACGACAGTGTGCACTCTCAAAAAAATATGCCTGCATCACGCGTAATATGCCTGATTCATAGCCATAGCAGATTTTATGCCTGAACCTCAAAATCTTCCCCGAGCATAATATGCTCAAAACGAGCATAACATGCTCGAAACAAGAATTTCGTAGTGGCTATGCAGCTATGCCTGAATCAAGACATGCCACTAAATATGGATGCCCGATTCAGGCATCAGTCTACATGCCTAACTCAGGCATCAGATTGTGCCGAATCGTATGCCTGTATCGGGCATAGTGATGGTTGGCACAAGTATTCTGTTGCTGAATTGGGGAAAGTTACCCAGGATTTCAGGGTAGGCATCAAATTTGCGCTGATTCAAGCATACTTTTTTGAGAGTGTGCCCCGTACCCCTCTCCCACACGCTGCAAGGGTTCAAAGAAAGGTCACGTGGTTTGTGAGCGCTCCCGCTCATCCAGTGACCCTCAACAACGGACAAGGGGCGGTCGTGTTCGCCGGCTCGTGCAGTATTCACTCGGAGTCCTGTGTACCATCCACCGCGCTTTCTGGCCAGATCCTCAGCTGGAACACCCTGTTGGCATCGGCTCCAGCGGTCGGTATCGGCGTGGCGCCTCCAGCTCTACATGATTGATGAACCGGTGGTCGATGCAGCGGCAGCCGCGGGTCATCAAGAAGCCCAGCTCCTTGTAGGGGGCAGTGACAGGACGGCCACACGAGGGGACGGGAGGGTCGAGCCGCAGAACCCGAGCCGATGGAGGGAAAATTAAAATGCATGTCGGTCGTGTCGGTTGTAGCAGCCGTCGACAAGAGCGTAAAGACCGTGTCGAGAAGAAAAAAAAATGAAACGTGACGTCTTTTTATTCCGTTTTTTTTTTTTTTTTTCGGAGATCAATATGTGCCCCGCGTCCCGAAAGCCTCCATCATTTTACATGAAGTTTGACACGACACCGCAGGCCGCAGGGCCACGGACAAGGCGAGCCTCACTTTTCATGGCCTGCCGGATATTAGCCTGTGAGGGCCGGCCGGGGGCGGGGGCAGGGGCGGGGGCGGGGGCAGGGTTCTCTGCACGCCCTGTCCCTACTACAACAAGGGTCACAATGGGGTATTCCGGAGCAGGACGGAAACAAGAAGAAGACAAGCATCACAAAAGCGGTGTCACGGAAGCTTACGGTACGAAAAGTAACGCAGCACGATGCCACGCCGTCAGCCACGAGCCTGCTTCTTGTTTTCGGTCAAGTCCTGCTAACCCATTAGAAGCTCCTAAGGGGACGCGAGAGCCAGCCAGGACTGGAGGAGCGCTGCGGGTGTGTTGCGGTGCGTGGGTGGGGTGGGAAGGGGAGGGAAGGGGACGGGTGGGTTGGAGTGGCCGCGGTGGATGAACCTGCGCGAGGCGAGGGCTAGGATCGAGGTCAGTTGCTGGTCTGGTGTGGTCTAGCTGGCTGGGCTAGGGCTGGGGTTGTTGCGCGCCGCGCGCCGCCTCGTCCCTCGTCCGTCCTTGCAGTGCGTGTCTGCGCGAGAGGGGAAGGGAGGGGAGGGGAGGGTAGGAAACGCCTAGCCCCGGGGTGGGTGTGGCGCGCGGCATTGGGACGCTTCCACGAGCTCACATTTAGAATTCGCCGTTGCCAGATTATACAAATATGCACTTATTTTTTGGAGTACGGATGCTCTGGTTGTGAAAGGTAGATAATCGTTTTCTTTTTTCCCACTTTTTATTATTTTTTAATATTTAATAAAGTTGCGTTACGGAAGAGAGAGTGTCCTCCGTCTGGTGCTGCCCCCCTGAGTGTATGTTAAGAAGGGGGGGGGGGCGCTTCATGAAAGTGTTATGCGACCATGATTCACCCGCTTCACCCTCGTCCACACATGCAGTGCAACCAGGCCCCGCTCCCTCGCCGCACCACGCCCGCGGTCGTGGGGTCAAAACTTTTGAGAGAGAGACCAAGATTATGCGATGCGTTATGAATTCTCTCTTCAGAACACACTGGGTCGTGGAAGATTATTTTATGTTTTTCATGGAAGCGACAACGCTATTTGCTTTGGAGAGCGACACGACGGCACGATCAATACCGCCGGCCGGGCCCTGTGTGTCGTTGCGTCAGTGAGTGGCCTGGCGGCCTGGTTAGTTTAAGGTCCCGGTGGGCGCAGACAGATATAGCCAAGGCGGATAGAATATTGTATATCCAGTATGACCGCGTGGGTTGCGGCAGAGGACAGAAAAATAAAAATATGGGTCCGTTATGCCTACGCCACTGATGAGCCTGGTATCTCGCCTGGCGTGCTGACCAGCAATCAGACCCCCCTCCGGCTCCTACCCTCAGCCATGCCCCTTCACACCACACCCTCCCTTCACACCCCGACGCCCGACGGTCTCTGCCAGCCGGTACTACCTGCCTGGAGAGGAGAACCTGTGCAAAAATTCACGAATGCCTGGACAAGAGTAACAAAATAAGATCTTTCGGTGCATTTTACGATTCAACCCTCCCTGGCGCGGAGGATCTTGGTGATGACAAATGCGGTGCTTGATGTTTTTTCTCTCTGTTTTCAGCTCCCTGTCGACCATGGCCGACTCGGTGGCAAAAACTAACGCAGGAGGTAAGCATATGATCCCGATCATTAATTTTTACAATTTCAAAACGCCGGCCGTGATGTACGTTTTGAATTGGTCACTGACGTATTGGTGCAGGCGACGCCGCCAAGGACGCCCCCCAGGACGCCGCCAAGGACGCCGCCCCCGCCGCCAACGGCACTGCCACGCCCGAGGCCACGCCCCCGCCGGCGTCCGCCACTGCCCCGTCAACGGCACCGCCCTCGGCCGCCTTCAAGGAGCAGTTCAAAGCGTTCAGCAAGTTCGGCGACACGAAGAGCGACGGCAAGCACATCACGCTGTCCCAGAGCGACAAGTGGATGAAGCAGGCCAAGGTGGTCGACGGCAAGTCCATCACCACCACCGACACCGGCATCCACTTCAAAAAGTTCAAGTAAGCACACGAGTGACTGGATCTGTGGCATCTGTGGCAGATCAGTGAAGTATCGGTGCACGAGAAGTGCGGTAATAATAATACCATGCTTTCTCCCGCGCCTTGGTGTGCTGCAGGCTCTTGAAAATCACTCAGTCGGATTACATCAAATTCATTGAGGACTTGGCGAAAGCGCGCAAAGTAGATGTGGAAGAAATAAAGAAGAAGATGTCCGACTGCGGCGCGCCCGGTGTCACAAGTGCCGTCGTAAGTAAAGTCGTTCTCCTCAGAGCTCAGGTGGCTCAGGTCGGAGGCGGGGCACCCCGCAAGTGCATGAGAGGCGGCATGGGCGCGTGCTGGCGATGCCATGGAGCAGCGGCGCAGCGCTTCCCACATGAATCTGGGCTGGGATGGACTGGGCCAGCTGGGCACGTGTGAAATCCGCGTCCGTGATTACCCTTCCCCGCCCCGGCCGCGCTGGGCCGCGCCGCCGTTGTGCGATAGTGTGGGCCACGCGTGCTGGTGGCGTGCCGCGACGACCCGAAATAAACCCGCCCAGCTCCGCCCAGCCCAGCACGCGTCATGCAGTCCACAGTGTGCAGGGCGGGGCAGGGCGCAGCAGGGCGGGGAGGGAAATGACTCAGCCGCGAGGAAGGAAAAGCGTCCGCCTTTTGTTGCTGCGGCCGTGAACTAGAACTTTGCGAGGGAACGGCGCGGAGGGCCGACCGGCCGGGAGGGTCAAGATGTTGCGAAACAAGTACGTCCTGTTTACCTGCTGGCCGGCCGCAGCCGCCGCAGCCGCACACGCTGTGCGCCTGCCAACGGCGGGGTAGGCTGTACTGCAACACATCCGTGCGCTGCAGGCCAATGCACTGCCTACCCTCCGGGCGCTAAGCAGGGATGGCTCCCTCTCTGCCTGTGCGCCTGCCAAAGGCGGGGTAGGCTGTACTGCAACACATCCGTGCGCTGCAGGCCAATGTACTGCCTACTCTCCGGGCGCTAAGCGCACTTTGTTTCGTGTTTTGCAGGGCAAGTCGAAAGCTGACGCAGCGGTGGAGCGACTAACGGACGTGACCAAGTACACCGGATCCCACAAGCAGCGCTTCGACCAGTCGGGAAAAGGACGGGGCATTGCTGGCCGGAAGGACGTCCAGGACGGCTCAGGATACGTGCAGGGCTACAAGGACAAGGACACCTACTCCAAGACCCACTGATAACATCCAATGTGTGTGTTTCGGTGCTGCTGTGGGTATTGAGTCGCGCAAGGGGCATATTGTTGCTGCTGCACGGGATGGTGCGTGTCAGCATGCCCCCTGACGTAAGACCAATGAGAGTGTGTGTGTGAGTGAAAGAGAGAGAGAGAGAGAGAGAGAGAGAGAGAGAGAGAGAGAGAGAGAGAGAGAGAGAGAGAGAGAGAGAGAGAGAGAGAGAGAGAGAGAGAGAGAGAGAGAGAGAGAGAGAGAGAGAGAGAGAGAGAGAGAGAAAGACCTTTGTCCGACTGAGAGCCGCTACATTCGACATCTCCAACTCATTTATATCGGCTTCTTATTATTATTTTTTTGTCTTGAATAGCTGCGTTAGTTGTCTTTGTAGGGCCGTACGCTGATACATTCGACACTTGACCCCTGAATTACCGATATATTTCTCGCCCCAACTGTAACGGCGCCGCAGGTCCAAATTACGTGAGAGTGGAGAACCTCGTGTTTCTGTGGTACTGCATCACGCCCCCCTCACATGTATACACACTTGAATTTTCTGAAACATGTTTTGACGTAACGAACTAAATTAACTGCACAGTGAACTGTCATGATAATCGTCTATATAATGTATATTTTTTTTTTCCAAGTGCGAGGTTCCATACTCCGCTTACGGGTTTCCTTTAGTGACTAGATGTTTCAGAAGTGCATAGTGCATAAAGACATTGTTGCACATTTCCTGCTACTTGTTCGTATCCGATCCGTCTATGCGCACATTCGCATGAATTGCAGTACTTATTTGTCTCATTGTTGTATCGCTTTTCATTAATTGGACTTCAGGCCAATTTTAGACGGTAGCAGATTGTAGATTCTTACTGTTTGCTTCAATCCTGCTTCAATTCACTATTTTTTCAGTTATATATCAAACTTTCGACCTTTTTTCGCCTTTGAGTGTCCATGCTTTTGCCAATTCCCACCCGCGATTTTAACCAACCTTTGATAATTCATTATCTTTCGAATTTTATCGTCGTTTACGTCTAGTATTATTAGCTGTATTGTTTCCCTTTTGACTTTTCCATCTCATTCACATTTTAATTTAACTCGTCGTTGGGGTATGACTTTAATTTTCATTCTTTTCTATATCTGTATTTCGTTTCGCTTTTTATTGTGTCAGTTCCTCTTCATCTTTTAGACTCATGCCTAGCTCTCTAGTTTTATGCATATTTTCTTATAGCTTCTTTCGTAATTTCTCCATTCCAGTCTTATTATGAGTTGTGTTTATTGGTGTCTAGATGTAGCTTTAAGCTTTCCACCACACTCGTGGTCGGTCCGCGGATGTGTACTGCACGTGTGAATGTGCGCACTGGCGAACACGGATATGATGCAGGGTATAAGAAAAGGTTCCAATTAAAAACTGGAGGAGGGGTAAGCAGGCATGAAAGGCTCCATCCTTTTCGAGCTGAAAATTGTTTTGGCTTTCGTCTCATTCGTGGTCTAAGTTCTTATCCGCGATAAAAGGAAATTCTCAAATGCGGGAAGAAGGTTGGTACAAGGTAGCTTGCTTCCAGTTCATCCTCTTCTTTGTTACGTTACATTACTGTGTGATATGTTATATGTTAAGTTTTCTTTTCACTGAAAATAAAATTTTGGACCGTTGACATTTCTTTCCTTTCTTCTCTGCCGTTTTGTAATGCTTTGTGTTTCCCAACATAAAGAGGGTAAAATCACGCTTGAGGGTTGTGGACCAATTTTCGAAGGTACCAAGGAAAAATAATGCCAGTGGAACAACTTACGAATCCAGAATTCCGGAGAAGCTGCTAAACCTGTCTGGGTCACATTTACACGAAAGGCAAACAAGAGCTTGATTTACACCTCCCGTCTGGTCATCCCAACCACGGATCCACACCAGGTGCTGAGCAGCTGAGGGCACTTCTGAATTTGCATTTACATAAGCAGCTACTATGCATTCATGGACCTACACCACAACAAAAATAATTTTAAAATACCCTAGTTCAAATATACTTACAATTTATTGTACAGAGGACATATACAAAATTACAAGAGTAAAAAAAAATATACATATACAAAGTTCTTTCTAAGACTAGAACTGACTCATTACAAATGAAGAGTCATAAAGCACAGCCCTGAAACATCACTTCAAATTTTCAATACGCAGTGACAAGATGTTTCCAATTGGCTACATGAGTATTGTAATGGCCTTCACTCGGACACACAAAGTAAAAAGGATAGATGGTATAGTGTCGGTAATTTGAACATGCTGTTGGGAATAAGAAAGGTAAACAGTCTTCAAGGTTATACCGTATTTGTCATGAGATTATTAAAAGTCTGCTGCTATTGTACTAAGAAAATCTGTTGTTTCCTTAAAATCACAAGGAATATAAAATATTTCATTATGATGAAAAACATAACATCAGCCTGAAAACATCATTTAGTAATACATGATAGTGTTTTCCAGAATATGATTCATTGTACAGTGTACAGATATTCTAATGCTGACATTAAAATCAGAAGTATTTAGTGTGCTTGCAGCAAAACAATATTGAAGAGTATTAAGCAAAAACAGTTAATCCCTAGGACTCTTCTCAAACCCCCATGAGGTTAGAGTGTGCTCTTGACTATCACCTTTACAAGAATTACAAAAATACAAACATTAAGGTTTGATTCCCTGATATTCATGTTTCCGAATATACTTCCACAGATCTTCATTTTGGAGATGACCTCTTAAATCAAAGTAGACCTTCCTCTGCTTGGCATCACACAATAAATTATTCCACATTGAGTCACGCTGCAAGTAAAGGAACCAATGAGTAAAAAGAAACAGATAACCTTCTTCTATAACAGGAAAACAGATGGCACCTGGAGTACAGAGAAATAGGTACATACGTCAAGTGACAAAAAGTTGCCACAAATGAAGAGAGCATATTTGGCTCGAGTTAATGCAACATTAATTCTCTGTCGATCTGACAGAAATCCGACCCCATTGGTCCTAACACATGAGAGTATAATAACATCTCTTTCTTGGCCCTGGTAGCTGTCAATTGTGTTAACTTCTAGCACATCTCGACATGGCCTAGACGAAAAAATGAATATGATGTTACATGATCAAAACAAAAAATAATTACAAGAGAAACAGAAAGGTGATTAAAAAACCAACAACGAAATAAACACATACCTCTCTTGTAACATTGTTTGAATGACCCTGCGTTGGCTTTGATATGGTGTGACAATGCCTACTTTAAAATTTTGCAAAGAAACCGCTTTTTTCTCCAATAGCAGCTCTGCAAGTTGCAAAACAAATTTTGCTTCATCTTGATTCATTTCCCTGAACAAACAATAAGAATATGCTGTTGAAATGGGAATTTTCATTTGTCAAATAATTTAAGATCAATCATGCTGCTGAGTTGACTGAATGATGACATTATTAAGAGAAAATTAACGAAGTACCCTCGTGGATCTTGATTGAATGGTAAACTCAGTACACAGTATGGCAATATTCTTGACTCTCGACAAGTCAATATTGCATCAGGAGTTTTCAACCGACGGTTGTAAAAGAATTTATTCGGCCAACGCAGTATTTCAGGGTGCATGCGATACTGTGTATCAAGCAATTGTACTGCATGAGGAACAGTTTTTTGAAGGCGGGCAAAAAGAGAGGTGCCAAGTCCTTTATCCCGAGCAACCTGAACATAAAAAAATTCAATGGGCAAATAATTAATCATACAATAAGCCAGAGAAAAATAATAGAAGAAATAAAAAATAATTTGTCATATATCAATAACATACGGCTGACCTTTGATAAGATTGTTGCAGGCAGTTGGTTTGGATCACCCACCAGAACCATTGTCTTCACACCCAGTAGGAGTGGGATAAGAGTCTCGACCTCTAAACATTGTGTCGCTTCATCAACAATACAAACTTGAAAGTGGTATTTGCCCTCACTGAAAGCAGTTACATTTAATGAAAAAATTTTGCTTTGAATTTGAAGAGTGAGGAAAGTTTCCAGTAGGCATGTGAACACAATGTCAACTTACCCAGTAGGTGGGAAGACAGTTTCCATTGATTTGACTACACAGGAATTTAGAGTTGTAGCAACAATATCAGCACCTCTCAAAATTTTTTTCATGGCTTCTCGTTCCACTGCAACATTTTGCCGTGAGTGACCTTGAGTTTGGACAAGCTGTCAGAGATAAAAGCGAGTTAGAAACCAAACACTATAAAGGTAGTGACAATTGTATGAGATCAAAACTAAGAAAAAAATGGAGTATCAAATCTTTACAAAATTGAATTAAGTGCAATGACTCTTTGCCAACCTGTTTCTGTCTGTCTTCTAGGACTTTTAACCTCCGACATATGTCACTTTTTCGAAACATCAGTTCTGGAGGGATTGGCTTATTGTTATCTGTTAATTCTCTGATTAAGTTTTCACAACCACGCTGTTTGGCAGTCCATGTGGCTATTTCAACGCTAACATTGTTGGGATCATTAGCAGCCTGATCTTGTCTCACCACATCACTTCTAGCTAGTTCCTGCAGAGATACTCCTTTTACATCAGGATGCATGATGTGAAGCTGACCAACACGTACCATCTTAAACCGATACTCCTCTACAATAAAAGAGAGAAAGTGGTATGTATAAACAGAGGTAAACACGTGGTTTATCTTGGCAGCCAGAAGATGCAT
Organism: Odontothrips loti; assembly: GCA_038380765.1. Taxonomy (NCBI): domain Eukaryota; kingdom Metazoa; phylum Arthropoda; class Insecta; order Thysanoptera; family Thripidae; genus Odontothrips; species Odontothrips loti. The sequence goes on along the minus strand of CM076245.1, from coordinate 7,328,846 downwards.
TATAATTTAATTACTTGGAAGCTTTGCTCTCCTACGCAACAATCTTCTGACAAGCAGATCAACTGCGTTGTTAGATGGAGCACATAGCAGGATTCGAGGAACCAGGCCTCTTTCTCTGTTAGACCTCGAGTAAATGCCATCTCTATAGAGCAGCTGGACAACAAGGCTTGCAATAACATGTGATTTCCCCGTACCTGGGAAACAGTAAAAACATTAAATCCGAATACAGTGCACAAAAGCACAAATTTAAAACAGTCAGCTTACCAGGAGGTCCTTGGATGAGACATATCTTGGGGCGTTCCTGCTGGCAAACTTCAGCTGTTTGTAACACAATTCGGTTTTGTATTGTATTAAGTTCTTCCTGTTTGGAAAAAAATTTATGAAACTAGAAAAATTTGTAAACCGAATGTGATACTATTCTACCCGGCACTGAAATTGAGGTATTGTCTTATTGTAAGTGTGCTCAATGCAGTGCCTCATTAAATGTACACTCTTGTATTGCAGCAAACATGTTAACATTTTACTATCATGTTTACTTCTTCATGCAATGGTGTTTGGTACAGATTTCCCCACTCCGTTCAGATTATTTACATAAGTAAAATACAAAAAAAAGAAATAAGGTGGAAAAAAAAAAAAGGCTTACTGGAAATGCTAGTGTCTTGTTTGAAACATCAGGAAGAGTGAAATCCTCATTGGCTGCAGAGGGTGATATTACACTATACTGAAGGGGCATATAATTTAAAATTTTCATAGCCTGGAAGCCACGGAGATCACCTCGGACATATTTTACATTCTAGAAACAGATTTGGTAAAGATAAACAATGCATGGTGAATCTTACAGAAAAAATGACGTGAGTTACCCACTTTGACACGCATTGGCCTTTCCAAAACAAATTTGTAATTTTTTCGCTCTCTGATCACTAGACTAAAGCGAACTTTAAATACCGGGTTGCGGCAATGATTATCTGAAAAAGAATGATTTATACCATCTGGATAAAATCCTAGAGAATATGGACATGTATATTGAAACTAAGCTACAGCTTTGGCAGAAAATTATATTAATTCATGCAAGAGCACTTCCTTGTCTTTCCAAAGTGTGACACTTACAAAGGTCCTTGTGAAATTGATCTTGTTTCCTAAGACGATCCTTGGCATCAAATGACACATACCCAAATACAGGATTTACTAACACCTTTCCAGAGGGGTCTATCAAAAGCAGATCAATAACAACCAAGTTTCCAAGTCTGGGTGCATCATTTTGATTCCTTTCATCTACCAGCACTAAAATGAATTAAATGGGTTAGTATTAGGATTAATGTAAAGGATGTCAGAATCTCAAAAAGGCAGCTGATAAAGATAACTTACTGTGGCAGTTTAGAGTGGCTAAAATTTTGTCTGGCTTACATGAAACTGGAGCCGAATTGGCATTATCAACTGCCATAAACATATTACTCCTGCAAAAATAATAATTAATCAATAATTAATGAATAGTAAGTATTAACCTTCTAGATCAATAGATGCTAAATACTGACCTTGAGTCTCCTTGACTTGAATTATATTCTTTAGAAATACCACTCCACAACTCTAACATCAAGAGGGGATACATGGTTCTGTGGTATTCATCAAAATCCAAAAACTCTGTTTTTGGAAGAACCGGAAGGTTCATGTTCGAAACAACAGGAGGAAGAACATCTGAAGGCAAATTTTTTTCTTCCTGAAATTCAAACAGTTATTTTAAGAAGAAGGAAGTGATCTTACTTCTGCCATATCGTCTGTTTTCAAACATTCAAATGTAACATATACATATAAAACATATGTAAAGTTAATACCTTAAGCCACAGTGGATTCCACTTGCAAATATCATAAATGACATCTTGTATAATACTTTCATCATTAAGAGCAGTAGTTGGTGATTTGAAAGGCAAGATCATTTTAAACTGGATGTTCGGTTTTGGTTTAGGTCGATCAGCATCTTTCAATGAACTGACAGGTCTTGCATTATCGCACTTCTCTATATATCGGATCTCTGCGATATTTTCTTTGAATTGAACTCTCTTCTTTGCAACAAATTTGGTGTCATTTAAAGAAATATTGTGCTTGGAGGAACCAGAGAGACAAGACTTGATCGGTTGCAAAGCTAAACCTGGAGTAGCAACGGTAGTTGACACAGAACTAAGTGAAGCTACTGTAGGAGCTGAAATGTATAATTTGAAACATAAATTATTTATGTAAAATTAGATTTGACCTCTGACAAGATGGTTTATGTAATGTAAGCTATGAAAAAATACATACCTGGAGCTGCATTTCTATCGTCGTAAAATGCTGGATGAGGCACTTGGGCAATGCGCTTCTTGGGCTGAGGACCTGTAGGAATTTCCACTGGGACACTCTGCAGAGCAGCAGAAGATGCATTCTCCTCTGGTTTATCCTTAACCCAAGACATATTCATTGCTTGCAATGGAGACTTGGTTGGAAGAATTACGGCTGGTTTATCTTTCAGTTTAGGAATTTTCATGCTTCCTACAATATCTCTTCGACTTCTAGGCTTGTTTGCAGGAGAACTTTCATCCGTTTCTGTAAGAAAAGTGCCTCGATTTGAGGCTGTGATCTTGATCTTGGCTGGTGCTCCACGCCTAGCTTCAGTGTTCCCTCTTTCTAATGATGCTTTTCGAGCTGCAACCTCAGCCAATTTTTCTTTTCTTAAAACCTTACGATCTATTGTCTTACTGGGTTTGGGATCGACATTTCTTTTTGACTTGTCACTATGAGATGTTTTAGTAATAGTGCTTTCGCTAATTCCTCGATTTATTGCTCTACGAGGAGGATTGGGTAGAGCATCAACCAATTCAATCTTCCTTGTACTCTTCTTTTGAGAAGGTTGACGACTCGAGCTGTCAGTGCTTGATGAAGGTAAATTGCACCCAGACCATTCAGGTGTATCTTCCAAACGCTGAAGTCTCACATGAACTTCTTTCTCCTTTGCCTTTGATTCAATGTCATTATTAAGTAGTAAATCAAACGGATCAACTCTGCCTGGGGACACCCTAATAAATTCCTCAGGTTTCTCACGTGAGTCACTAAGAGAAAATCTTTGGCGAGAGCGGGATCTTTCTGGTTCTTTCAGTTTCTTGACAATACCTTCTTTTTCCTCATGGTCTTTTCTCTTTGAGTCATGTTTAGCATGGTGAGGTTTACTAGTTCTTCTAGACTCCTTGTCCCTGTCTGAGCTTCTGTGTTTTTTACCTTTATCTTTGTCCCTAGCATGAGAATCAAAAGAGACGCCTTTAGGCTTCTCTGTAGCTCTTGTATCCTTCTTTTTAGTCTTTGCTCTGATTTTTTCAACTTCAGTCTCTTTAATTGCTGCCTCTGTCTTTAATTTTATATGTTCTTCTTTCATTGTTTGTGGTTTTTTCTTTACTTCCTGAAGCCTTAATTCCTCCTGCCTTAATTCTTCAATCTTCTTCCTCTTTTCAGTTTCATCTTCAGATGTTTTACCCTCCATTTCCAAATCCTCTGCCACAAAATCAAGACCGTCTTCGTCAGGAAACAAAGGTAATGAGTGGCGATCAAAATTGTCCTCACCACTGACTGTGTGACCAGAATCGCTTGACACTAATTGTTTTGGTGGTTCTGTTTCATGTTGTTCATGTTCTATCTCTTTCTTTGGTTCAGCTAAAGATTGCGATAACCTTGAAAACCATCTCTCAGCGTCTTCAATTCCATCATCATCATCATCTTCATCACTAGAAATCAGAACCACATCATCTTCATCCTCTCTGCCCCCCTTGATAATTGCAGGCTCTTCATCAAGGGACAAGTCAACAAAATTACGCTCTTCATCCAGTTTTTGGAGATCCGGTTTAACATCTTCCTCAGCAAACATTTGAGAACATGGAAATATTTCATCATCATCACTTAATTCTATCATTTCCTCCTCTAAAGTGTAGTTGGCTGAGGACTCTTGGCTATGTCTTGAAGAATCTTTTACAATTGGTGAAAACCCAACAACATTTCCTGTTTCATAAGTTCTGATGCCTTCAGATTTAGAAACACAAGGAGTAGATGTTATTAGCTCAGGCTTGCAATCTTCAGTTTTCATAATCTTCAACGCAGTTGGTGTAGAGCAAGTAATTGATGTTGAGGATGTGTCCTTAACGTTTGAGGCACACTTAGATGATGTCTTGTGGGGCTTGTCATCTTCTGGGTCAAAGGTCTTAGAAATAGTTGGTGTTGAACAAATTAGAGAACTTGAAATTGACTGCTTGTTAGATGATGGTGAAGATATTTTAATGGTTCCTGCTGATGTGTCTGTAGAATTTTCTATCAGAGCAGAAATATGTCTATTGCATGGTTTTAGAAGACTTCCCTCATCACTGTGCCATTCAGGCTCAATGCTTACAGTTGGGGGTGCAAGAGGTGGCAACATAATGTCAATATTTTTCTCATTTCCATTAACATGTGAGAAACAGTCATCTTTGTTTGATATCTTTTGAACTTCAGAGTGAAGCCCATTTGATTCAGGAATGTTCACATACTTCTTATCAGCAACAGAGTTAAGACTCTGCTCAGTACTATTTGTTTTACTAATACCAATCTCTGAAATACCCATACTTGGTACTTCCATAATATCCTCCTCAACAAAAAGATCTGGCTCACTACATTTCATAAAATTTGTTTCACTTTCTTGCAATGGCTGATTGCCAATACCTTGCATTCTTTCAGGACTAGTTTTCAGATTTGAATTGAACTGTTTATCCAGTTTTGGTCGTTTTGATGAGCTAGAAACTGATTCATTTGCCTCATCATGCTTGTTATTGTCATCATCATCCTCATCTTCTAATACCACAATTTCAGGTTCATCAATTGCTGACCGTTTTAAACCTCTCTCTGCATGGTTTCCAATTTCAGGGGATGATTTTGTTTCTTTTTCCTGAAATAGATAGGTGGTTAAAACTGATGGTAGGTTTCCTTCTTTTTAGCTATAGAAAATTTATAGATCAGGCTTAAATGTCAAAACCTAGGAATGGATCTTACCTTTACTGTCTGCCTGTCTCTGTCATTCCAACACACTTCGTAGACATAGCAGTCCTTATTGTCAGTATTGACATTGCCTATTCCTACTTCATCCCCAATATTAAGAGGCACTTGAACGTGAGCGGCTATTTTTGATTGATTAATAAATGTTCCATTTGATGACTAGAATATATGGAAACAATATAAAAGCACTTCATCAAGGTTTAAAAACAGAAGTTTCAAGGAAAGAATTCTACACAATAAGATAACCCATTAATGGAGTAAGGAGATTTGACTTACACCAAGGTCCATTATGTAAACACAACCATCGTCTTTAGGTGCCAATTGTAAATGACGCCTTGAAACATACATGCTAAGGCAGTGCACAGTGCACTCCCTGCCACGCCCAAAAAGCATCTGCACAACAAAATTTCTTAGACATGTAAAAAAACTACCATACACAATAATCAACTTGAGTCTTTTCGTTTTCAATGGAAATGTTAGAAGCTACATGAGCAGAGTGAGTGAATCCTGCACAAGGTATAGGTGCAAAAACTGATTACATTACTAAGTAATGGACTGAATGACAACTCACCTCTTCTGTCAAGATGTCTACTTTCTCCTCCTCTGTGAGGCCTGGATAAGGCTTTCTTAACAGATACCACCCCATGCTTCAAAATTGCAAATGTTACAGACATCCTGGAAAAGAGTACAAAATACATCACCTGATTGATACATTCATCACTCACTGATCACAAACAAATAAAAAAACATGAACATGGAAATTTTTGACACGTAATCTGATGTGACAAATCCAAACATATCAAATATTAACGCTAGAAAATATATATTTTTTAAATCTACCACAGCACTTCCTCAAATGGAGACATCAGAATTGCACAGAAGGCATATATTACCATGTTATAGTTAACCCTGTTCTTCGCACAAGTGGTACATACATTTGCTAGAATAGCAAGAATGAAAATAAAATGAAAGAAACAAAAAGGCTTAAATAACAACATTGTTGTGTTGTAGGTTATGAGTTGTTTTGATGATAAGAAATTGTATTGAGAATTTTCATGATAGAGTCAAAAGGGTAGAAGTATAGCTTCAAATGGCAAATGGTTATTAAAACACAGAAAAACAAAATTATGTTCAGTGAGTATTTAAAAAATCTTCATTCACCACATTGGTGGCCATCTGCGGGGAAGACAGGGAATACATAACAAGTCATACGCATCAAATGCTGTGTTATCGGAGACAAATGCGATAATACCGCGCTGTTGGGAGTAAGGTCTGATATTATCAAAGAGAATTGATGACACTCACAAACTAAATACGTTCTCCTACACTCCTCCCGCGTTCAAATTTGTGTTATAAAATTGTTTCTACATGCTTGAACTGAATTCATATTACCATTCATGTTCGACCAGCAAGAAAAACAAAGGAAATGTGACTCGTAGCGCGCGCGGGAGTCCCGAACCCGAAATTCAGCATCGTAACCCGAACAGAGGATATCCTGTTAGCGATTTTGCGATTTTGCGATCTTGCTATTTTGCTACAAGCGATCTTGCTATCTTGCTATTTTGCTACAAGCGATCTTGCTATTTTGCTACAAGCGATGTGCGATCTTGCGATCTTGCGAGGCGATCTGGCGATCTTGCTACTATGCTATAATGCTACTTTGCTACTTTCCGACCTGTGAATCGGCGATTTGCCGACTTATTGCGATTCTGCTCGCATCTTCTGCTAGCAGAATCGCAATAAGTCGGCAAATCGCCGATTCACGGTCGGAAAGTAGCAAAGTAGCATTATAGCATAGTAGCAAGATCGCCAGATCGCCTCGCAAGATCGCAAGATCGCACATCGCTTGTAGCAAAATAGCAAGATCGCTTGTAGCAAAATAGCAAGATAGCAAGATCGCTTGTAGCAAAATAGCAAGATCGCAAAATCGCAAAATCGCTAACAGGATATCCTCAGAGTCCCGAAGCCGGCTGGGAGAGAGTGCAGATTGCTGTTGCTGCTGTACATACTGTAAACAGTAATCAACCGTAAATACTGCCTTACGGGACAGCATGATCGAAGGGGAAGGAACATCGCTTATCCCTTCCCCGACGAAAGAACGCAGCAAAAGTATTCAGGCCATTGACAGAGAGGCAGTTCATAGAATATGTTCTGGACAGGTATAACTTGTTGGGTTAGAGTATATGACAACAGTTATAACACTGGTTTGGCATTGATAACTACTTGGTTCCAAATTGTCCTTTCTAGGTCGTTCTAAACTTAGCGACTGCTGTTAAAGAGCTAGTCGAAAACAGCCTAGACGCCGGAGCGACCTCGATCGAAATTCGTTTGCGGGAATATGGAAGTGAGCTGGTGGAGGTAGTTGACAATGGTTGTGGTGTTGAAGAAACAAACTATGAAGGATTAAGTTAGTAGCTTATTTAAATAGTTATCTAACACTTCCAAGTACCGGACTTCTCATTTTGAGGCCTTGCTGTTTTTCCATGTGTGCTTCCCAGCTCTGAAACATCATACATCTAAACTGAAAGAGTTTGATGACCTGCTAGGAGTAGAAACTTTCGGCTTCAGAGGGGAGGCCCTCAGTTCCCTCTGTGCTCTGAGTGAATTGACAGTCACAACTAGGCACACATCAAGTCCTATGGGAACTAAGCTGACATACGATTCTAGAGGTGTCATTGTCAGCAAAATTCCATGTGCACGTCAGGTCCGATCGGCAGCTTTTGTTTTCCACATTTTCCACAATCATTTTTCTAGTGGGTGAAAAATTCCTTTTGATTCATTTCTGTTTTATGTTTTTAGATCGGAACCACTGTTTCTCTGGCCAATCTTTTTAGTTCTCTTCCAGTGAGACAAAAGGAATTTCTCCGGAACTTAAAACGTGAGTTCTTGAAAATGAGCCAATTGTTACAAGCCTATTGTCTCATTTCTACTGGTGTCAAGTGAGTAATAATCACACTGCAGTGGATTTCACATTTTTTGCTGGTAGTAAATTCTATTTCTGCCTCCAGAATATTATGCTCAAATCAAACAAAGAAAGGTGGAAAGTTAGTTGTGGTCTCAACTCAAGGAAGTCCTACCCACAAAGGAAATATCATGTGTGTATTTGGAGCTAAACAGGTATTGAGGCCTTTAACTTCTCCAACAATCAATGTGATTCAAGGTAGTGTTCTTTAAAAATACCATCTTTGGAGTAAAAAAGTAATTTTGGTTCTGCATTATTATTTTTCTGGATAGACAAATAGTCTTTTAGATATTGAAATGGAAATGCCATTAACAAATCATATTGAGGAAATTGGTTTGTCAGATAATGTTGATACAGTGAAAGGATTTGAATTAGAAGGCTGTATTTCATCCTGCGCTCATGGTCAGGGTCGCAGTTCAACAGATCGACAGTTTTACTATATCAACAACAGACCATGTGACCCTTCCAAGGTAATTCTGCCATTAATTGTCATAACACTACTGACCTAATCATATACTGTATCATCAAGGTATCTTTCAAATGCTTGTTGTAGGTTTCCAAAGTTGTGAATGAAGTATATCACCAGTTCAATTTGCATCAATTTCCTTTTGTATTTCTTAATATCAAAACAGCTCGAGGTAGTGTTGATGTAAATGTGACTCCTGATAAGAGGCAAATTTTCCTTGATAACGAGAAACTTCTCATTGCTACTGTGAAGGTAATTTTCTTCCTTGCATTTCCTGTCATAAAAATTTCCTTCATTTCATATGTTTTCTAATGCATGTGCCTATTTTTCTAATTGTCAGGCATCCCTTTTAAAATTGTATGAGAAAGTGCCAAATACTTATAAATTACAAAATATTGCTATTGGACCATCCAAGAACATTTCTGATGTGCCAGAATTTGATACTGCACCATCTGCAACATGTAAACCAGATGTTGCCAAAAAAATCAGCAACTTTTCTACATTACTTAAAAATTTTAGCCATTCATCTAATAAAATTGAGACTGCCCAGGGTCAGCAGCGATTTCAGCGAGACTTCTCTGGCACTAAAACAGTCCGTGGTGTGAAAAGGACCCTTGACCCTGGAAACTATGATAGAGATGGAAGAAAACGTAAGTGAAGTTGTTTTAATTCAAATTGTGATCAATTAGTCTGCCTGTGTGATTATTTGCAGACCTTTTTCCAGAATTGTGCTTAAGTGATTTTGTATCACAAAGAAAAAGTATCTCGGTAACCAATACATCAGAAAATCCCCTAGATGTTCAGGAAAATGACAATGATGCAATGAATTCATCTATTCCGGATGAATTTAAAACAGAATGCAATAATGATCTTGGTGACTTAAATAAAGCAATTGTGCTAGAGAAAGGAGGCAGTAGTGAAGAAGCTGAATACACACCTTCCAAAATTTCAACTGAAATCCTTTTGAGATCTTCGGAGTCAACCATAGAAGATAGTGTCAGGAAATTTGGGGCTTCAAGTGATAGTGTAGAAAGTGTATTTCAAACTAATGAGAGCTTTAAAAGTCCCCTTTGCTCTCTTCCTGAGCAAAAACTACCATCTAGAGAATTCAATAGTGAGACAAACCACATTCATCCTTTGGAACAGGTGAAAATTGAATCAGTTCCCCCTGAAAGCTCTAATAACTGCTTGGCAGTATTACTTGATAACAAAGAGAAAGAAACATCAAGGCGAAAATCTGTGGCTGTCAGTGTGACCATAGATAAAGTAAGAGCTCTCTTTAATAAGAAAAATGTCACTTCAGAACAAAATTGCCCAAATGATGATGGAAGACCACGTGTTCGCTTTTATACAGAGATTGATCCCTGTAAAAACAAAAGTGCTGAACAAGAGCTCAGTAAAGAAATTTCTAAGGAGATGTTTTCTAAGGTAAGTCCTTCGCTCCTTTAGTTACCTTTCATTTCACCTTTGTCGTAATGTTTCAACATTAATTGATGCCTTCCATCCATATTTTGCAGATGGAAATAATAGGTCAATTCAATTTGGGGTTTATAATTACAAAATTGGCTCATGATTTGTTCATAGTTGATCAACATGCCACCGATGAGAAGTACAATTTTGAAACACTGCAAGCTCAGACAACTTTAAAGAACCAGAAGCTTGTAATGTGAGTTTGTAGAAGTTTGGGTGGATACCATGAACTCCTTTCACAAGCACTGTATGTTGTCTTCATTAGTCCACAGGCATTGGATCTCACAGCTGTCAATGAATGTATTCTCATGGACAATCTTGATATCTTCATGAAAAATGGATTCAATTTTGTTATTGATGAAGATGGTATGGGAACGAAATGTCATACTCTATGACTTGTGTGATGTGCTGTCTCAGTAAGTTTTCCATTTACTTGCTTTTCAGCGGAGCCCACAAAACGAATCAGATTAGCAGCTAAACCTATCAGTCACAACTGGGAATTTGGAAAAGAAGATATTGATGAATTGCTGTTCATGTTACAGGTTACAGATTTGTTATCTGACTTTCTTAGCTTACTGATTGTGGGATTTAACCAGTTGCAAGTTACTTTATTCTGCAAATTTTCCAGGATTCACCCCACACCATGTGTCGACCTTCTCGAGTGCGAGCAATGTTTGCATCCCGAGCATGTCGTAAGTCTGTTATGATTGGTACTGCCTTAAATAAATCTACAATGCGTCAACTCGTTAACCACATGGGAGAGATCGAACAACCGTGGGTGAGTTGAACTAGTTTTTGCTGGGACTTCCGAAAGAAATCCTTGTCCAATAAAACTATGTTATTTAATTTCGGAGAATTAATATATTCTAATGTCATATCTCATACATTTGAAATTTGTGTGTCTTATGTTTCCAGAACTGCCCACATGGCCGCCCTACTATGAGGCACTTGGTGAATTTAGAATTGGTACGAAAAAGAAAATAGTGTTACACTTGCACATATTTTAGACCATATCTTCTAATTCTGGATTTTCAGTTTTGATTAATAAAAGAGATATGTTTTAGATTGCATGACAAAGAAGTGGTTCTGTTTTGCACTGTATCAGTCAAAATGGTAAAAGCAAGGTGTTTTCTGCAAAGAAAACCAAAATCAAAGGGGTTAAGTTATAAAGAATTCTGGCAAGAGTCATAAGAATCAAACACAAGGGGCAGAAAATGTCAGCCTCCTAAGTACTGAAGTCTATTACTACAAGACAAAGCTCCTTGTCATCCACTAATTCATTTTATTTTTATATATTGGTATCCAAGTATATAATAAATATAGATGGATATATAAAAACCGGGACAGTTAAATCTAGCGTAGTAATGGTTGAGATCAGGATGGAACACAACTGCCTCCCAGCAAGAAACTCTACTGATAGTGATGTTAATTAAATGAAGTCTTACAATCCTTACAATTCCATTGTCAGTTATGGACATGTCATGGGCAAACAAATCTTTTGAACACGTGTAACAAAGATGTGACTAACCGCTGCCAAGTAAACCCCAGCCTATACTTCTCTCCCTTACCTTCTCAAAAACATTAAAAATTTAAGCATGGCAGCCTACCACCAATACATTTGCTTTTCTAAATTATGAAACAAATAAAAAGCCTTGAAAAACACAGCTAAAAAAAATTAAAAAAAAATCGGGGGGGGGGGGGGGGGGGGGAATGTCCAACATAATAATAATAATAGGAGACACTTCTAAGACTAAATAATCCCATGTGGGCCCAAATCTTAGAAGTGGAAGTCTAATTAACTAAAACTTAAATAAAAATTTGGAGAGGAAAATAATACTAGGCAGCTTAGCAATTGCGATCCACCACTGCAATGTCAATGATCCTGCTGTAATGTCTGTGGTCCACATGAAGAGCTAAACCAAGTAGGAAAGCTCACTGCACACTCCACACAAATTTCCAATATTGACTTCAAACTCTCAACTCACAACCTTGCTCCTTGCTGATGATACCACCACTTCATGTAACTTCGACCGAGATCACAGCCTGAAAAAAACACTGGTACAGAAAGCACTCATTTAGACCATGCTTCTGCAACTTGTGCAACACTGCCTCATAAATGAGCAGCACAATTTTTCTTATCACAGCGGAATTCTTGGAGTGGATGTGGTGGCAGATATAACCAATGATGGAAAAGTCCAACACTTCACTTTCAATATCACCACAACACACTTTAAGTCTTTATTATAGAAAAGCACAGTTTTAGATTCTCTACACCTTTTATTCACACTTTTCAGTTCGCAACGAGGAATGGGATACATTAATCCCACATTCATTCTTCTTTTTATCACCTACAACAAACACTTTCTACTTACAAACCTATTTACAACACTTTTTGATAGAGTAGATACTGTGGTACACTATAGTGTAAGTATTTTTTTTTTTTAAATTTAAATCAACTAACACAGAATCATTTGAGTCTATCAGTAGTGATAAAACACAGCACTGGACACATTAGCAACTGGAATAATGGATTATAAATTTAAGTGTGCCTTCATTCACCGCCTCTCACGATATCTGTGATGATCTCGGTCTCGGTCACGATCTCTCCTTTCTCTTGTTCGCCACAAAAACTCATCAACTGAGCGATCATATGATCTTTTGTCCGAGTACCCATTACTTCTTGGTGGTAATGGAGGGTAATCTGGTAAGGGTAGACCATCATAATATCTTGGAGGTGGAATCGTGTCATATGGATTAGGTGAACCAGCAAAGACACCTGGTGGTGGGGCATATGGCATGGGTGGAAGCTGATGTTGTAGACTGCGCATGTAGTCAGCAACATATGCCTCTGCTGCTGCTGCAGCACCGAATGGTCGGCTACTTTCTCGGGAGGACCCAAACCACATAGGAGGAAGACGCTCTCTGTGACGAGATGATGATGATGATTTATACACACCTCCAGTTTGGCTGAGTCTACTGCGTGTTGCGGGAAACATTTTCCTGCCACGATTAAAGGAAGCACCGCGCCCACGAAATCCAAAAGATGATGAACGAGATGAATTAAATCGGTTATTACGATTACTACTATATCCTTCTCTTCTATAACTAGAGCTTCGAGGACGTACTAGTTTAGCTGCTTCCTTAGATTTCCGTAAAATTGGTGTCATTTCAATTCCCTCATCTTCGGGAAAAAGTCTACATAGCTCTTCTGCTACTCTTGGTTCTATTTCTTGACCATCACGACCAATTTTAACAGGTTTACCCTCATTCCATGGATTGTACAGATGCATGGTTGCACTGAAAGGTAGTTCCTTCCGGCAGACCCAGTCTACTTTGAAAACACCACCCAGGGCTTTCGCCGATAAACCTGGAGGTAACACCCATGATATGGGAGGGACGTCATGCCGAGACTCTCCATTTAGCCTGGCAAATCCTGCAAATCTTCCACTCTCTTTTACTGAGAAGATTAGAAGGACATTTCTGGATTCCTTGAATGCTTGATTTAACTTTGTTTCATTTTGAGGCAGAGTAGACCATACTCCTTTGGCTTTAGATAGTGTAATGTTTTCAGCATTGTTGCTTTTGATAACGAAAAAACGGGCATCACGAAACAGATAGTTAAGTTTTGTGGCATAATCATAAGACTTTCCCTTATCCCTTGACTTGGGACGCTTTTCTGGAGTGGGACTTTTCTTTTCTGAAGTGCGGGAGGATCTTTTGTGCCTTGAACCTCTACCTTTACGCCCACTGGAAGATTTGGTGCTTACAGAACTAATGCTGGGTTGGCTTGAGTCAGAATCAGAGGATGATGAAGACACTTCACTACGAGTATCATACTCAGGCATATCTTCTGTTCTTTCATCTGGCATCTCTTCATTGAAAGTTAGATTGATATTCTCGCCTTGGCCTTCCTCCTGAGCTTCTTGATCTTGAGTCTGGGGTGATTCAGTTTTAATAGGAGCTTCAGTATCCACTTCCATATCCATGACTGCTCTGGTTGCTGAAGACAGTTTGGTGTAACAGTTTCAACAATTCCCACCTGTGAGAAAACACAGAAGACAATGTAAGATGGGTCTGAACAGTCTTCATTTCTAGTGTCAACAATGAGGTGAAAAATTTTATACAGCTAACATCAGCATAAAAAGATGATCAGAAACAAAATCATGAAAGCATGAAATCAGACGGATACATGCAAAGTGAGAGTAAAATAAAATATTGTAAACATGAAAATATGGTACAGGTTAAACCATTGAGCAAATAAATATATAGATTTCAATGGAGTGGATGACAGAACAGTGCCTTCCTTGGGAGCTGGAACACGTTGACTGAACTTTTGGTTCATAACAAAAGGCGAAAAAAGACTATATAAACATAAGAAGCCAAACCCCGGCACCTTGAACACTCATCCAAACAAAGCTAGCCTAGGCTACTCAAACATAAATTTTAAGTTCCTGGATTTGAGATTCCAAATTATACGTGGGTGATGAATATATAATAATGTACCTTGCTTGCACTGCTCAACAATGCGAAAATAAACTTAAGAGACACATCAGTGCTCTAAATTCAGTGATAAATACACTCAAAATTATGAAATCCAAAACTTTGACCGTCGCTGCCTTGCAGATTGTTGAGCGTGGGTGCCGGACATTTTTCCTGAACTTATGCTTACCCTGGCGCCCTGGCCCCTAGCGACATCTGAAGTGGAAAGTCGGAAGTAGCAGGACAGCGGGACTAGGGGCACAATTTGACTCAGAAGACTTCCCTAGGATGAACAAATCATTAACGAGTCAAAATGACATCCTAAGATTCTTCATGATATCCTTTTGATTGTTTTGTTTTTCCTTGCGCTTGGATAAAACAAGAAGCAGACAGCTGATAACTAGGTGTGTACTTTGTACCGCCGGGGCTGCTGACGGGGCCACTGGCATTCAGTGTAATCTTGGATCTCTAAAGATGGCATCATCCATGGTCCAAACAGGTACGCGTATATGCTCCTGATAAGGACAGGGAGAGATGACGAGACAAAAAATTAGCTCTAGTTATTTTTCTTTCAATATTACATTTGTGAAACTTGTTGAAGTTATTAGGGATTTTCCCTGAAATTTTCCACACTTGCTTCAAAATATTTCTCTCTTTCTAACAGTTTTAGGCTCTGTGCCTGCACAAAGCCTGGGCAGAACGCTGACCCATGAACACCTCTCTGTGGATTATGATGAATTTTATGTGTCTCCACCATCAATTTTCAAATCTCATATTGAGGAGAAAATGAGTCTTCAAAACATTGGCTTAATAAAGCAGTATCCGTGAGTGATTTTTTCTTTCTTTCCAAATGAAACCATAGAGCAGATTGACGGCTCATGTTTTGAAGAAAATTGGGTCATTGTCATGAGCAGGACATATTTTACAATTTCAAGTCCTTCTTGAGACTTAGGTGGAGTGACTCTACTTTCTACTCAACAGTGTTAAGATGTATATGAGAGAAGTTTTAAAATGTCCCACCTTTGTTTCAATACCCAACTTCACCACAGCCTCTGTATTATTTATTATGATTCATCATGTTACTAAAGCTATGACTGCATAGGTATGCCAGCCGTGAAAACATTGCATTCCATGGAACAGAAGTATTTGCTGCCGTCACATTTGATGTAGACCTCTTCAAGTCAGCAGGTGGTGGAACAATTGTAGAAAATACAACCCATGGTCTGAATCGTCAAATTAAGCTAATGGAAACAGTCAGTCGTCAAACAGGAGTGAACATCATAGCCGGATGTGGTACACTAGAGTACTTTTTTTAAAAAGTAAATGAAAAAAAAATGCAATTTGTGAGTGTATAACATTAAGATACATAATTTTCAGGGTATTATCTTGAAAACACACAGACAGAGAGTGTACGATGCATGTCAGAAGAAGCGATGTTCAACTCAATGGTAACTGAGCTGACAGAGGGATGCCATGAATACCCAGATGTGAAGTGTGGGTTTATTGGTGAGGTTGCAAGTGCCTGGCCGATCACAGGTAAGGTACCTTACCATCTTGTACAACCCAGTTCCCCAGTTTTCCAAGAAAACAATTTAAAATTATTCTTTGCCAAGACCAGATTTTGAGAAAAGAGCTATACGTGCAGCAGCTCATGCGCAGAACGCTGTTGGATGTGCTGTTACTTTCCACCCAGGCCGTGATTATAAAGCCCCATATGAAATAATGAGGTTGTACATGGAGGCTGGAGGGAAAGCAGCACGAGCCATTATGTCACACTTGGACCGTAAGTAATGTGAGATAAAAATTACCATGTGAACACTCATCTCTGTAATGTGAAGTCCTCAAAGACACAATAACTTCTATTTTCTTCATTTCAGGAACATTTGTTAGTCAAGAGCACTTGTTAGAATTTGCCAATTTGGGTTCTTTCTGTCAGCTGGATTTGTTTGGGACAGAATGTTCATGGTATCAGCTTAACAGCAGCTTTGATATGCCATCTGATGCTCAAAGAATTAATATGCTTTCTTGGATGAAAGATGGTGGAAAGATTGATCAAATTCTGGTTTCCCATGATATTCACACAAGGCATCGACTTGTAAGTGTCAGATTATATTTTCTGACAGTTAAGAGTCATTATTTATACCATATAATTTATGTTTGTATTTTGACTTTCAACTAGGTAAAGTATGGTGGTCATGGGTATGCTCACCTTTATGCTAATGTTGTGCCAAAAATGCTTATGAAAGGAGTCACTCAACAAGAGATTGATAACATTACGATTGAAAATCCAAGGGCATGGCTATGTGGTGAAAGGGTATGAGCAATCACACATTTTATAAAATATGTAAGCTATCTTGTTTGAAATATCTGCATACTCACATATTAAGCAGCGGCACTGTACATTGTGCTGTGATAGAGTAGAGAAGGTTCAGTATGAGTCAGCATTGTAATATGTTCATTATATATCTGGTGTAAAGGTGTAAATAAAAGATAGTAACACTTTAAATTTAACATTTCTCTCCCCTACCCCCCTACCTATCCAACTTGCCTGAAATATTTACTTGTAGAAAGAAGAAGATTGTCACATGTCTATCGGCATTTCGAATTAAACGCCAATGCACTGTTCCAAACATACACTGCGAATGAAATATCAGCTCGGATATGTGCCTCTTTTTCTTTTGCTCGGAAACGACATCTTCCATCTGCTTTAATGACCTAACATTGAAACAAATTGTCGCACCCGTGGTTACTCACGTCTAGAAATGTAACGTACGACGTTCAATCATTATTATGTATACTGCTTACACTGCTCTGTTGGTACCTTGCACCGCCTTGTCTGCCTATTCTAACGGTTCTATGCTTTAGCCAATCACACGTACACGTACGTGGTGAATCCCGACGGCAACAAAAACATAGCGAACTGACGACAGTGATTGTTCGGATGGTGCCAAGCCTCTATTTATTTCTTCACCAAAATGAGGGCGGCTAGCATAACATTCATAAGTCTAGCGCTAACCTCAGCCGTCGTAGGAAATGCATTCTATCACAAGAAACAGTTTTACCCGTCAGTGGTATATATCACAAAATCTAACCCCAGTATGGCGGTGAGTCAAGTAACCTTAATGTATGTCATCGTCGTACTGTCATGGTCGTTTCAGTCAATATTTTGCCAAAACTAAGTCCAGTATTGCAACGAGCCCGGCGCTTTTGCCCTTCCTTACCCCCTCTCGTTTCCTTCGATGAGGTACCACGTCCCATCTTCCATATATGTCCATTAACATTAACCTTTGACATTCCCCATATTCATATCAATGTTTGTTCATGGACTCATCTGACTTAACTCACATGAACCTTTTCTCAGCAGTCAAGAAAGGTAGCAGAAAAGATTAGTTTTAACTGTGGCTCTTAGGAAAGCTGGATGTTGAATCTGAGTTCTATGTTGGTATTACCATTTGTCAAAAGATTTATTAAATACTATCCTTGTGTGGCCTTCCTACAACTTCAAACAGCAGACACTCTTTTGCATGTTGTAGACATTTGTATCTGTTGCTCAGAACTTATCACAAGGTATGCTTTAATTTCCAGGTAATATATATACAAGCATTAGTAGTTGTGGTTCTGATGGGGAAGCTCATGCAAAAAGTGTTCTTTGGACAGTTAAGAGCTGCAGAATTTGAGGTAATTTAATTGAATTTACCTTCATAAACCCTCGGTTTTAAAGCATTTTCCCCTTCGACAATTTTATTTGTTTATATATTTTTTTCAGCATCTGGCAGACAGGTCTTGGTATGCTGTAACAGAGACTTGCTTAGCATTTACCCTATTTCGGGATGACTTTGCTCCAAGATTTGTTGCACAATTTATTCTTTTACTATTTTTGAAAGCATTCCATTGGCTTGCTGAAGATCGGGTTGACTTTGTGAGTTTCATGCTGTTGTGAATAGCATATATTGTTTTTCTTAGTATACTTATTTATGTTCATGTTTTTACAGATGGAAAGAAGTCCAATTATATCCTGGCTCTTCCATTTCAGAATTATCTGTAAGTTGTGTTCTATAGTTGTTTTGGTTTCTGTACTGTGGGCAGGAAACTTGTTCTAACATCAATATTTTTCTACAGCATTAATGTGTGTTCTTAGTCTTCTGGACACATATTTTGTGAGTCATGCATATCACTCAACAGTGTCGGGGGGTGCAAGTGCACAAATTGTCTTTGGATTTGAGTACATGATACTTCTTATGATAGTTGTAAACATTGTTATAAAATATGTGTTGCACACAATTGACTTGAATTCTGACAATCCATGGGACAACAAAGCTGTCATTCTATTGTACACAGAAGTTGTGATGGGTTTGTACTTTTTTTTAATGTCTGCTAAATGACACCTTAATACTCTGACCTAAAATTCTGTAATTAGTAACTTTTTATTTGCAGGAATGTTCAAGGTTGTGCTCTATTTTACATTCCTTATTATAATGGTCCGCATCTTCACTTTGCCCCTATTTTTGTTCAGACCTATGTACTACACTTTAAGGTAAATTTATTATTTATCGAATGCAATCAATATATATATAGTAGATTTTACATAACTGGTTATAAATTATTCTTGATTTAATTATAATTATGTCTAATTGTAGGTCATTCAGGAAAGCCATCAATGATGTAATTCTTTCACGTAGAGCTATACGCAACATGAATACTCTCTACCCAGATGCCACTCCAGAAGAATTATCTGCAGCAGATAATGTGTGCATTATTTGTCGTGAGGAAATGCATTCAGGTAGTTTCTATGCAGTAGTGAAGGACTTACATTACATAATACTCAGCCCTTTTTATGTTAATCTGTACATTTTTGTTTTGCAGCATCAAAGAAATTACCTTGTAATCATATTTTCCATACATCCTGCCTGCGCTCATGGTTCCAACGACAACAAACATGCCCAACTTGTCGGTTGAATATCTTGCGAATTCCAAGTGATAGGAACACTGCACCTAATCAACCAGCAGGGGCAGAAGCACAGGCACAACCTGATGCTCCACCTGCACCTCATCCAGGTACATCATCTTGCAGACTAACTTTTAGCACTGCCTACTAGTATCTACAGCAACTAGTATCTCATTTGTTCTTGTGTGACATCTCCTGCAGGTCTCCCAAATCCATTCATGAATGGTGTGTTTCCTGGAATGTTTCCATTTTGGCAACAGCCGTTTAACATGCAGCCACCAAACCAGGCTGCTGCTGCTCCTCAGCCTGGTCAGCCAGGTCAGCCAGGGCAACAACATCAGCAGCAGCAACCCTCTGCATCTGCTGGCTCCTCTTCAGGGTCTGCTCCTGGGTCTGCTGCTGGGCCCACCCCTGGAACCCACCCAGGTAAGTGTTTTCTATGTCTAATTTATGATTACGACTAAGTCCTCTTTTTGTTGTTCTTGTTATTGTATTTCTAACACTAATTGTACGGTATTGTAATGTATGAATGATTGTTACATCCAAGGCCCTGGTTCAATGCCTGCTCCACCTTTCCCGCCAATGCCACCAGGCTTTGGCTTGCCATTCTTCTGTCCACCGTTTCCACCTGCCCCTGTTCCACCCCCATTTGGTAAGTTGGAGGTTTATCTGCTCATGTAGCAGTCTATCGTACTGCAAAGATTTATTATAATAAAAGTAAGGGGGAGGGGGGGAAGAACTATGTAGGGACCGCTTTGATTTCACTTGACTTCGCTTGATTTCAGCTGTACCACCACCAATGCCACCGCCAGGTTTAGCTACTCTGAGTGAAGAGGAACTGGGCAGGTTGGAAAGTGCTGCTCGTGATGGAGTTGCTGCACGTCTACAGTGCCTGCAAAACATTCAGCAGTTGTTGGATGCGGCAGTGTTACTCATGCAGCAGTATTCCAATGCTGCTGCTACAGCTGCAGCTGCCACACCTGTGCCACCATTTGCACCCACCAGCTCTTCATCTGCACCCTCAAGCTCTGCTGCATCTCCTTCCTCTCCTTCAACGTCTGGTGCAGCCAAACCAAGCTCTGTATTGTTGGGTGCTGGCACGGTGCAACATGATACTAAGTGAGTGTCTGTTGAGCAATTTCTGAGTTCTGTACCCATCCTTTGTCTTAACTGTGGCCTGTTATTTTATATGAGATAATAGTTTTAATAGTACATAAATTTAATAGATGGTTACAAAAGCATCTTAATAATTTTGTTCTGTTTTAAAAATAAATTCAGGTCATCGTCTCCAGAAGAACCTTCAACGTCCAATGAACCACATTCATCAGATTCTTCAAGTATTAGTAGGCGGAGAGAGGAATCCACTCTCTCTAATGACTTAAGTACTTCAAGTACTTCGACAAGGTTGGTGTGATGGCTTTCTCATGTGTGTTTGCATCATTCCAACAACATAATATATCTTCAAAGATACAGTGAATGCTTCTCTTTTGCAGTATGGGCAGTACTTCAGACCACCCTACTTCAAGCAGCAGCCAATTATCACCTGAACAAGATGAAATAAGAAGGAGGCGACTGCAAAAATTTTCAGGAAGCCCAGAGCCAACGGACTGATTAACTTACAATTACAACCAATGGATGACAAACTGTAGAATATTTGAATATATGCTTCATGTATTTTGGGTTCGACTAGATATTTCTCAGTAACTCTGTGGGGTCTTCTTAAGTGATTGAGTGATGCCAACATTTGTCAAAGGTGATGAAGCTGAGTACCTGCTGTCTTCTCTTTATCTTGGGTAATATTTGTATCTCATTTGGTTTGTGTGGGGTTCATCTTAAATTTCCTTCATGCTTTATATAAAAATTATTGTGTTTATCATGTTCATCTGTATTGATTTGGGGTATTATATATCCTTAATTATTTTTCTTTTGCTTGCAAGTATTAGGTTAGCATTTTTATTTCATCATCTATGCATTGTGAATGAATTGGCTAATGTTTTGGAATACTTTGGTTCTGAATCATACCTTGCAAAGCAACCAACCCACTCTCAAACGTTGCCTATTAGCTGGCTGATAATGCGTGTTATGTGCCAAGGTTTTGTGCACGCTTGTAGCAGTTTATTCATCCGTGGCATAAAGTAAAGAGAAGAAGCAAAGCAAAGGAAGAGGAAGAGGAAGTAGTGCTCTGAACTTGGCAACCAAGGGCAAATTGCAAAATTAGAAGGGTGACTGGAATAAACTCTAGTATCACTAGCATTTCTGCCACTAGTTATCAATGAGATAAGTCATAGTTTTAGATGGTGACTATTTATAAACCTGCATTCCAATGTAGTAATTTTTAGTCATGATCATTGATTAAAATTAAATTTGAAGGTAACCATTTTCTAACTTGGCTTGCTATGTGTTCTATAATGAATGTAAGACACTCTAGTTGTTATAGGGGCCAACAGTAATACTCATAGTGAGGATGTGAGCATATACTGTAACTTCGTCTTTCTTTTCAATATAGTTCCGCATACATCTCTATTGTTTTATCTTCAATTCAAAAATTTTTATTTTCCATGTGAGGCTGTCACTTTTTGTGATGCTCAGTTTCATATTCTTTTTTGAACAAGTAAAATATCTGTGTACCTGATTTCCTTTAATAATATTCAGAACAGAGCTGTAAAATGCACAAATTTGTCAAAATTCACTCAAAGTTAGTGAGTGGGGGCATGTTTGCTTTGTCAGTAGACAGAACGGTTTCTGGGATGTTTTCACTGCATATCTTGTAATCTTTCGTTTTAGGGCCATTCACTCATTCATTTTCCTCAAACTTTGCTTTTACTGCTGGCTGCATTGCCTTGGTTCAAATGCTGAGTTTCAACAATCTCTTATGGAAGAAACTTTTCCTTTCTTTTTTGTTTGTTTTGCAGTTGGTCTGGTTTTCTTTACCCTCTCTCCTTATTTCTCAGACATTCGGCCGGTACTTTGTCTTAAAATTTGGGAAAAAGTGTACCTTTCTGTAAATTTTAATTGGAGCGTGAGTTGACCTCTGCTATTAGCTATGCATTATCAAATGATTTGTGGTACTATGTGTGCTTGGAAGAGTCCAAACTGACATTGAACACTACTGTGCTATTTTTCACATTTGTATTGTTTGCCTAATCATTTGGTTGTGCACTATGTTGAAATTATTTATTCCAATTGGTATAAATATTTTGGTGAGACTGCTCTTCGAACTGTGGTGTGTTCCTGCCAAAGCAAGTAGAGTGAATGTGAGCTCGATAAGTCTGTCTTGAGTAGTTTTATTTCACAGTAACCTGTAAGGCATGCTGGTTAAGTGATTTTGTGATGTACATATGGAAGAGCATGCACAAATGGAGTCAACCCTACCTTAAAGATTTAATATTTTGGAATGGAAGGTGTAGCAACAAAATCTTGAGCTATGTCAGATGAGACCCTGCTGCATGGTTGTGGATTCCAGTCCCACTATTTTTTTTATTTAAGGGTAGTTTTTTTTTTTATGGCATACTCTGCACTGTTAGATGACGTCTGTTTAGAGAGAAATGGATTGTTTAATTTGATAGCGACTTTAATTTGTTTTATTAAAGTTTATCTTTATTATTTGTTGTATGTATGTACTTTGTTAACTTCACCGCAAGTCTGGTACATTTCTCTTTTAAGTGTGATAAACTCTGTACTGAAAATTTATTCTCCTGAATCAAATCTTTATCAAACAATGTGCATATTAGAAGAATGTACCTGTTGTATTATTTTGAGGAAAACAAAGGAAATCTGTCCTTTCACTACCCGTGAGTTTAGTGACACCTGTTACAATGGGTTCCTTAAATCAGTGCTGGGATTCATTTATTTGAGAACTGAAAAAGAAGTGTTATCTGGTCTTGTTTTTCTCCTTGCAAGTAGTTTATTTTATTTACTTATGTTCATTATCCTGAATTGTTTTGATTTATTTAATAACTTGTGATAGTTACCTTATAATATCTCCTCCATTCGTCATCCAATGGGGGACTTTGTGTAATGACAAGAAAACACTTTTTTACTAAATCTTGTTTTTTTGGCAGTGCTAGGCATTTATATCATTCTTAACCAGAACACAGTTTTTACTGCTGGGAAATCGTTAAGTTCATCCCCTCATTGAATTGTAGAGGTTGTTTTTTTTTTTTTTTTTTTTTTTGTGGAAGCAACCCTTCGCAATATACATTGTTTTTCCTTTTCTAGGTTGCCAGCTGTGTGATTTTGTGTGAAATGGATACTATTGTAGCTGAGTATCTTGTGTCCTCCTAATTCTGAATGGACCTATGTATTAAACAGCGTCACTTTTTGTGTAAATCAGCTTCTTCATTTAAATGAGGAATGATAGACCCAATCTATTGGCCACCCCTTCCCGACTGAAAAGAGCCTTCTGTACCTACTTACTCCTTAGAACTTTTTTTTTTTTTTTTTTTAGTGCTTCTGTTGATTGATTCTGATTCTCTGTGTGGGCTGTCTATGGTCTATTTCTTAGCAGTTCATATTTAGTCAAATTTAGTCTTACCATTCCAGTTTCTCTGTCAATTCATATTGGTTGCTTATCAGAGAAGATTAAAATGTACATGGGTGGTGAATGTATTGTGGGCCCTCTGTTTATTCTGGTAATTTTGTAAGCCTTCAGCTGAGCATTCTTCATCAGACTGTTGTCAGCTATCAGATTTTTATCGTTTTCAGTTTTACCTGTTGGTTTTGGTTCAGCATATTCTAGTTTAGTGTTTGATTTTTGCCTTTGCTTCTGATTTTGCTCATAATGGCACACTGCTCTTCTGTGTATGTAATTATATGATTTATGTGGGATAACCCCTTCCCCTAATCTTTTCCCCTATACAACTTTTGTAATATCGGTTCCTTTTGATGTTGAGGAATGGGTAGTATTTAAAGTATAGAACCATGCAAGCTTCCTTTTCTGGAAGGTGATGTGATACAAGTCATGTTCTGGCATTCACTTAGTGTAAATCAACAAGGTATCTGCAGGTGTTAAATATAATTTACCATTTGAAAAGAGTTTTATCGTTTCATTACAATCCATGATCCATGCTCACAAAGAAAGATCAACTTTTTTTTAGGGCACATTCTTTTTAGTGATGGGCTCTTGGATGAGCTGATGACTGCTTATGTGATGAATGATGTATTGAGCATCTTTATATGCTTGCTTATGCCTTTTCTTGACTGGCACATGGTTTGCCCCCACAGCATGCCTTTGCATCTGCAACAAGTGGATGAGAGATACAAGTGACTTTTAAAGTAGTGCAGTGATCATTCGCCGCTTAACTTCTGACTGACGTGACATTATAAATTAAGAAACAGGAATTCGGACGTAGACACTTACCTGCTGGTTTCGTGCAGCACTTGCAGTCGGTTCCACAATTGCAGTTTTCGCCGCACTTGCATTGGCAAGTCTCGTTGGGGCACGCCTCTGCAAATAAGCATTTCAAGTTTCGAATTTAAATAAAGGAAGTATAGAAAGAGGGAAACCGGGGGGGGGGGGGGGACGAAGAGCAGCGGTGGGAATCGAAATGTTCCGCAGCTCGAACTAATGGGATCGGATGCCACATTCTATGTTAACTCGTTCATCCACCTTACACTCCCACAGCGTCACTCTCCCACTAGGAAACGTTTACAGAATCACGAGGAGGAAATATCTACCCAGCTTCACTGTGCGTGTCTCGATTCGTAGAAACCTCTCAAACACACACACACGCGCGCGCACACACAAATGACGGGCCATTCGCTCGACAGAGTGCAGCATTCGGCCAGTTTTGACCGATTCGCTCGACCGCTTGACCGCGCCGCTTCTGCTCGCTCCTTCATAGGACGGTCCGGAGCGGTCTGGGCAGCGGTCCCGACCGCCGGGAATTCTTCCTCCTTCCTTTCCCAGTTTGTTCGACTCTCACTGATCAACCCATCCAGCTGGAGAAGCCGACGTGACGAGGGGGAAACAACCGCAGCACCAAACTCGGGGGCGGGCGCGGCGGACGGGGGTGGTGGATGTGGGTGGGCGTACCACTGGTACTCACTCTTGCAGCACTGGCAGGGGTTGGGCATGATGGAGGTACGGACTGATAGGTGCTGTCCTGAAAGCTGAAAGCTGAAAGCCGACCACGACGTCGAAGGTCCGGCAGGCCGATGGCGCCGGGTACGGGATGATGAGCTGAGTCGACTGCGGGCAGAGCGGGGCAGAGTCACTGTATATCGAGCGTCGAACCGAACCGCCCGTACCGCACGGCGCACTAGCCAGGCGGAGCGTGGAGGGGGAAGTGCCGTGCGCCTGCCGCGGTGCTGCGGCTGTGGCTGCGGTCACAGGGTCACAGGCTGCGGTGCTGCATCGCAGGCCCTGCGCACGCCCACCGCGCAGCGGTTCCAGACCAGCCGGGCCGGACCGGGACCGGGTGCAATGCCGGCATGGCCATCTTCTAGGGCTGTGTGCAACGGGCAGCGGCAGGCGGGGACGGCGACTCGGGACTCGTCCGACTCGCGGCAGCCCGGGCCGATGACGCAGTGCCGCGGTGCCGCGGTGCCCACCCCACAACGCGCCTCTTAGTCCCACAAAGTACAGTACTCTGTGATTAGTCCCGTCCGCGTCCGTGCTACTGCGATGATTCAAACCTGACCTGCGCGGCGCGGGTCCGAAGCGGACTACGGCCCCTGATGGGTAGGCAGCCCCGGCTCCCGGCAGTCTTGCGTGCCGAGCGGGCTTGCCTATCCTGGCTGGTTGCAGAAGTTTGTTTAGTTCTCCGGTTTTGACGGAGCAAGTTCGGGTTGGATACATCCGATGCATGCGTACCATGATTTAAAATCAGAATTTGATTATTTTTCGATCGTTTTTATTCCTGAGTTTTATTTGTTTTTCTCATTTTTTCAATTTAGCGCTGAAATTTTATGATTTACGACTTCTGATTTTAAAAAATAAAAATTATTTTGGACACCATCGGCTTTGCGGGCAGAACAGAGGTTCCCGCCCATCACGGCGAACGCTAACTCTTTGGGCTGTCTATCTCTGTTTGTACCTCCGCACAGGTGGCAACGGAGAGAGTGGGGAGGGGCGGGCGGGGAGCGTCGAGGCGCACTGTACAGGTACACACCGTGTGTGCGAGAAGGGCTGCGGAGCTGCGTGAAAACGTGCGAGAAATACAGGCGTCGCTGCGCCGAGGGAACGACTACAGACCTAGGAGGAACGGTGCCGGGAGCGAACTGTCACTTGCACGGGCCGGAGTCCCAGTCCCCCCGACTCCAGGCCTATGGTGGGTTCGATTTAGGGAGTTCGATTCTCACAGGCGGTTCCCGGCGCACCCCATCCTCTGGGAGGCTGCTTTACTTCGGAATCAAATGATATTTCATCGGCCCCGGGGTCACGTGGTTGGTGATGCACACGACAGCCGGTCGGCCTGCCCCCGGCCCGCCCCGGCCCACCCTTATCCGTCCAACCTTCCCCTTCGTTTCAATTTCACAATATCCCCGCGCCAAGGGTCTGCGAGGCAAGACAAGAAGGAAACGACGACTCGCCGACACATAACGGCCACAATGTGTGTTTCCTCCCGAGCGGACGCGAATGCGAACGCTTATCGCGTGGGCGGAGCAGCCCCCCCCCCCCGGGTCCCCGATGGAAGCTACCAGTACCACCTGTGCCCATCTATACGCCCAGCTGTGCATGCCGACTTAGCCCCCCGACATCCGGCTGGCCCCGGCGGAGGGGGAGGGGGGGGGGCACGGGCCAACCAGCCGGGGCCCACCAGCTGTGCCAGGCCACCCGCAGGACACTAGGACAATGGTCGGAAATGCCGTCCCATCCTGTTCTGCTCCGTTCCCGTACCATCTCCTTCCGTTCATCCCTGCTGACACGGGCGGGTGGGGGCGGCATAATTCTTTCCGACGTCACCGCGTCCGCTACTGAGCCACGGAGAAGGAGGGAAGCGGGAAGCGGTGAGGCGCTCAAGCGGGCCGTGTGGCCGTGGGGGGGGGGGGGGGGGGGGGGGTCTGTCCAGCGCGGAGTGCAGAGCCCACTACACAGAAAAGCCCCCCCCCCCCCCCCCCCAATGGCTCAACGATGAATGAATGGTTGCGTCGATTGAACGGCGGAGAGACAGACGAAGGGGGAAAGTAGGAAGAGGGGGTGGGGGTGGGGGAGACTAGATGGCTCCGTGGTCAGAAGGACGACATAATAGCTTGGCTCTGTCATTGTCGTTGCTGAAGACGAACTGGGAGGGAAAGTAGGGACGGCGGAGGAGGTAGGAGGGGGGTAGAAGAAGGCGGGTTGCCTGCGATACCCACTTAGCGCTTTCTCGCTGCCTTGCGCCGGGTGAAGACGAAAGGAACAGAGTGGGAAGTGGGACTGCCAAGGGGGCGTTCAGAAACCACGTGGACCCTTTTCCCGCTTTTTTTCTCGAATCCCTGTTGCGAGTGAGTGATGCTGGAGTAAACTGTCGTCGGCGCGGGCTTGAGTCGCTCTGTGACTGCAAGCTTGGTGGGTTCGATTCCCACAGACGGTTCCACGGACTTGCCCGCACTGATTTTTCGTGTCCAACACGCAAATCAAATTTCGCGCGGTTCCTGGACGACTCAGCCTATTCATGTTCGATGCGTCCAAAGAACAAAGCGCGATCTCCTTGCGCGACGCTCAACAAAGCGCCAAGTATTTTAGGGTCGCGTCAACAAGGTCCGATGTCTCATCGGGCTCCTCCTCGCCCCTCTCCTGTGTTCGGATGGTGGTGGTGGATGGGGGGGGGGGGGGGCGAGGAGGAGCCCGATGAGACATCGGACCTTGTTGACGCGATCCTAAAACACTTCGCGCTTTGTTGAGCGTCGCGCAAGGAGATCGCGCTTTGTTCTTAGGACGCATCGTGTTTCGCTACAAAGCGTTACGAACTCCATTTTTTTTTAGTAAGCACCCCCTCCTCCCATTCATGATGATTGGCACAGCTCAGATAATTATCGTAATTTCAATTATTTAAATGTGGAGGAGAGCTAAAATTCTTTACTCCTGAACCAGAGGCGAGGCGGAACTAATGCGGGTGCCTTAAGTATTTTGTTTAAACAAAATCTAATTATGTAGTAAATTGCGCGAAGGCAGGAGCGGGAGCGGGGAGGGTGGACCTGCGGGCTGCCGGACCCAGGCAGGCAATATTGAGCCCCAGCTTTCTGAAACGGCGGCGGCGGAATCCACCATCCCGGCACAGAATCCGCGTCAGGCCCGGCGCCGCCCAGCGCCGCTCAAAGCGCGGCTGTGGCGTTCTTTCCAGCACCGGGACCGGGGACCGACCAGGGAGGGTCCAGGAGGGGCTGGGGCTGTGGTAGAGTGGGACTTGAGCAGGGGAGCGTATATTTAATTCAGCCACTCCGAGCAAAGTGAGAGCGTCATAAGGTGAAAGCGCTGAATGCCGGCACGGTGGGCTGTGCGGACTCCGCCTCACATAGAACAACAACACATCTTTCCTAGGAAACGGTTCCAGGGCTGTCAAGGGTCGTCAATGTCGCTTAAGACATCCCCCGACGCCGTGACGCACTTTTTGTTTTATTCGTTCTTTCCCTCCTCTACTGCTCAAACAAGACGTAGAAGCAAAAAAAAAAAAAAAAAAAAAAGAGTATTGCGCTCGTAATGTCTGTTTAGACCCTATTTGCCTTAAAATCTATGGGAAAGGCAAAATACAGCCAATTTTCTATCATGACAATTTTCTAAATTTTGACGAAAAATAAAATTGTGTTTTTCCGGTGGCAGTATGTTTGGACCAACCCTTCGATCGCCCTCATCGGTCCCTATACTGTCGCAGAACGCACTAGCGTTCTCCATACCTGTCTTGTTATAAAATCAAACGGATTCCCCGCGATCTTGTCCCGCGAATCGTCCCGCCAGAGTTCCCACATCCCCCCCCCCACCCCTCCCCTTTTATCTCATTCTCTCCATCTCTCTCACTGACAGCGGTTGTCAAGGCGTAGCCGTGGCAGACAGCTCCGACGTGACATTAATTTTACTCCCGGTGGCGGCGCCCGTCGCCTGAAAGTGTCGTCGTCGGTATGTGGCGAAGGGAAATGGCAAGGAAAGGAGGAGCGATGGTGCCGAAATCCGCGGCCGATTTTGACAGACGACTCGGCGGGTGTAAGGGAGGAGGGTTTGGGTGGGGGGGGGGGGGGGGGAGAATACACCCCGGTGAAGAGAAGTTTTGAGCGGACAGGCTGCGGGGTATCGCCGTACAGGCCATGGGCAGGGCAGACAGCGCCAGCAGCGCCGAGGCGGCAGGCAACCAAACCAGCTTGTGTGCGTGGCGTGTGGCGCGCGGTGCTGGCTGTCACCGCCACTGTCGCCGTTCCCATTCACACGGATGGCGTCAGCCGGCGTTGGCCGCGTCAGCCCTTCGCGCCCGTCAACAAGTTCCCCGTCCCCCGAGCCTGCCCGCCGTGGGGCCCGGAGGGCCTGGGGGGCCAGGGGGGCCAGGGAGGCCAGGGGGCCAGGGTGGCCCGGCCCTCGGCCAGACCGGGTGAGACGTCTCGACGGCCGCCTACGACACAATGGTAGCGGAAGCAGCAGCAGCAGCAGCAGCCAGCAGCAGCAGCAGCAGCAGCAGCAGCAGCCAGCAGCCAGCAGCACACTGAGAGAAATGATTCGGCGTACGGACCAAATGTTTGGTTATCAGGCCTGAAGTGTGAACAAATCAAACACTTCTGACGCAGGGACGAAAACTTCGGACGTCGTCACTAAAGCGTTAGTGACGCCGTCTGAAGTTTTCGTCCCTACGTCAGAAGTGTTTGATTTGTTCCCACTCCAGGCCTGATAACCAAACATTTGGTCCGTACGCCGAATCATTTCTCTCAGTGCAGCAGCAGCAGCCCCCCCTTCGCCCCTCCCCTAATTACGCCCCTGCAGCAGCAGCGGCGGCGGGGTATGCCGGGGGCTGCCGATTCAGGGGCTGCGAAAAAGAGATTGTCGTTCAATTGGATGAGAAATAGTCCCCAGGTCCGGGAATCGCCCGGCGCGGTGCCGGGGTACTTTGGCCCTGTCGTCAATTCAATAAGCACTCGCCATCCGCCCGAGCCTGAGCGAATTAGAGTCGTTAATGCATGGAAATGGAAATTTCTCTTGGTATAAGGCACCGGGAGCATCCTGTCCCGAACCTCAAACAAAGAAAGACCGGAAGCATTTACGATTTGGAAAGATTTAGTGGTGAAAAGTACTAACCCTAGGGACCCACCGTTGTGCGAAAGGGGGGAGGGGGAGAGATATTGTGTTTCAATGGCTGCGGTCCCACCCCTTGCGTCCTTTAGTTCTTTCCCTTATCGTCAGTATCCCGTCCTTACCCCCCACTGCGCGAATACCACCCTGGCCCTCCCTGGGATAGGATGCTATTCGACCTTGTGGCAGAGAGAGATGAGAGAGAGAGAGAGAGAGAGAGAGAGAGAGAGAGAGAGAGAGAGAGAGAGAGAGAGAGAGAGAGAGAGAGAGAGAGAGAGAAAGAGAGAGAGACAGACAGACAGAGAGAGAGACACAGAGAGACACAGAGAGAGAGAGACAGAGAGAGAGAGAGAGAGAGAGAGAGAGAGACAGAAAGAGACAGAGACAGAAGGGGGGGGGGGCTGGACTGGGACTGACTTGGCCAGCAAACATATGTGATGTGGGTATCAGGAAGGTGCGGCCCATCTAGAGATAACGGCTTTGGCCACGGTATGCGGGGTGAGGCATGGGAGGGCGGGGTCCTCACCAGGTCCTCTCAGGGTCCTCACAAGGTCCTGCCGTAACGGCGTGTCGGTCTGGACCTGTTACCTCCTTTTTGCCGTCACCAGATGATGGAGGGCGCTCCGCTCTGCAGAAGCAAGGGCAAGGGGAGAGAGGGGTGAGGAGGAGGGGGGGGGGGGGCATGGGGCAGTGCCTGCCGCAAAAAGCCGTCCCACCCCCAGCCCCAGCCGCCTGCGCTGCGGTAGCTGCGGTAGCTGCGGTCTCCTCTGCTTTGCCTTTTTAGCCCGTCCCGACACGATTCTTTATAAACGGCAGGAGCCGGGCTTATAGTCTTATGCCGGATGTTCGTTCGTTCGGACGTATGTACGCCGACTTATCGTTCACAGAAAAACTTCAAATTTGGAGGATAAACTCCTTTCCTAACGTAGAATCACGTACGGTGGCAACAATTTTCAATTTGCATCGTATTTTTGATTAATGAAAATTTGTCGGTTTTTGTTTTTTGAGGTTAGGGTTGGCCGCCACGCGCACACCCGAGGGGGTAGCCACTCGTGTATTAGTCGGGTCACCCAGACGTGCCATTAGGCGTAATAGTAATAGAATTTGGGCGAATTTGGCGCAAAATCGTTCCAATAACTGATATTTTAGGACGTAATAACTGTTTAGTAATAGCGTAATAGCGCGTAATAGGGAGCAGTCGGGTCACGTATTTCGAGAGTGGACACCCCCTCGCGCACACCATTACCATCGCGGCGCGCACAGGGACGGGCTCAGGTTAACGATTTTAATCGT
Source organism: Odontothrips loti (assembly GCA_038380765.1). NCBI lineage: Eukaryota > Metazoa > Arthropoda > Insecta > Thysanoptera > Thripidae > Odontothrips > Odontothrips loti. Next base: position 7,297,003 of record CM076245.1, on the reverse strand, counting down.
AACAAATACATCTGCTATCGGGCACTTCTAGGGAGACTTGATGCGGGGGCCGAAGGCCCCCGCAAACGCCGCCGGCAGGCCAAGCTGGCCAAGTCCCCCTGTCGAACCGAGGTGCCGGAAGGGACGGGCCAGCTTGTTGTTTCTATTTTCTGCTGGCATGCGCGGCATATGTGGAGGACAAAGCCGTGCGCAGCGAGATTGTAATTCGAGAGTGGAAAGCAGAGAGAAGGAGACAACATTTTATGCTCTAGTGGGCCTCTTTCCTCGGATGTGGCAGAGAGAAACGAAATACTAGCGCCCCACTTACTTCGGCACGCGTTATCAGTGGATGCCCAGCGTGGGGAGGGGGGCCCACCGCGCGCCTCACCGCGGCGACACCGCGGCCCTACGGCACCAGAGAGACACCAGAAGACGTGGGGACTTGATGACAGGAAAGCGGACTCCCGGTACAGGATTTTGTTGGAAGGGTCCTTCTTTGTTGTTTTGTTGTTGTGATTATTGTTGTTGTCGGCACGCGTACACGATATTGACTTCCTGGGGAATTCCTCACACAGCAGTCACAGCAGGCGCGGATCCAGGGGGGGGGGGGGGGGGCGACGGGGCGATTGCCCCCCCCCCCCCCACCCCCTAGGGCCCCTGAAGGGCGCCCGAAAGGTAGGCAATTCGCGTAACAATCCGCCTGAAAGTAGGCAGAGAGCAGTACATCGCCCCCTTCCCTAGAGCCGCCCCTGGATCCGCGCCTGAGTCACAGCAGTCACACAGCGCGAGTGAAAGGAGGAAAAATGTCTGGGGGGGGGGGAGGCGACCCCCTCATGCCGCGCGGTGAAGTTCTGCGCTGCCTGACCCTGATCCTGATATATCGCCAGCGAGAGCTAAGCCTCCAAATTTTTGACGTGGCTGACGCCGAGGTGGAGATACTCTCTGCCGCGGAACCATTCATGATACCCGCGTTTTGTTTCCGCTGATGTTCTTGACTTCTTCTCCCTTATCGGTTTGGACCTTCTCCGAAATACCCTATTGACCCTCCCTGCTGCTCTAACCGAAGCGCGGCGCCCATTCGTCACGCGATTCCGGGTATTCTCGTCGGGATCCCAGCAGCAGCGGAGGGCAGAGGGGCGGCTGCGACTGCAGCTGCTGCTCCTGCGGACCACAGAGAACGGAAGTGCTGCGGGCTGAGTCACGGAGTCGGGCCGGGCCGGGCCGGCGCTAGTACACAGCGGTGGTGGAGGGCGGGGCGTGAGTCAGGCGGTGACGAAACCTCGCTGCCTGACTTGTAGCCTGCGGCTGCTTGCGGCTCGCGGCCTACCGCAGCAGTGCACGCGTGCACACAGGCGGTGCGTGCGGTGAGCACCATGCACGTGCACACAGGCGGTGCGTGCGGTGAGCACCATGCACGTGCACACAGGCGGTGCGTGCGGTGAGCACCATGCACGTGCACACAGGCGGTGCGTGCGGTGAGCTCCATGCACGTGCTCGCCGACCAGCGCGGCGGACCGGGTGAACCACACCAAACACCAAACCAGGAGACGGCAGCGGGATCGCCGTAGTATTCGGCGCTGAAAACACCGCGGGCAGGTTGAACGCACACGGCGTGCTGGCCGTCTCACTCGCACCCGCCGGCCCCCGGCCTCGCACGCACCGCTGTCTTCGTCACTCTCGCAGGCATGGGTGCGGCTCGGCTTATCTCTCCCTATCTGGTCCCCGCTATCCGCTATCTCGCCCTCCCCGGCCGGGCCGGCGGGCATCGTGTCGTCGCGAGGCTCGGGGCGCACCAGAGCTCGGCAGGTACGCGACGCGACGTGAAGGCACAGGCACCACCGGCACGAAGCGCGGCCACGCCCGGCCACGCCCTGCCCCCCGCGAGTGACGCGAGAGTGTTTGTGAGTGAGAGTGATGGGGACGGTGAGGGAGGTGCTCCCCGCCGGGGTCCCCGCCGGCACGGCGCGGACATTGCTGCTGCTGGTGCTGCTGGCGACCACCGCCCTGGCCACGGAGGACGCCAAGAAGGACAGTGAGGCGGCGGCCATGCTGGCCCCGGCTGCCCCCGCCGTGGCCGCGGCCAGCAAGTCGTCGTCGCTGCGGATGGGGAGCACCACCAGGAACAGCGAGCGCGAGCGCTTCCTGGGCGTGGTGCTGCCCGCGGGCGTGCACGCCACCAGCACGCCCGTGCCGCGCGCCGCCAACAAGGCCGCTAACAACGCCGCCCTGCGTATGGGCGGCAAGCAGGACCGGGACCGGGAGGAGCTCGACTACCGCTACTTCTGGGGCAACGCGGGCGCCAGGGCCGTGGAAGGCTTCGACGGCCCCTACGACGGTGGCAGCGTCTACGGACAGAGCGACCTCGGTAAGAGGACCCCACTACCTTCTAGGAGAATTACTGCTTTAATGTGGTTCGGCACGGATTCTCCCTCGTCCCCCGCAATAAGTGGGATTACTGGTTCCGACCGGAAGGGTTGGGTAAACACCCCTCCCCTCCCCACCCCTCCAACGCATTATGCAAATCTATTCTCGGCATGGGGGGATGCCCGAAGAGCATGTCTGCTGCCTGACTCGGAATCTATGGTGCTTTTGACCGTGAGGACTTTTGACCTTACGTATTCGCCCTGCTCTTGAACCCTCTCAAGCCTGTGTAAAGACTGGCTTTTGTTTTTTCGTATTTTCCTTTGTCCTGTGAAGCGCCTCCCTATGGAGTGCGAAGCGCAGGCGGGCGAAACAGCTTATTTTTCTTTTTGATGCCGGAACCGGAGAGAGAGAGAGAGAGAGAGAGAGAGAGAGAGAGAGAGAGAGAGAGAGAGAGAGAGAGAGAGAGAGAGAGAGAGAGAGAGAGAGAGAGAGAGAGAGAAGGAAATGGGGAGGGAGAGAGAGGGGAACTACGCGGCGGTAAGCTCAGGAATGCTCAGAATGCTCAGAGCCACGCCATTGGGAAGCAGGAAAAGCACAGACACAAAAGGAATAGAATAGCAGGTGTTTGTTAGGAGGAATGGGCGTTCGTTCGATGTGGGCACATACATTCTGCTTTCTTTCTTGTTTGAATCACATGACTGATTTTTTTTCTATCGTTGGTACTGGTGAAGCAGAACCAGAGCTTGGAAACGTAGTATCTTCATCTTTGCAAACGATTCGAGAACGTTGTGCTATGAAACACTTACAATCAATTTGTTGAGGGTGTAAACAGACTGTAGACAGGTAAAGTGTGACGTCACGTCTCCGCCATGACTAGAGGCCCTGCCTCGCCCTCGCCTTATCGGAGTGATTCAGTCGGCTTCCGGTGCTGAGAAGGACAGCCTGACTGCAGCCAGTGAATGACACGGTCTCAAGTTGCCCCGTGCGCGAAAAAAAAAAGACCTTTTGTTGATGCGTCAGGGGGGTCAGGGGCGTTAGGAAATTCCCACCGGGCCCCGCAGGGGCGCGTGCCCTTGAAAGTGGAAATAGGCCCCTCCGGACCCTAATTCTAGTCGTTAAAAAAAAAAAAAACTTTTAAAAAAAACATATCACTCATTCATTATAAAACAGAAACTAGGAACGCAGCGCGTAAACGCTCCAAATAAGACAGTTTAAAGTCAGAATTTGACACTAGAAGCTAGGCAATCCGGTACCTGCGACCCCCCCCCCCCCCCCCCCCCCCAGGCCTTCGACCCCCCAGTCCCCCACTGTGTTGCGTTCTAGTGTCTCGAACAATACAGAATAACATCCACAGTGCTACCTGAAATACTTATCGCGCTCACGGAAACATCTCTCTGTGCTCCAGACGAGCTGGCGGACGGGCGGTGCGGGCCCAAGTCGTACAAGAGCACCTCGCAGAACCCCCAGGGCGGCTACACCCTCACGCCGGACCAGCTCGCCAAGATCCGGTCCAAGTTCATGTACTGGTACTTTGACAAGTGCGGTGACGACGATATCGGTGACTTCCAGAAGGACATCCACTCGTCCATGCCTCAGCTGCACAAGAACCTCAACTTCCAGCTGCCGTTCTTCGGCTTCCGCTTCAACTACACTCGGGTTCGTATGGCCGCACCATGTTGCACAACGTTTTCCACACGATTTCACAATGTCACTGCAATGTACGAATTGTATTGAAACTGGTATGCTTGACTCGTGCAGCTCTCGAGGAACGGCTACCTCGAGTTCTCCGACCCACCCGAGCACTACACGTACAAGCTGTCGTTCCCCGTCAAGGAGTGGCCCAAGCGCAACGACCCCAGCTTCATCGGCATCTTCTTCAGCAAGTGCCGCATCGGCTCCATCCGGCCCGACGAACAGGACCAACGCGCTCCCGGCATCTACTTCCGGCTGGAGCGTGACCTCCAGGTCAGACCACAACAAAAATCACTCAAGAAATATTTTTTTTCTCCCTCAAATCCGTTCATACCTTTTTTCGAAATATTTACTTTCTCTTTTCCAGAGCATCTGAGTGAGGAGCATGGGGCTGCCTCGTCAATGCTTCCTCAAAAAGTGTCACTGATTTTCAGTACTTGCGCAAACGCGAACGAGTCCTCCCTTTTCTTTCTTCCTGTACAGCGTGAATAAAACAGAGGATGTTGTCCTTTCAGTTCCGCACGGACCAGTTCGGCGTGATGATGCGCGAGCGGCTCATGTGGGACGTCCGCGAGGGCATGGTGGGCGCGGACACCTTCGTGCCCAAGCACGCCCTCATCGCCACGTGGAAGAACGTGTCCTTCGCAGGAGGCATCGACAACTCGCTGTACAAGGTGCGTGTCATACTGGGAACGATCCATCAGCCCCCCCCCCCCCCTTCCAGACGCCGCCGGAGTTAGGTAACGGCATCACAGAGTTCTCTCTGTACAGTGCGCATCCCGTCGGATTGCGCGGTTGCCGAGTTGTGGGGCTGTCAGTAAAACGAGGCAGAAATGATTTCCATTTCTTTGTATTTCGTGGAACAACATTTACACGCCCTTGCCTCGTGTGCCGGCCGGCCGGTCCGGGGCTGGCGGGACTTTGTTTGGACTGTCTGCTTGTTTTCCCCCTCTCTCTGAGCCGGGCGCCGCCTAAAAGCGGGCGGTGCTGTGATGTTCACGCTTACGGCCCGGCCTCCGGCCTCGGCCTCTGCCTCTGCCACCACTGCCGCCTCTGCCCCGCAGTTGGACCTGTTACCGGAGCTGTAGCAACAGCTGTGTTGACCGACGTCCTATTATTTCGCAAGCGGTGGATGACATATGCCAAGTCAGCGCGGAAAGACGCGTTTTTTTTTAGTCTAAGATGGGAAAAAAAGTTTTTTTGCGTCGTGCGGAACGGAGGCAGAGGTGGGGGGAAGGGCAAATCGGACAGCTAACGAGAAACCGGCGACCACCGCTGGCCGAGGACGGTCGCATTATGGCTCGGCTGGTCCAATAGGACCTGCTCTGAGCCCGGCCCCCGGCCTCCAGCCTCCGGTCCCCGGCCCCCACCTCTCTATCAGTCTCACTTGCTTTCCAATATCGGCCTCGCCGTAATGAATGCGGCCACTAGCCGGGCCGGAGCGGGGCCGGGAGGGCTGGTGCCCCGGTCCCCACGCCCTGCAGCTGCCACCGCCACTGGCTGCGGGCCAGACGCGGACCAGCCATGGCTCCAGATCCGGCCCCGCCGCACCCGGATCTGACCCTGGAGACGTAAAAAAGTGGGCTTCACAAAGCGGACGGCCGGATGGAAAGAGCATGGTAGGAACCGGAAGGGGTTGCGAGTTCCGGAAAAGGGGCCGTGGGTAGCGTGACGCGGTGCCTGCTGGCTCAGGCCCAAGCCGTGTGTGGGCGTCCCAGAGCCCCCGCTGCCCCCGCCGCCCCCGCCGCGCTCACTGCCTACCTTGCCTGCACAGACCAACACGTTCCAAATGGTGCTGGCCACGGACGAGGTGTTTACCTACGCCATCTTCAACTACCTCAACATCCAGTGGACCACCCACACCGAGGCCAGCGGCGATACGACCGGAGGCGAGGGCGGAGTGCCCGCCTACGTGAGTACAAACCCCATCGCTCGCAATTACAGAGAAGACCATTCAGTAATGCGTCATCGCTGATGGAAACGATGGGTGTGTCCAGGTCGGCTTCAACGCGGGCAACGGCACGCGCAGCTACGAGTACCTGCCCTACTCGCAGTTCACGACGGTGCGCGACCTCACCAGCAGAGGCTGGGTCAACGGATTCCCCGGCCGACACATCTTCCGCATCGACGAGAAGATCCTCAACGGCAACTGCAACAAGGACCAAGGTAGGCCGTGCGGGAGGCGCGCTGTGCGGCGCGTTGCCTACCCTCCGATCCGCGGGCGCTCGCCTTGGCCCGGCCTGCCGGCGGGGGCCGGGGCCGGGGCCGGGGCCGCGATAGGCAGCGCGGGGACACGGGAGCGCGGCGCGCTGCCTACCCTGCAGTCCGCAGGCGCTAACCGTGCCCGCCTTTGGCCCGCCTTCACCTCCCCTGCCCGCAGCCGGCACCAGCCTGCCTCTGGTGTTCGCCCCCGAGAGCGGCAACATGCTCGGCGGCACGGTGGTCAACATCACGGGGCCGTGCTTCAAGCCGGGCGAGAAGATCCTGTGCCGGTTCGACGACGAGGACGTGACAGGCACCGTGGTGGACACGAACCGCGCCATCTGCGTGCAACCCATGCTGCTCGCCGACGGCTACGTGCGCTTCGAGATATCGACCACCGATTCCCGCTTCAACTACAAGGGCAAGTTCTTCGTCGGTAAGTACGCAGAGCTGCTTACGGGTGGTGCAGTGCGGCTCCCGCCTGATTCTAAGCCCCCCCCCCCCTTTTCTCTTGGCCCACAGAGACTCCAGCCACGGCCACTGAGCGAATCACTTTCCAGACGCGCGACGTCCACCTGAAGAATCCCGCCGAGATCAAGTTCAGCTGGAGCGCGTATAACTTGACGGCCAACACGGCGGCGCCGCTGCGCATCTCCCTGTACGGCTACCGCGAGCCCAGCATCCACCCTGAGCTGCTGTTCATTGACGTCCTGGAGGTGAGTGGCGGCCGGTGCGGCCAGGGCTGCCAACCAGGGGCGTAGCCAGGGAAGGGAAAGGGGGAGGGCGAAGCCGGCGAACGGGGTAGGAGGAAACCCGCATAGCAAACGCCTGAATGTAGGCATATCCCCCCTCCGAAACCCCAAGTCTGGCTGCGGCCCTGCTGCCAACCACCGCGGAGGGAAAGTGGTGGAGGCTCCACGGAAAATTCGTAAACCTAGACGCCGCAGGGTTCGGACTGTGAATTCCTGTGCGCAGATTCCGCACATTCTTGTAGGGAGGAGGAGCAGGAGAGGGAGTGGGAGGGGGTGTCGCACACGGCTGTCTCATTCCAACTGACCGTGTGGTGACCGTGTTTCAGGAAGGCGTGCCCAACACGGGCTCCTACTCGCTGTCCCCAGCCGCATACCGCCAGCGCAACAACCTCAACAAGACCAATATGCACTTCGGCTTCATCCAGATCAGCCTCATGAATCCGACGCAGTACCAGGGCCTCTCCGTGTCGCCGTGAGTGCGCGCGCGGCGTGAGCCGCGTTATGAGAAATTCAACCGGCACGGTATTAACACGGGGGGATGTGTGTCTGCTTCAGGTTGTTGTGGAGCCGGCCGATCCCGCTGGGGTGGTACTTCGGGCCGCAGTGGGAGCGGCTGTACGGCACCAAGTGGCCCGAGGAGCTGTGCAACAACTGGCTCATGGACGACCGCTACCGCAAGAACTTCGCCGCCGAGGTGGCGCAGTGCCCGTGCACGCTGGAGCAGGCGCTGGCCGACAAGGGCCGCTTCCTGCCCGACTTCGACTGCGACCGCATCGCCAACCCCGAGTGCTTCTACCACAAGGGCGCGGTGCACTGCGTGCGCACGGGCGCGGCCAGCGTGCAGGGCGCGGGCCAGCAGTGCTGCTACGACAAGAACAACTACCTCATGATGTCCTACGACCAGATGTGGGGCTCCAGGCCGTACCGCTCGCACAACCTGGGCGTCCTGCCCTGGAACGAGGCGAACAAGGTGGGCGACGCGTTCGGCAGGCTTCTCTGTCGCTGCCATCGCGGTGTTTACGTGCACTGTCGACTCCGGCAGCATTTAGGGACCGTACCCATATTACGTAACCTATTTTGGGCCACTTTTTGACCCCCCCCCCTCCTCGTGACGCGGATAACCTAACCTTTCCATGTATTTAAGATAGGGCGTAGTATTTGGCTTCGACCCCCCCCCCACTAGGTCACGTAATATGGGTACGACCCCTTACAGGCGGCAGCAACTGAAAAGCTGCGTCGGCTCAAGGAATGTGATGGAATCGACAAGCTACTTTTTCGTTCGTAGCGTACGACCACTCCCCCTCCCCTCCCCGTGCCAGTGCACCTCGGGCGCTTTGATACCCAATCGGGGACCCTCGAGGGCTCGGGGGCGGGGTGCCATGGGGTACCAAGGAGACCGCGCCGTAGCCGCCGACATGTCCGCGGCAAAGGCAAAGGAAATATATACGGGGGCCGAGCCGAGTCGAGGGGCGGAGGGAGGCGTCCCCGAGGACGAGGCGAACGCCACGGCGGAGGCGGAAGGCGGTTTTAAATACGGGTGGGGCGTGCGCGGCGCTGCGTGCGCGGGGAGCAGCCGCGATAACGATGGCAGTCAGTGCCCCGCCCCGCCCCGCCCCGCCCCGCCCCGCCTTACCCTCTCGTATCCCGGCCCGGAGCCGGCCCGTGATTAATAATGCCACCGACAGCGCAGCGCCTCATGGCAGCGCGGAGGAGCGAGAGGCGACCCGCGGATAGGGGAGGGGCCGTGCAGCTGTCCTCCTGCAGAAACGCGTTTTTCGCGAACAATTCCCACAACCCCCTCTTAGATGTGGAAGTTGGGGGACTGGAGATCCCAAATCCCACGGATAAGCAAGTGTTTCGAGGGGCCCTCAAATCATACGCCATCCGAGGAACGGGGAGGAGCGAGTGTTAGGGTAAGTCCCTTGGGACTTCCCCTGAGGTACTACCATTCGCACCTCGCTCGCAATCACGCGTGGGGTGAAAAGGATTGGCGCCTCACTGGTGCCCTAGGCAAGGACAGGCTCCGGAAGCTGACGGCTGCCGATCGGCCGGACCAAGAACCAGTCAGGTAAAACTTGCGCAAGCGATAGGCCGTGAGAGGGAGAGGAGGGGCGAGGGGCGAGGGGCGTGGGGCGTGGGGCGTGGGCGTAGAGTCTCTTCACCACCCCAAGTGACGCTCCGCCTGTCAATAATGTTTGCCATATGGCGGTGAGAAAAGCGTGATGGTAAGATTACTGGTGGTCAATATACCGTCACATTCATGACAATTCAGTCGTACCGTGATCAACGTCACTAAAGTAAAATCCGGAAAATACTTTGTGCAGCGTTCTTCTTCTTCGTTACGACTTCTTACTTCCGCTTCTCGGTAGTACTCTCTTGGAGTGGTGTTGACAAAATAGTTTTACAGACTTGCCGTCGTTTGGTCATCGTCTCGTCATCCCCGGCTAGCTGCTGATGGCGTTGGTTTGTTGTCGGCAGGTGCCGACGCTGTCGCAGTGGTACAACGACATGATCCCGTACTACTTGTGCTGCATGTGGCAGGACGAGCAGGCCGTCGGCTGCGAGACGTTCCGCTTCGAGCGGCGGCCTACGCAGGACTGCGTGTCCTATCAGCCCCCAGAAGTCGGTACGTAAGCTCTGCGCTGGCGCAGGGTAGCGGGGGCGCGACAAGTTACGAAAACAAGCTGGCCCGTTCCTTTCGTCAAACCTCGGTGCCAGTTCCGCTGCGCTCCACCGGCACCTCGGTTGGACAGGGGGACTTGGCCAGCTTGGCCTACCGGCGGTGCTTGCGGAGGCCTTTGGCCCCCCGCCTCAATTCTCCTAAGAAGTGCCCGATAGCAGATGTATTTGTTACGATTAAAATCGTTAACCTGAGCCCGTCCCTGTGCGCGCCGTGATGGTAATGACGTGCGCGCGGCGGCTAACCCTAACCTCAAAAAACAAAAACAGACAAATTTTCATTAATCACAAATGCGATATAAATCGAAAATTGTTGCCACCGTATGTGATTCTACGTTAAGAAAGGAGTATATCCTCCAAATTTGAAGTTTTTCTGTGAACGATAAGTCGGCGTACACACGTCCGCCCGAACGAACAAACAGTCGGCATCAGACTATAAGCCCGGCTCCTGCCGTTTCTAAAGAAACGTGTCGGGACGGGCTGAAAAACGGCGGCCGCTATTCGAACCCGCCCTTTTTTTCAGCTGCTGTATTCGGCGACCCGCACGTGGTCACGTTCGACAACCTGCAATACACGTTCAACGGCAAGGGCGAGTTCGTGCTGGTGCACGTGGACACCCAGAAGCAGAAGCTGGACGTGCAGGCCCGCTTCGAGCAGATGCCCTCCAACCTGTACGGGCCCGTGCCCGCCACCCAGCTCACCTCCATCGTGGGTAAGATGACAGTGGTCTCGCCGGCACGTCTATCCGGCCCTATCCGGGTATTTGACTCATCGCATTCTGTCCAGCCCAAGACAACTCGTCCACCATCATAGAGGTGCGTGTGCGGCCCCCGCAGGCGCAGTGGCGCTACCGGCTGGACGTGTTCGCGGACGGGAGGCGGGTCTACTTCGACAGGCCGTCTCTGAGGATACAGCACTTCCAAGGTAGGAGAGGAGGCCTCCCCGGCCCGGCCCTTGGCCTCTGCAGCGTGTGTGTCCCCGGACGGCCTGGACATAAAGCGGTGCTCGCTGCTCGCAGGGGTGACGGTGTACGTGCCGACCTACATCCTGAACCAGTCCGAAGTCATCATGATGTTCCACTCCGGCGTCGGCGTCGAGGTGGTGGAGAACCAGGGCTTCATGTCGGCCAGAGTCTACCTGCCGTGGACGTACATTGTGAGTCGCCAACTCAGAGAAGCGTGTCGGCTGTTACTTTCCATTCGGTAATGAACATGCGTTCGGACCGGCAACCTTCACAGAACCAAACCAGGGGCCTGTTCGGGAACTGGAGCTTTGACATGACTGACGACTTCACGCTGCCTGACGGCACTCTGGCCCCCGTCACCAACAACCTCAACAGCTTCGAAAGAGTTCATCGGGATTTCGCAATTAAGTGTGAGCATTCGCGCGCAAAGACAACTCCTTTTCCACGAAGTACGAAAGTGTGTCCTTTAATTTTGCTTTTACCTCGACCAGGGATGCTGGAAGACAAGGATGATATCAACAAAGGAGCTGCGCTCTTCCTGAGAGAATTCGGCCGGATGGCGAGCTATTACGCCAACAAGACGTTCGTGCCCATGTTCAAAGCGACACCAGAGGAGATTATCCCCGCTAATAGGTTCGTCGCCCTTCCCGCTTCGTGGAAAGCATTTAAAATAAATTATTTTACCTTGCCGCTCCCAACAACCTTCTTCTCCAGGTCCAAAGACATTGAGATGGCCCACGCGCTGTGCGGGGACTCTTACCCGTGCATGTACGACTACTCCCTCACGCTCAACAGGGACGTGGCCTACTACACACTCAACTACCACGCCACCGTGGTCAACCTCAAGACGGTGCACCGTCGGCGTGGTGAGCAAGCGCACGGTTACCCCGGCCTGGTCCTGGGGCTTTCCTCATGAAATCCATGCCGGTCTCTAACGTGACTGTTCCTCCCACCCCAGTCGTGTCCTGCGGCATCCTGGAGACGCCTCGCTTCGGCCGCAAGAGCACGTTCCTGTTCGTGCCCGGCACAAAGGTGGTCTTCGAGTGCAACCAGAACTTCGTCCTGGTCGGCGATCAGCGGCGGACCTGCCTGCCGGACGGCCGCTGGGACACGCCGAGCTACGGGTACACGGAGTGTCTCCGTGAGTATTTGGTGACAGAAGGGCCCCCGTGGCCCCCCGCCGTGCCGAGCTTGTCACCACTGTTTCCTACAGGCGTGACGCAGCTGCTGACGACCACACTTTGTTACTTTTCTATATCTAGTACAGCCTCAATATCCCAATTTCGAGAAGTCGTCCCGGCGAAGTCTGGATTGCTGTGAGGTGCGGCATTTCTCCTGCGTCTTCACCCTTCCTAACTCGGTTGTCATTGCAGGCATGGTGGAGTACGAGTCGCAGAATTCGTGGATACCGATAGGCATCATCCTCCTCATCATGCTCCCCCTGATTGTCGCTATCCTGGCCGTGTACACGCGCTACGTGAAGCACAGGCGCGGGGAGGGGTCGGCCTCGTCGTGGCGGTTCGACGCCGGCTCCTTCCGGGACTCGTTCCGGCCGCGGAAGGCGCGCCAGCCCAAGGCCCCTGCCGCCGTGTCCCTGCTCAAGTCGACCCCCTCCAACGAGTACGACGGCGACTCGGGCTTCGGCGCGGGCGGCTACCGCCGCGGGGTTGGCGTCGACAGTTCCCCCAGTGACCTGGGCGTCACGCCCGCGCCCCCGCTGCTGGGGGCGTCGGCCACCCCGTCCCCACCCGAGCCGGGGCGCGAGAAACCCCTACAGAAACTGCCCTCCAAGTACGACGGCGTGTACCACACGCACGAACCCCTGCCGGGAAAGCCAGAGATCGAGTTCGAGGACAAGGTGTGGGACCTGGACGAGTCTGTTCTCTCCTCGCCACCCTCGTCGCCCACCAACCCCAGCGACAAGTCATCCGCGGGCAACCGCAGTGGCAGCGTCAGTACTGACATTTTCTAGTGCCAGCAGACGTCCGCCTCTTCATTTCTTGGACTCGTTGCCCGTTGAGTTGTGTCAAAATTCTAGTCGCAGGAATTCATTTGAAGGCGCACAGAAGGGGAATGGGGTTTTTATTATTGATGACACCCGGCTCGGAATGTGAAGTATCGTTTAAGCCAAAGATAAACGGCATGGAAGATTACCATACTGCCGCTTGGATGCGTAAAAATGACATCGATGGAATTCATCCATGACATAGCGTCCATCATGTAAATACGGTGTTCCTGTTTTCTAATAAAAGGAAAGAAATCTTTAACAGTGTACTTGATCATTGAAACGGAAAAATTTCTATTCCATATCAAATGGTGAGAGCTGGCTTTCCACGGCACGGGGGTCCCCTTAACAGGACCCATAGAGGGCCTAAGGGCTGGCGCGTTGCGGTCACGGGTCCTATAGCGAAGGTCACTTTTTCTTTACATTCGTTGTTCTCCCTCTAAATGTCCGATCGTCAACTTGCCATCATTGGTGGAATGGAAATTTTTCCAGACTTTTCCCTTTTCCTTATCTGACCACATTCTCACATGAGAGACAATATCATTTCGAAATTCTGGAACAATTTCCATTCCACGCGTCACAAATTTTGTTGTACCACACACGTTACGCGCCGACAACCACAACGACACGTTCGCTGCCACAACAGGTGCCCAGGAGTACTCGTCTAAGAACGTCGGCATAACGTTTGGGGTGGTCATCGGCATCATCGGGCCCATCCTGGCCGTGCTCGCCTTCATCGCCTACAAGCTGTTCGAGAGCAGCAAGAAGAGGCGACAGCGCGGGGAGTACTCGCCGCCGAGGTAAGGAATTCCTTGCGAAATGTCGGACTCGTGCACATCAAATTCGAAGGGAATTCCAGCTGGGTATGGCGCGCTACAGCTATTCCACCGCCATGACAACGTGTTTGTACGAAAACACACCGTAGATCACTGGGAGCCGCAAGGCAGAGCAGAGCAACAGCGCGTCCGGACCGGGGCTCTGTTATGGGTGGGCGGAATGCTTTCAGATAACTTTATTGGCATAGTGGAGTGTGTATAAGGCTCGCAGGGCCAGGCAGCTCGTCGCGGCCCACACGTTTCGCCCAGATCGCCCTTCCCTGAGAATTAATAATCATCGCCCAATGTCGGGCGATAAGGGACGGTTTTGAAAACTTGGCTACACATTTAGGATTTGAGACCTCAGTTAGACGCAGTTTGGCTCCAGGATCCCAAAAATAGACCTCTTCTGTGACCTGTTGCGAAAGAGATATGACTTTTTCATTCTCAGTGTTAAAAAAATAATGATCATTATTATTTCAACTATTTGAACTATTTTCAACTATACTGTTCATCATTCGTTTAACATGATGAGCATCAGTAGATGTGTCAATATATTGCTGTAGGGTTATTTTTGTTAAAATTGCTCCTGAAAAGTTTTCATTGAATGATGACCATTACTCTTTCATTTACGGTGGTCAGATTCATGTATACATATTTTTTGACAATGCTCTTTTTATGTTGCCAGCAAGCAGAAGATGATGACGCGGCCGCAGGCGGCGCGTAGCCCTGAAGACGACGACTACGAGCAGGCCGCGCTGTACGGAGGCGGCGGCGGCGCGGCGGCGGCCCAACCCCTGGCCCAGCCGGCGCCCGGAGAGCGACCTGCCCGAGAGCAGGAGGTCAACTGAACAAGCGGACCACCGGCCACGGGCCGGGGTAACCCGGGAGACCAAGGACACCGCGGCCCGGTCGTGGCATAGGAGTGAAAGGACACGCCATGAACAGTGCCATTGAGGACGTGTCACCAGGCCTTGGCCGGGCCAGGACCGATCGGGTGGACCGGCGGACAGGTGCTATGCAAATGAGAAAATGGGGTTGTGATGCGTTGTCACACCGTGGTGCCGAAGGGACGAGGCCACCGGTCAACTCCGGTCCGCTCCGGTCCGCTCGGCGTCGCTGCCGCGCACAGCTATCGCGTTACCACTGCCAGGCCTGGCCAGCCCATGTTAGGGCCCCGAGGCGCTCATCTTGCCCGGCCGGCCGTCACAAAGTTCGTTAATAACTCACCGCGCCGGCCGCCGGCTCCGAGTCAGGTCCGACGCTCTGCGGCCAGGAGCTCGGCTGGGGTCAGCAAGCGCCGGCCCAGCGCCAAGGCCAGGGGCGTAGCCGCACCAATCGCATACATTCAGGCGTTGCTTTGCGGGTTGCCTACCCCGGTCGCCCGTTTCGATGCCCCACTCTGGCTACGCCCCTGGAGAGACCACCCCACTTAGCATTTTTTGTCTGATTTTACCACACTACATCTCGTCAAACAGCTTCAAGTTTGGAACGCTGTGCCCAGAACACCTACTGTCTCTAACCAAGTTGTTGCGCACATACAACATTTTGTACGAGACGCGGAGCCGCTGACGTTAAAACAAAGCCGGACCGGCGGCCCTATCCGCCCTATCCATACCGGTTGAGTTGGCGCCAGCCATCGCAGGTGTGGATGTAATTTATTTGTCTCGGCATTCCTATGGAATACCGCAGCACCAAAACACAACCGTGTATAAATATATTTTTATTTATAATAAAGTTTTTGTACAAATTGACTGACTTCCGTCTTGACTGGTGACACGCTAGCGCTGCGCGCACGGAGGTACGCGGTAAAGAAAAAAAGAGTTTGCGAACTATGCGTCATCGGATTTTTGCGCTAATCCAGCGAATAATTAATCTTTAACCCAAACCACAACCCTACAGAAGATGTAATTTTCTAGAGTCAAAGGCGTCACACGACAAATATTTTACTTCTGGTGGAAGTGGGCGCCTGTAGCAGATGAAGGACGCCGACGAGGCGAGCGCCTTTTCAACTGCGGGGCCGATCCAAACCGCGCTTTGAGCCCACCTTCGCTCTCATTCACAACTCTAATTGACAGAGAATGAGCCACCAGCTCGAACTTGTTTGGCGCGGCTGTGGGAGCCTGAAACACAAGTTGGCAAATTAATTACTGGAACACTGTTCTTCTGAGCCCAACGGAAATTGGGGATTCCCGCGAGGCCTGTCACAGACGAGAGATCTCTGAGGTAGGGTGCGAAGTTCACAGGTTAAAATAAACGTGCTCAAAATGGATATGAGGAAAAAAATTAAATGGAAATGCATCACTCGACATTTTCTCGCCCAGCTGCTATGCCGCCCGCCACCATTACTCTTTCGGGCGAGAGTATGGCCCTCTACAGCCAGGTAAATATTGGGTACAAACAACTCCCCCCCTCCCACGACCCTTCGTTTGGCCAGAAACGTTGGATCTTATCAAAACCAATCAGCGCGGTGGCGAACACGTTTTTCTTCCGTGTTGGACGCAGTAGAGGGCCGGCAAACAGCTGGACAAACAAGCATATTTATACCACAGCTTTTTTTTCTTCAATTTTTTATCTGTTTTACGGTTCCCTCTAAATACAGTACTCCGGAGAAGCCCGTAACGGAAGAAAAAAGTCGAAACGAAGAAGAAAAGCGGAAACGGTATGAAGGGGAACCGCAGCAGAGAGTATCTCCGCCACGGCGTCGGCCACGAGCCATCTCAAAATTTCTGGAGCCTTAGATCTCGCTGACGATATGTCACGATCATTTGGTGGGGTCACACATCACAGTTCTATTACGCGCGGCCGAGAATTTCAAATCTCTAGTCCTCGCGGAGTAATTCTGCGCTGTCCGACCATACCAAATGGTCGTGACATATCGTCAGCGAGAGCTAAGGCTCCAGTAATTTTGAGTTGGCTCGTGGCCAACGCCGTGGCGGAGATACTCTCTGCTGCGGTTCCCCTTCATACTGTTTCCGCTTTTCTTCTTCGTTACGACTTCTTACTTCCGTTGCGGGCTTCTCCGGAATACTCTATTCCCCGACACGCCAGTTGTGAAGCTGGCTACAATTTCCAGGAATGGACTTAGTCATAATTCTGGACCTGCTTCCGCGAAGCCACGGAGCCCAGCGCTAAAAAGCACTCTTGCCCCACTTACGCCCTCACAGTCGTCGCGTGCCGGGTCCAGGGGAAAGGGGGGGGGGCAGCCCTTTCTTTGTACAACCTTCAGTAGTCCAGCGCGCACACCAGGGCCACCCCTCTGCCAACCCAGTGTCCCTGGGGGCGGCGGCTGGGCAGCTCCACGGCCAGCACGTAGTTGGTGGAGTGCCCCGTGGTGGAGAGGGTGCCGGCTCGCTGCAGCGTCTTGTAGACGGGGCACACGTACACGCCCTGGCCCTCCGCATGGCCGGGCTCCGGAACCAGCAGGATGGGTGGCATGTCTGTGGCCAATAAAACGCCGTAAGAATTTCCTGGAATCCTACACAAAGGGTAGTTGTTTAGAAATTTCCAAACTCTTCGTGAAGATTTCAAAGAGGAATATTTTTGACGTTTTTTTCAAACCACAGTACAAAAGCTTTTTTCAGTTACCTCGATATGGAGATACAAGGATTGAATAATTTGGCACCACGAACTTTTTTCAAAATAAAAAAGACACGTGAGACAGAGATATACGATTCACAAACACGTCCCAACTTCCGTTCCGCACTCAATACTGAATCCGCAGCAAGACTTTTTGCCCTCTCATATGCTGCCGACGTTGAGCAAACAAGGCGTCATAAAGTCCATCGTGCCAGACCGAGTTGAGGTCCTCGGTGCCGCCGGCGAAAGAGAGAGAGAGAGAGAGAGAGAGAGAGAGAGAGAGAGAGAGAGAGAGAGAGAGAGAGAGAGAGAGAGAGAGAGAGAGAGAGAGAGAGAGAGAGAGAGAGAGAGAGAGAGACAGAGAGAGAGAGAGAGAGAGAGAGACAGAGAGAGAGAGAGAGAGAGAGAGAGAGAGAGAGAGAGAGAGAGAGAGAGAGAGAGAGAGAGAGAGAGAGTTCCGGTCCGCTTGAACGCACGGACGGACGCCGCACGCACGTCATGGGCACGACCGCAGCCTGGGGCACGGCCGAGGCTAGACTTGGTGGTGAGGCCGGAAGGGGGAGGGGGCGGGCGTGTGGAAGCCCTTTCTTTGTACAACCCAAAAGGGGATCCGAGACACAGCAGCTTAGCACTGCTGCCTCTGCCCCTCACTCACTGGTGTAGAGCTCTTTGGGCAGGGACTCGGCGACAGCGCCCTCCGATGCGCTCCAGCGCGCGCCCTCCATAAACAGGCCGTAGATCACGCAGCCCTCGGGAGGACGCACCGAGGGCCGTTCAGTTAGCACCTGCGGCACAGAACCAGGCTACAACGACTACAACAACCTACAACATACACTGTACAAATCAGACGGTGCATTTACTGAACATTTGGCATCCATCGTCTTTTGCATTACGAGACTGAAAAAATCACAAGTGAAAACCTTATTATGGCTAATCGCAACTGACATGGCGCCTGGTGGGTAGGCAATCCCGACTGGTGCATGCACGTGTGTCGTGCGGGCTGGCCTACCCTGGCGCCCGCAGGCGCTCCCGAACCCTTATCGGCTCAATGGGCAGTAGTAACGATATCTTTGGTCCCTCGCGGGCCGCCGCCGGACCACCAAGACCCGGAACCCGGAACCCCACCGTAACCGCCACCGATAGGGCCAGCCCAGCAGCGGCGGAGTTATTGTGCGACATGTCGGAGGGGGGGGGGGGGGGGGGGGGGGGGGGGGGAAGCGGTCCTGGCCACATGCGGGCGCTCCTGTCACCCGCAGCAGGATATCCGTTCTTCGGAACTTCCTCGTTTCCAGAGGCTAGCACTCTTGCCACGCCTCGGCCAACAACAAGTGTACCCACCCTGAACGCGAAGCCGATGGTATCGATGGAGACGACGTTCTTGCGGGCGTAGTTCTGCAGCGTGCCGGTGAGGAAGGCTTGCGGGAAGAAGAAGCCGGAGATCCAGAAGGCCGGGGGGATCCCCTGCGCCACCCACGTCTGCAAGAAGGCGATCCGCGCCCGCAGGTCCGCCACCCACGCGCCTGCCGGGCAGTGCAAACACGAGCACGGGGTTAGCGGGGCGGGCTGGGGGCGCACGGGGGTCACGGGGGCGGTGGGCGCTTCAGGCCCAGGCGCACCCAGAGGCTTGAGGGACGGGTAGGCCTTGGCGGCCCACGGCTTGGGCACGGCGTTGGCGGAGAGCGCGTCGGCGACGGCCTCCAGGGCCGCAGACATGACCACCAGGCCGCGGACGGCACGCATCAGGTCGTGCAGGGACTGGGTGACCGTGGACAGCAGCCGGTTGAAGCGAGTCACCTCCTGGACCAGCACCGTGTTGAACGACTCCTCGTACTTGACGGGGTACCTGCGCACGCCAAAGCCGTGGCAAAGCCGGAGGCGGGGTGAGGTGTGTATGCGAGGACGAATGGTGGTGCGGGGGAGGCAACGGCACGCACACGCGGCACACGTGCCTGCCTCAGCTGCACTCAGCTGCTACAGATGCGTAGAACCACCTGCGCCATATGTTAGGGCGCGGGGAGCGCGGTGGGCCAAGAGTTTGTGGAAGAAATAAACGAAAAGACAAGACGAAAGCTCGTGGTGGTAAGAAAACGGCTGTGGCCTGCACTCCTCTCTTCGCACCGCGTGCAGAAAATACGACACACAGTCGGGTGAGAGGCTCATCGCTTAGCCCTAACAACCCTTTCCTTCATACAACCCGACTCCTCGACCCCTTCTCAACGCGCGGCGGCGGGCGGGGAGGTTGGAAAAATGGAGTGGGGCTGTCAAATTATAGCGAGCTATGAGGCCCGTTTCCGTTGGGATCCCTAAAGGGCTGGCTGGGCGCAAAAAAAACAACAACAAATTCGACCAACAGTGCATGAGAGTAACTAGCTCACACTCTCAAAAAAGAATGCTTGAATCAAGCATAACATGCTTGATCCAAAGCATTTTCTAGGCTTAAACCGCAAATTCTCCGCCAAGCATAATATGCTTGTTCCAAGTATAACTATGCAAGATTCAAGCATAACTATGCAAGATTCAAGAATATTACGCTTAACTCAAGTATCGTCATACTGGTGCCAAGCTTCGTTATGCTTGGAACAAGCTTCATATCCTTGAAACAAGCATCATGTTCTTTGATTTAAGAAACTCCGCCAAGAATCTTCATTTAACGTACATTTTGAGTTAGTTCAAGCATTCATTTTTGAGAGTGCATCATTGAAAAAAATTCAAAACTTTTCATCATTCGATTTCACCTATCCGCTCCTCACATTTCGGTCGGACTTCAGTAGCCGCTGGCACTCCGCTAGACCGCGTTAAGCGGTTTTCGAATTGAAAGGGGGTCTGAACGGACAGGGTGAGCGCAATACTCGTTCTTTTTTGCTGCACCGTCGTGGCGGTAGTAGTAGTAGTAGTAAACAAAGAACAAGTAAAAAGAGGGGCCGAACCAAAGCCCGCATGCACACAGCACCGCGGACCCCGTGCTGGAGCAGCTGGAGTTCCAGTGAGCTGCGCCAGCTGTGCGCGCAATCAGCACCCCCTACCCTGCTCCCTGCTGCGGCAAGGAAACACACAGAAGAACCACTCGGAACCAGTCGGAGTGGCACGAGAATAGAGGTTTCCAATGATAGTTTGGAAACGGAAGCTGAAGAACAAAAACTCTTCCCGACCGGAAACTCTCAAAGGCAGGTATGAGAAACTTGAATGGTGTTTTGGGTGGATTTGGAGGTTAGTTCCCATATTTGGCGAGGCTCTTGTGCGTTGATATTTCTCATACCTGATCTCGAGAGTTTCCGGCCTGGGAGGGTTTTTGTTCTTCAGCTTCCGATTCTGAGCCTTGCTGGGAACCTCTATTGGCTCTGCTTCCGATCTCGGTGATTCAGCGAGGCCATAACAGCGCCGGCCATTTCACACCGGGATGCCCGTCCCGTTCCGTACCATACCGCCAGTCTGTCTGGTTTGGACGCGGGGGCGGCCGCTGCTCGGACTCACTTGTCCATGACAGCCTTGACGTCCATGGGCTGAGGGATCTGCCTGAGCAGTGCGTTGGCCGCGTCCAGGGTGGCCTGCTCCGCGCTGTCAGCCTCTCCGCCGCCGCCGCCGCCGGCCCGGGGCTGCAGGGACAGCAGGGCGCCCAGCCCCGCCAGCGCCGTGCTCTGGGCGCACGAGATGTCCGCGTTGGGGTGCAGCCCGAACAGCTCCGGGCTGTCGTTGATGGGCAGCGCGCGCGCGTACGCCACGTAGTCCTGCAGCAGCGCGGCGTCCGGGAGCTGCGGGGACCAGCGGGACCAGCATGAGCAGGGTGAACAGGGGCAGGCCAGGGCAGGGCGTCCCCTCAGCTCCGCCAGGCTCCGCTCAGCTCCACAGTACAGCCCCGGCCCCGCGCACCTGCCGGTACGTGCCGGTCTGCTCGAACTTGTGCGTGGCCTGCACGACGGGATGGTCGTAGTGCTGAGCCAGCAGGTGGCCGATGGTCCGCCGGTCCCAGTCGTCCGTCACGCGGCCGCCGTAGTTGATCTGGCCCGCGGTGTAACGCATCACCTGCACGGTTTGCAGCAAAGGTTACTTTGAGAACTCCGTAGTCAGGTCAATGTCGCGAATGTCGAGTTTAATCGCCATTCTTGTGGAAAGCGGAATCCCCGGAATCTGGCCTGGCCTCGAAAACTGCTGGGCCCGGCCGGGCGGTGGTGCCGCGCGGTCCGTCCCAAGGCCTGGGCCGGGAGGGCAGGGAGGGCCGGGAGGGCAGAGAGGGCCGGGAGGGCAGAGAGGGCCGGGAGGGCAGAGAGGGCCGGGAGGGCAGAGAGGGCCGGGAGGGCAGAGAGGGCCGGGAGGGCAGAGAGGGCCGGGAGGGCAGAGAGGGCCGGGAGGGCAGAGAGGGCCGGGAGGGCAGAGAGGGCCGGGAGGGCAGAGAGGGCCGGGAGGGCAGGGAGGGCAGAGAGGGCCGGGAGGGCAGAGAGGGCCGGGAGGGCAGAGAGGGCCGGGGCCTGCGGCTGCCTTGGCGCTCGCTGGAGTGGTGGCGGCCGAGGACGACGTGGAGGACACGGCGGCGCCCGCGGCATTCCCCGTGCCAACTCGGACGCGCCGCATCCAGTTTAGCTGATTTCACATCGCGGTTTGGCAAGCAGGGACCAGTGGCGCGTGCTGCCGGGCAGCACTCGTGGAGCGCGACACCATGATGGGTGGCTGGGCTGGGCCGGGCTGGGCTGACCAGGGCCGGCGGACCCCCCCCCCCCCCCCCCCCCCCCCCCCCGCCACCAGCCGCCCCCGGGATGTCACGTGTCACTCCGCGTTAGGGCCGCCCGGCGCGGCAGGGGATGAGGTGCTCAAGCTGTGCAAATGCCGGGCAGGGCGGCTGATGCGTGGTCCGGACGGCAAACATCGTCTAGCGGCCCGTCCGCCTCCGCGTGTTTGGACTAAGACAGCGCGGCTGGCAGCGCGCTTTTTTTTATGTTTGTTTGCTGGATTGGATCGAGTCCTTCGCATTGAGTCCTGTTGACTCGGACGGGGTAGGGCAGGACTTCAGATGAGCCGAGGTGAACGCTGCTGTCCGAAGCGCCCGTGGGCGTCGCAGCCCTGTCTAAGGCCGACTTCAGGCCTCCGCAAACGCCTAGAGGTAGAGGTGTGCGAACAGCCCTTGTTCGCAACAAAATGTTAGTGCCCCAAACAAAATTTAAAAAATCAGCTTTTGCTCCTTCAACGAACCTCTGCGTTATTGGAACAACTAACGTAGCGTTGGCGCAACTAAAATTTATTTCCCCCGATAAAATTAATTGCTTGTCTGAAAATCATTTTAAAAATTAGTTGCGACAGCTAATTTTTTTTTCTCCGTGGGCTGTTTGGTCCATTCGTGTTCGCTCGGATTCGAACTTTTTTCGTACATCTCCACAAAACGGCCCCGTTTCCCAGCGGAAGTTGCGCAGGGCTCGGCAACAGGCAAACAGCATGGCGCGGCCGCGCGTTTCCCGGCGGAGTGATTGCAAAGGAACAAACGGCAGGATATCGCGAAAGCACGACCTCGTTTCCGCCTGTAGGAGAGAAGGTGACAAGAGGCCGGCGAGCAAACTCGAGGCAGGCTGCTACCTAGGCGGTCTCTGGCAGCCATCAGCGGGTGTGAATACGAGGAGGAGGAGGAGTTAGGCGCACTTCTTAATGAACAATTTGAGAGTTGAGAGGCGGAATCGTGACCTTAAGAAAAGTGCGAGTCAAAACAGGCTTGCAATATTTTCAGCGGCTGTAATTAAAATAAAAGAGAGGTGAAAAGAAGAAACAGAGGCGGCCACCCATAATACGAGGCCTCTTTCGCGAGTTGGTCGGAGAAAGGGTGGAAAACGGGAATACCGGGGCGCCTGCACGCAAACCGTGGCCTCATAATTTGTGTCTGAAGGAGGCGCTGTCAAAGGCGGATCAACGGCGACACGTGCCGCCTCTTCATTGATAGTGATAGTGCACTCGAAAGAGAGACAGAGAGGGGGAGAGAGAGAGAGAGAGAGAGAGAGAGAGAGAGAGAGAGAGAGAGAGAGAGAGAGAGAGAGAGAGAGAGAGAGAGAGAGAGAGAGAGAGAGAGAGAGAGAGAGAGAGAGAGAGAGAGAGAGAGAGAGAGAGAGAGAGAGAGTCCACGACAGCCCACGTTGCAGTTTGCAGCGTCAATTTGAATGAGGCCTGCGCGCCTGTGATTGGATTTCTCCACCGGTCCAACATAACCCGCCCATTTCCAGCGCCCCCTTCCTCTTTGTCGCGACACGTGGCGGTTGATGTTACAGTAATTGGACGGCGCTGATAACTGTAAAATTGCGTCCCAGCCCGGAAGGGACACGCAGCACACACGGATTGCTGGGTGGGATCAGTCAGAAGGATTACATTTGAACTAACAAGCCGGACAGCGCCTGTGGCAGTGCAGAGTGTGCGAGAACGGCGGGTGTGGGTAGTGGGGAGGGGGCGGGGGTGGGCGGTGGGGGGGGGGGGGGAGTCTCTGACTGCGCACATGGCTTTGTGCGCCACTCGACGTGAGGCTAAACAAGCCAGCACTTGACTTGATGGTACTACGTATGTGGTCCACAGCGCTGGGATCGTAGATAGGAGTGTTCCTGAGCACGAAGCTCCAAACAAAGCCGACGAAGCTCTCGCACGGCGTTGTGTGCCTCGGGAGGAGCTCTCCGCGGCAAGCCGCACACATTCTCACATATTCTCACCACTCTTCTTGGCACTTCCAGTGCTTACGCGGCCCGTGGCCGGCCGGCCGCACCCAGCCCGCCCTTCGCCGTGCCTTTCACCCCGCTCAACGTCCCGCTCAGCCCCGAGACGGAAGGTTTTGAGTTTCGCTCAGTGTCGGCAGTGTTTCCGAAAACCGGTGAGGGTAAAATGTGTCTCGTGTCCATCAAGCGCGCGCGGCGCACCAACCCCACCGAAAATAATCCAAAGTATGAATTCACGGTAACCGCGGCGCGTCATACTGTTAAAATGCTAAAAAAACCCGGAACAACAGCGTCGATAGAAACTTAAAAAGGGTTAAAATATCTTGCAAAGTATTGCGTCTGGGTGACCCGACTAATACACGAGTCGCCGCCCCCTCGTGTTACCCCCTCGCACTGACCTTAACGGGCACGTCGTGGTACTCCAGGAGGAACATGTGCAGCTGGGAGAGGCAGATGCGCAGGTCCCCCTCGGTGAACTCGTAGGGGATGTTGAAGCCAAGCGCTCCGAACCTGCGCCGCTCCAGCACGGTAGCGTGGAAGAGGGCGAGCGAGAAGGCGAGGCGGCGGAACGGCAGCGCCTTGGAGTGTTCCGAGTTGAAGAAGTCCTCGAACGCACCCAGCTGTCCGTCTTGGAAGGCGCGGAGCAGGTTGGCCTGTTAGGGACGCAGACCGCCGTTGTTAGCTGTATCGCGCACGCACAGCTAGGCAGAGGCCCACAGGCAATCTTTGATCTTCCGCCATTTACAAGTTTCCACCCGAGGTCACATTTGATTCGCATGTCTGTGACTGCGCTTCGCGCTTTGCCTAGAAAGGCCAGGCTCATTACTTTTCTCTACATTATTTCCGGCAGGAAGCGGAGAGAAACATAGCGGAGTAAAGCGGGGGACGCGGAATGGCAAGAGCAAAGAGAAAACTGGAGGAGCGGGATGTGTACTGCAGAATGTGAAAGACGCGGAGGAAAGAAGGAAAAAAAAGTAGAATCATTCCAGCGGTCCCTGGACTGCTCACAGCTTCGACAAGAAAATTGAATTAAATGCGTCAGAAGCAAATGCACAAATCAAACAAACTCGCGAGTGCGTGGGTCCGTGGCTGTAGAGGCACAGCGAGGAAAATAGGGGGAGGCGTAAATCTGTACTGCCTCAGCCGGTTTGACTTTTGCGATCGTCACGGTAGACATTTTATTTGTAATCACACGCCTGCGTTTTCTGTGTAACTGTGTCACACACATATTCTTAAGTATGTAATATACGGGCACGAAATCTACGACATAGTTCTCTTCGCTTCTTTTACGCTTTAAGTGCCACTATGCTATTATTTCACGATAATTTATGCGTCACATGTTGTAATGATTCTCGTGTTTACCCCTACGTTGCCTGCAGGGGAGGCGTCCGCCACGCCCCTCCGCCACCGGCGGCTACCAGCGCACCAGGTGAGTCCCTACACTACACGGGTCAAACTGTAGTTACTCTCCGAAACATGCTATACAGCATGCTTTGTTCGAGTTTGTGAGATGGAAGGGGGGGGGGGGGATGAAAGTCTGCGAAACTAGTTTTACTACTGAGCCCCCGCATATATTAGACCAGACGAAACAAGAAGGTCGTGGTTACATGGTCTTATGAACCGGATCACCATGTAGCGGGTCACCGGGTCGAGTGTTTGTGAGACCTATCCGTTTTTCTTCTATTTTTTATTCTAAACTTAAACTTCCAAACTGTGAATAACAATTTATTATCAACACCAATT
Source organism: Odontothrips loti (assembly GCA_038380765.1). Taxonomy (NCBI): domain Eukaryota; kingdom Metazoa; phylum Arthropoda; class Insecta; order Thysanoptera; family Thripidae; genus Odontothrips; species Odontothrips loti. Next base: position 7,271,558 of record CM076245.1, on the reverse strand, counting down.
TTTCACCTAACGAGGGTGACTCAGTGCTTATAGCACTGGAACAATGGCCACAAAGTCGGCCTTCGGCCATGCTCGGTCTGGACAAGGTCTGAATTGGGACAAGAGTCCGATGTGATGTCCACAACCTGCGAGGACATTGTGCCTCGGCGTCGTGGCGGGAAAAAAACGGTCATTGTGATTTCCCGTTCCTTGAAGCGACCTTGAGGGCCTTGAGACAGTTAGGCCGGGTGCCGACTGCCGGGGCCGGGCTGCTGTACCTTGACACCTCTGGGCGGCTCGACCGTCATCTTGGAAGAGGCTTGCAGGATGGAGACGGGGAAGGCCGGGCTGGGCGTGGACGTCAGCCAGATGCGGAATTCCCGGTGTGCGCTGTCCTCCGTGATGCCCTCCAGGAGCTGCTCCAGCCTCGGCATCCAGCTCGGGGCTAGGTGGCAGTTCTGAGCAAACAGGGTGAGTGAGGGGGGGGGGGGCACTGCTGGCTTCTCCACGCCACGCCTCACACGCGTTCCCAGCGGGCTGCATACCCCACCGGGCTTGCGCGCAAACTGTGGTTTCCTACGACTGACGTGTGTGGCGACAGGCCGGATGGGCCATTAACGGACTCACACGTTACTTCGCAAACATAACGGCCTAATGTGGCAAAACGCACACTGACCTGGAAGAACACCCAGCTGCCCTCCTCCGCAGCCTGCAGCAGCAGCCGCTCTGCCCTGGGGCCCTGACCCTGGCCCAAGGAGATCACCCCCAGGCGCTTGGACATGCGCATCTGAAACAGCACATAGTCTAGCCAGGCCTGGGCGTGCTCGCTCGAGTGAGTCTGCGTGGGGTCCACGCCAACGCTCGCTCACCCGGCCAAACTAACAGGAGAACCATTCAAAGAGGAAAAAAGGGGGCCAAAGGTGAGTCACGAGAGGACCCCCCCCCCCCCCCCCCCCCCGGCTTTGACAAGCATACCGGCGACAAAGTCGAGCCCCGCCATCACTCTCAACTTGTTACAGCTGCCAGCAGCGAGGGCGGGGCCGGGGTTGGGGCCGGGGCGGAGAGATTTACAAACACGACCGTGTAGCAACTTTCTTCGTTATGGAGGGACGGGAAACAAGGTGGGAGCTAACGGATGAGCCCCCCCCCCCCCCAAAAAAAAAAGGCTGCTGAAATAAAGAAAAAGACCGCCGGGAAGAGAGAGAGCGAGAGAGAGAGAGAGAGAGAGAGAGAGAGAGAGAGAGAGAGAGAGAGAGAGAGAGAGAGAGAGAGAGAGAGAGAGAGAGAGAGCGCACGCGCGTTTGACCAGCGGCCAGCCTTCCGCCGACCTCGGCGTTTTTCAGAGCAAACGTCGAGGTAATGGTGCAGAACACGCCCCCCAGGGTGCCCGCGGCCCCCGCGGCCCCCGCAGCCCCCAGACGCGGTCTGCGGTCATGGCTCCGCTCCGAGTTTGGGCGAGCGCTGCCAGCGGCAAGTATATGTATTTGTGCGGCCGATGCTGACGCGGGATTAGTCGCGGGGACCGGGGGCTTGCGGGGGCTGTGGCGGGGGTCGCGGGGGCCGGCGGGGGCCTGCCCGAGCACTCCACTCTCACTCCGGATCAGAAACAAAAAGTTCTGCAGGGAAAGAAATCTGGATGGGCACAGTTTTTTTTTTCACAGTCCCGATTGATATGTTGTGGCGCTCTCCGACGACGAAAAGCAAAGGCGCATCGAGGTTTTTAAAATCACCTGACCGCCTCTTTCGCCTGGCCCCTGACCCCGTGTGTCTAGCATAGGCTAGCCCGTGGCTGAGGTCGGTTTGTATCTTCTCGCTCCGTGTCGTTGCCGTGTTCAACAGCATGCCAACAGGCTGCTTCCTGGATGTTAAAGTTTATCCGGTAGCGCTGGGTACGTTGGGCCTCTGCGTATGCAGACTCCGAGATTGGCAAATGGTTTGGTGAACAGCTTGCGCAGGTAAGAGTGGTGAGCAGCTTTCCAGCGACCTCCAGATGGCCTGTTTCGCAGCGCCCCACATGAGAGGCCATACGACTTAATTCAAAGCGGCCCCTCAGCCAGCAGCCAGCAGACCGCGGAGGGTTCCCGCAATTAGAGCGAGCACTGTGCACGTCGTACCGCACACGGAGAAAAAAGATAAGTGGTAGCAACTAAGCTTCCAGTTGAATTCCAGACCAGCAGTAAATTTTTTGTTCTGAGAACTAAAATTTTGTTGAGGGAACAATTTGTAACTTGAACCAACGTGAAGTCAGTTGCTTCAACGAAAAGTTCGTTGCTCCAACGAAAATATTTGTTACAAAAATGTAAGTTTTGCTCCGGCAACGCACCTATTCGTTGGAGCAACGAACCTTTTCGTTGGTGGCGCAACTAACGGATAGTACCCCAAACAAAATTTGAGTTCTCGGAACCAAATTAACTGCTTGTCTGGACAACTGAAACATTGGTTGCGGACACTGTTATTTTTTCTCCGTGCAGGCCTAGGACAACGCCATGTGCCGTCGGTCTGCCGGGTGCTGCCGGATGCTGTCGGCTCGGCACGCGCCAGGGAAGTCTCCGGCAGGCCCACGACGGCCGCTGCGCTGTCAGATATGTATCCGAGAACTGTCGTCAGACTCCACGCCGGGCGCGGGGTACCGGATCCGATATTGATCACCACGGAATTCCGTGGGGCGCTCATAACAATATTTGGCGTCGCTCAGCGGGAGCGTGGGCGCGCGAGCGTTGCGTGACAGGTGTCCGCAAACAGTCCGCCTGCCCGTCGCGACCGTAGTGCCCTCACTCGCACCGCCCCCTCACCTACTCTACGCGCGCGTGGTTGTCATGGTGGCGTAATATTTCAGTTGTACTTTCTCGCCTCGGGCTGGCGCCGGGCTACGGAGCGCCTGCAAGGCCTCGCCGGCGGGCGCTGGGGCTCTCCCCCCCAGCAGAATATCGAATATCGAAACGTGATATGTGATGCTGTGTCGGGCTCGAAATATTTTTTGTCAGCCGGTGAGCCGGACCAGCCTCGCGTTGCGTTCAGGGGGGGGCTGTCGCGATCGTATGGATATCATCTGGCGTGTCCACGGATCATCCCACCTTGTCGGCGAACTGGAACAGCTCCTGCGCTGGATCCGTGCCCGTCGACAGCACGAACACGAGCGGGATGGTGGACGAGGAGTCTGCGTACATGGTGGCCAGGTCCGTGGCCTGCGGCTCGACGAAGCGCGCGCCCAGCCCCCGCGTCAACCAGTCCTGCAGGCCCTCGGTCAGCTTGTCGGGGCGCAGCGCGCGCAGGAGCAGTAGCCGCTGGAATCCGTCCAGGCGGCTCTCCCACGCCTCCGGCAACTTCTCCCTGCGGCAAAGGGCGGGGCGGGCGGACGGCCGAGTGTGGGGTGGGGGCTGAGGGGCTAGGCTGGGGCCAGGATCACCTGGGTACGTGTCTACCTGTGCGGCCGGGGGGAGTCGAACATGGCCTTGTAGTGCGCAATGTTCTTCGGAACCGACTCTGCAAACTCCCTGAGTCGCTCCAGCTTCCGCATCGCCAGCAGCTCCGTCCAGGCGCGGTCCGACAGCCATGCCGGGGCAGGGTTCGCCTCCGCCTGAGAAGTACACGGGCCGCTCAGTGGGCTTGATCTACGCAGAGCTAAGCTACGCAGAGCTACGCTGACCAGGTGACCCACCACGTCGGGGATGCCGGCCGCCAAGAAGAAGTGCCACTCGGCGGGGTGCACGCGGCCGCGGTCCATGAGGATGCGCGCGCACAGCAGCACGGCGAACCACAGCTTGTGGCGCTCGAACAGCGACCGGCACACGTTGCAGTACAGCGAGAAGGTGAAGGCCTCGTTGACGGCGCGGATGCGGCCCTCCAGCGACTCCTCCTTGGGGCTGGTGCGCATGCTGGCCACGAAGATGGCCGTGAACCACTCGAGGGAGTACTGGTACATGGGGTCCAGCCGCGACAAGTCGTTGAGGCAGAAGTAGAGTATCTGGGCGCGCTTCGCCACGGGGATGTAACCGGCGCGGGTGATGTCGATCTCTTTCTGCGTCTCCTCACTCGCCTCCACCTGCAGCAGGACGGGGGACAACCATCCTTCTACTACTTGGCATGATAAGATTCCTACAAAATTATGACTTTTACAACTTCCTTAAAAAAAAAAACGCTCGACACAGTATTTAAATGCCACACTTGCCTTGGCGAGGATCTCCTCCGACTTGAGCTTGGACGCCTCAAGCGACAGGATGAGGTCGACGTCATCGACGGGGGAGCCTTCCGAAGCCGAGAGCAGCTCCAGGATGCGATCCTCGATCTCCTTGAGCTCCAGTTTCATCTGCGCCGTCGAGGTGACTATGGCAGCGCGGGCCTCTTCCAGGTCGGGCCGCTCCTCCATGACGACGAGGGCCAGCAACTGGTCCTCCAGCCCGCTGGGCACCAGGGCGAAGTTGACGAGCAGCACCTTGATGGCCACCTCGGGAAGGTAGTGCGGGTTGGCCAGCTTGGTGGTGATGTAGAGCCTAAAGCTTGTGTTGTACGGCACGAGGGTGTCACCCAGCTTGATGACGAGGCCGCCCTGGCCGCCCCCCTGGCCCTGCTTAAACGTGGCCCTCGCCAGGACAGGGTCCAGCGCCGGGTCCAGCTCCTCCCCTACGGCCTCCAGCAGCGCCGGGAAGCCATGCCGGATAGCCGTCTCCAGGGAGCGCATCAGGTGGCCGTCAGACAGCCGGAGGACCATTAGCTCTTTGTCCTTGAACTGGGGGACGAGGGAGGAGAGAGCACGGAGTCAGCCTGGTCTCACGCCATAGCGCCTGGGAGATATGCCGCACGCACGGTCCGCCGCGCACGGCTGCTCTGCGGGCTGCCTATCCTCAGATCCGCGGGCGCGGCGGGCGCGGCCGGCGCTCTCACCGTGTTCCTGATCCAGCGGTTGGCTTGGCCCTGCGGGTCTATAAAGAGCGGCCAGCGCCGGGAGTGCGCCACCAGCACGGCGTTCTCCGTGGACAGCGCGTCCCTCGGCAGCCCGTCCACCTGCCACAGCCGGACGGACACGGGGTCGGCCAGCGTGTCCACGGGGCTGCACGCCTCGCTGTGCGGCACGCCCGCGGCCACCACCGCCGACATCCATCCGCGCAGCAGCTCACGCCGGTAGCGGTCCGTGAAGGCCGTCATGTAGGCGACAGCACCTGGCAACGACCCGAGCAAAGCCCGTCACGATGTGCTCTGTGCAGATATTTTTTATTTGCATTTTTTTTTTGCATCCGATTGGATGACGGTGCCATGCGTCATATCTTGCGCCACTCTGAACCCCCTCCCCCGCCCCCTATCCACCCCAATGAGAAAGGACGTGGGGCGAGGGCCACTCGAGGCCTGACCATCCATCATAGGCCCGGGCAGCGCTGTGGCTGCGGCTGCGCGCTAGCTGTGCGCTACCTACACTGCGGAACGAGGCTGGGGAGGCCACTAAACCAGTAGTGCCGTTAGCAATCATCGCATCAATAATGTCCACATTTGTTTTTCAGGCAAAGAGCTTGACATTCGGTGTAACTTCCGTTTCGGAAAACGCTCGTAAGCAAGGAGTTCATTAGTGCAAAGTGCGGTGGTTATTTCGCACCCACTGAGTGAACTATCTTTTCTGTGCCACGTCGGGGTACAGAGTTGGCAGCCACGTGACATGGCCCACGTCCTTCTTTAGTACTGGAATTTTCCGTCTCCAAAAGTGGCCTTCCTGTGATTGTTTCCTTTCGAGGGGGAGGGCATGGGGCCGGTACCGAGACCCCTGGGCTCTCACTGAGCCCATTGTCACGTTTGGGCCGAGCTCAATGCGAGGGGCAGCGGGGGCAGCGGGGGCGGGGACGGTGAAATAACAAGATCCTAGTAGTAGAGCTATCGGCCCTCGCCTCATTCCTTCAATGCTGAGAGCTGGCAGCGCACGCGGCCAGAGCGACTGAAGCAGATGGCCCTCTGAGGCTTCAAGAGCTTCTAACGAGATTGCGAGGGGACAGCAGTTGGTTCAAGTCTCCACCGTAAAAAAAGAAAGAAGAAAAGAGGAAAAGACGGCCCGTCATTCACTGGAATTGTCGGATCGGTGCCGTCTTACCATGTTCCTGTGGGTTACCCGCGCTTATGAGGATGTCGCCGATGAGGAGCTCCTTGCTGCTCTCCATGGTCTTGACGGTGGCCACCCAGCGACCGTGTTCGGAGGCGACGCCCCCCAGTAGGCGGCGCGCCCGGTCCATGCGGTCCTCGCACAGCTGGGCGCGCGCCTCCAGCTCGGCCTTTTTCTCCTCCGTCAGGCGCAGTTCCTCCTGGAGCGCCTCCAGCCCAGCCAAGATCTAGAAGAGGGGCAGCGGCGCTTAAATCGGAATAGAGGTTTCCAGCGCGGCTCAGAAGCGGTAGCTGAAGAACAAAACCATTTACATACCGGAAACTATCGAGAGCAGGTATGAGAAATATTAATGCGCAAGGACCACGACAAATATGGGGGATATCCACCAAATTCGCTGAAAACGCCATACAAGTTTCTCATACCTGCTCTCTGGAATTTCCGATCTGGAGGTGTTTTTGTTCTTCAGCTTCCGTTTTCAAGACTCATTTGAAACGTCTATTACACGAGGGCCGACTGTGAGAAATCTGCGCAGTGCATTCCAAGTAGCTCTTCAAATACATGCCAATTTACGAAGCAGATCAGATGATTTTTATATCTCAAAACTTTTGGCATGTCCAAGGCAAAATAAATCCAAGTAAATAGGATCAGACTATACTTCGCGATCGTTTTCTGTCGCGGTTGAATGAGGTGATCCGGCTCACCTTTGCCATCTTGTCCCTCGTCGCCTGGAGTGCATTTTGCGTCACCTCCAGCTCTTTATTGGCTTCCGCAAGCTTTTCCTTCTTGGGTTTGACAACCTGGTACACGAAGTAGAACCGGAACACGGCATGCGTCCAGACGCACAGCGAGCCGCACGCCTTCGACACCTGTTGAGGGACACGACATCGGAATCTGTCCTTTAAAAAGATTTTTGTGCGCTCATGGCCTGATGGCGTCATGGCGTCTTTGTCTAAACGCCATGACGAACTAATGATACATCCGTCTGTATGGTACAAGATTGGGTCTTTCAGCGGCCAGGCGAAATTTATCTTTCATGTGTTTGGTTCGAGATTACAACGTTTATTGAAATTCAATTTGCATTGGGGCGTTTGCTCACTAAGTCAGCACACTTTTCTTGGCGATCACAAAAGAAGCACAGGCAGGGCTGGGAGGGCTGACACAGCCACCCCCACTCTACCCGCACCCTCCAAGGACGAGGAGGGGACGGGGGACGCCCGCAGGAAATGAACGGCTGACCCCAAGAAATAACAGTCCATGGAAAACTCCCAGAGGCAGTGCGCAATCGACACCACTTTCAGTGAATTAATTACTTTTTTAGTCTGCGTCTTTTCACGTCATAATTTATCCAAAGTGAACGAAGGCTGTTGTAAACTTGCCGTGATTCTCATTTAAAATAAATTGAAATTTTAGATTCAAGCTCACTTTTCCTGTTGGAGGAGAAAGGATCGTTTCCTCTTTATTTTGATCCGAAGCGCATTCAGCTGATTATTTTACCTCTGAGGCTGGCAAACTGGATTTATTTTGATTCTACAGTACGCTATCTGCGATGTGCTTTTTGTCTCCTTGAGGTATCACCTTGACAACGAAGCTGGGCTGGAAGTTGGGGTTCTCGATGTACGGCCGCAGCTTCTTGATGGTGTCCTCCGACATGTTCTCCTTGTCGTAGTTCACGAGGGAGCTGAGGAACTGGTCCGGGCTGGCCAGCAGGGTCATCCCCGGCGTCCAGAAATCGTTCACCTTCTCGCCGAGTTTTGCGCCCGGCACCTGCGTACGGAGTCGCGATAACGAATCGCTCTAATGTTACCTGGCGCGCCAAGCCCACGCGAAGCTGACTGAGACCCTGACCCTGTTCGGGGCCACGCCCATGGCGATGCAGATGGCTTCGATGACGAGCACCACGCCGGCGGGGGGCTTCTTGAGCGCGCGGACCTCGCTGATGTCGTTCTTGTTGAGCGCCTTGAGGCTCCTCTCAGCGTCCTGCAGGGCCGGCAGCGCCTCGGCTGCCAACACATAGACACACACACACCCATACTGCATCTGGACCTCTGCGACAACCACCGGAGCTCGTCTCACCCACCCAGATCCGCCTCCGCGTCCGCAGCGATGGCCGCACACACGCCGCTCTTCTCCGCGGCCACGTTCTCCTCCTTCTCTACCTCCTGCCTGGTCCGCTCGGCCCGCCCCTGCATCAGGACACGGCTGTCACAAATGGCATCCGAGCCAACACCAAAACAAAACCCCCAAAAACAAACAATAGGGTAATCCGGAGTAGAGCTCGACAGGAAACAAGAGAAAGACCATAATAAAAAAAAAACGCGGAAGTTTCATGAAAAGTTACGCAGCACGTGCCGCGCCGTCAGCCACGAGCGGAGTCAAAAATTTGGAGGCTTAGCTCTCGATGACGATATGTCACAACCAATTGGGGGGGTCACCGCGCGGCCTAGGGAAGTGTATCCTAAATCAGCACGTAGTGGTTCTGGCGTGAGGGTACAGGGCACAGGCGTGCCAGCACCCTGCTAACCGACACCGGCGGCCGCCTTTTCACCATCGCCCGACCTAGGATGCGTAGCGAATGATTTATGGCCCCCCCCCCCGCCTTGAGAAGTGGCCGGGGCGGAACGCAATGTCAGGAGCGCCTTGCCGCGCGGCGCCAGCAGCGGCCTGGCGGCGTGGTCCAGGCCGCAGGCCGCAGCCACGAAGCGAGCAAGACAGAGGGGCTGCAGTCTGTCTCTGCCCGACAGACACGCGGCTATTCGGGCTAAGCGTAACCGAGCACCGTCACCCTCCTCCCCCTCCATCCCAGCCGGGACTCCCGATCTCCCCGCAACGATGCGCTCGTTGGCTAGTGGACTACGTCACACGTCACGGAGGAAAAAGATTAGTGATAGCTACTAATTTTTTAGTTTATTTCCAGGCAAGCAGTTAATTTTGGCTCTGAGAACCAAAATTTCGTTGGGGAAACTATTTGTTAGTTGCATGCACTAACGACACGTTAGTCACTGCTTGTCTGGAAATCAGCCCAAAAATTGACCTTTAATCTTTTTTTTCTCTGTGTGCACTACGTATACGTCACCGTGTCGGCGGCTATCTTGTCCAGCATGACGGCCGTCTCCTGCTGCGCCCTGAGCAGCGCCGGCCTCATGGCCGTCAGGTCCTTCTGGAGCTCTGCCACTTCCTCGGCCGTCTTCTGCAGCTTGTGTAGTCCTGTCGCCAAAGAAAGCAGCTTTTCATAATTCCTCCCTCCACTTTCCCTCTTTATCTGCTTTTCCCCCGACAGAACGGCAGGCGCGCCAAATGGCCGCGGTGCTTATGGGTGCCGAATAAATTACGAGCGTCAGCGACGTTTTATTGGCTGCGGCGAATCCTAGACAGTAATCCAAGGTATATCAGACTACTGGTGACAGTTATGACCGAGGCGCGGCCGTGTCCGCACCAGCACTGTGCTCACTGTCAGCTGGAATGATCAAAGCATTTTGACTGACGGCGGGTGTTTGTCCCACCTGAAGCCCGAGACTAAGCAGAGAACGGGGCCTGGCTGGGCGCCGGGTGCCAGCCAGTGAAGGGCTAATGTATTCTTTGGCTTGGGGCCCGCCCGCTGAAAAGCGAGGAGGAGTATTAAAACTCGGAGGAAAGACGGCGGCGACGGCGCAGCAGGAAGGTGGCGCGCTCACCATGCACAAGGGGCGCCGCCCGGGGGCCGGGGGGGGGGGGGGAGCGGCGCGTGCGACTTTCAGGTGTAAGCCGACCCACGCTGTTTGTCAGCCCCACACCACAAGTGCCCCCTTTTACGGCAAATGCCACCAGATCTCCTCGCCACTCACTCCCCCTTCACCCAAGCAGGCGACACAGGTGTCAAAACACAGCTGAATGTCCGACAAAGGAGATTCGACATCAGAAGGTCGGCCCATTAACACGGCTCATTTCAACTTTTAAGAAACCGAGCAATGCTTTGTTCTTGCTCTTCCAGCCGTGTGCGAGATAAAAAAAAAAAACCCTTTCAACAAGAGGCGAGACGCGCGCCGTAGGGGCGAAGGCAGGAAAGAGCCCGCCGGGGCCGGAGCGGTGAGAGAGCTTCGGAAGAAGGAATGCGTGAGCACGGCAAAACCAGCTCCGCCCCCGCGGCCCCCGCGGACCCGTGGACCTCCCGCCGTTCCACGATTTGTGTGGGACGCTTGCCTCGCTGCTAACCAGAATTGCCGTGCCCGCGGGGTACCCCCGGCCGGATGCCAGGGTCACAGGAGCCGGCCCGTCCCGCCCCGTCCAAAAGGTCCCGTCCACCTCGATGGCAGCTCATATCTCACTCGGGGCAGACACATCCATTTCCACGGTCCTGCGCGCGCTGCTGGTGTGTGGGTGTAAGCGTGGGAGCCGGCTCCCTGTCTCCAACCTGCCGCGGCTTCCCCCGGCTTCCCCCGCCCTCGGGGTGACGGCAAACTCCAAACGGAGTTTCGAGCACACAGTTCTCTGCTTTGCGACAGTGTCGCCCTGCGCGAGAGCGGCCAGAGGGGCCGGAGCAAGAGAGAGCGGGAGCGATATGCCGGGACCGACCGGGGAGACATTACTAGGCGCCCGCTGCTGGCCTCACCTTTCTGCAGCCGGTGAATGGCCTGGTCCAGCTCGGCGCGCTTCTTGGCCAGCAGCTCGGCGTAGCTGGTGAGCAGCTCCAGGTAGGACGTAGGCGTGACGTAGTAGTGCCTGGACAGCTCCTGAGGCAGCCGTGGTGATTCGAGATGGGTCGAGGAGCACGCCGAAATACCTCGGAGGAAAAAGAATTAGTGGCCACAACTAATTTTGTAGTTGATTACCAGACAAGAAGAAAATTTTGGTTATAAGAACTAAATATACGTTGGGGGAACTATTTGTTGGTTCCACCAACAAAGATGCACGTTGCGGGCACTAAAAAGAATTAATCTGCTTTTCGCCCCTGCAACGAAACTATTTGTTTGGTGCAACCAAAAATAGCTGCCCCAACCAAATTTTAGTTCTTAGAACCAAAATTTTCCTCGTCTGGGAATCAACAGAAAAATTAGTCGCGGCCACTAATCTTTTTCCCGTGGTACCCACCCGCTCGAAGCGCTCGGCGGCCGCCGCCACGCTGGAGTGCATGTCCTGGCACACGGCCACCACTCCCGCGCGCACGCCCGCCTCCGAGCCGGCCGCCTCCTCCATGCCCGGGATGTCGGCGAGGAAGCGCGTGGCCACGGACTGCGGAGGAGAGGGGAGGCCATGACAGTGATGGGCAATGTATTGACAGCGCCGGCAGCAGGCAGCCATAGCGTGGTGTTCGGGTCTTGGCTTTAACCTGCAGGGCGGAGTCGGGCCACGCGCTGAACCAGTCGATGGTGCAGCAGTTGACGAGCGCGGGGAACATGCGGAGCCGCGCCCTGAACACATCGCCGATGGGGCTGTCAAGGGGAGAATCGAATAAGGCAAGATGTCGTGGGCCCGCCCGGGTCCGCCTAGCGTAGGCCACCGAGCAGTTCAGTGGAATCGCGGGAGAATGAATAATATATGAGGATGCGCGGCGCGGATGAAGCAAGGCCAATCATGAAGTCATTGTGCTGGGCCAACTATTGTTCCCCTCACCCCCAGCGCTTCGTCACGTGATTGTGTTAGCGCTCACTCTCCCCTGTCTGACTCTCTCCTTCTCTTCCCTGTCTGGCTCCCTCCCTCTCTCCCATCCTTCCCTTCTATACCCAACGCTCTCCTCTTCTATCCCTCACTTTCTAGGCCTTTCGCTCCTCCCAGTCATGACAGCTCTCGTCTGAACTTCTCCTGCTGCCAGTAGATGCAAGTTCCCAGTTTCCGCACCTCGGCGCTCTTGGCCTCGGCGCTCTTGGCCTCGGCCCCCTTGCCTCATGGTGATGATGCAGTGCAGGTTAGACTTGACGAGGCGCTGGTACGCGGAGAACATGTTGGAGCGCGTGGCCTGCAGCCCCTGCTCGGTGACGACGCCACGCATCAGCTGGTAGATCTTGTCCAGCTCCTCGGCCTCGTAGATGTTGGGTACGTCGCCCGAGCTCAGAACGTTGTTCAGGTCCTCTAGGAACGACTCGGACTTGATCTAGAGGAAGGCGGAGGCGCACAAGTGGAGTGGTTGTCAGCAACACTCTCCTCGCGAGTTGCTGGACAGCACACAGGTGACCAGGACCCAGTCACCAGCGCCGTCCTTCTATAGATAACGTCGTGCTGTGAAAGTCCAGCGAGAGCGGCCCCGTGAGGCAGGGCCATGGCGCCTGGCAGGTATGCCGCACGCCCTGCCCGTCACACACTGCTGCTGGGCGGGCTGGCCTACCCTGCGATTCACAGGCGCCATAGCCATTCGAGCTAGCTTACTCTGCTCCGTGCTCTATTAGATATGCCTCTCCTGCGCATGCGTTTTCAGAGCCGCGTCCACACCTGCGTGTCGGAGAAGAGGAAGACGGCCTCCTTCATGTAGAGCCCGGCTTTGAGCAGCAGCTGCTTGATGTCGTCCCTCCACTCGGTTGGGCCGTACGCGCGGCTCAGTTCGATGCGGAAGCACGTCAGCTCGGAGGCGAAGGCCGCGAGGCGTGTTAAGCTCTGACGCCCTGTCGCACACAGAGGCATGGTTGGTCCTGGGTTCGAGTGCCGTCCGCAGCGAACACGGCCTGCTCCGCCTGCTCCGCCTGCCCCCCAACCTGAGCCGCCCATGCCCAGCAGGAGCGCGTTGCCCTGCGGCTGCCGGAGGACGCGGGCGATGCGGCACACGTGCTGGATGGCGTCCGTGAACAATACCAGCCGCATCGGGGCCGTGCTCTGGGAGTTGTAGTCGTCCAACAGCTCCCGCAGCACGCTCGACAACTGGCAGGGCAGGTGGGTCCCGGTCAGTCAGGGAGCGCGCGCGGCCCCGCGGCCCACTCGACTTCAGGTCATTCACCTTGTCGACGTCGGTGATGCGCACGTACTCCCGCTCGGGGCTGCACACGTCCCCGAAGTAGAGCGCCTCCTCCCCGATGGGGTCCTGATTGAAGCGGGCGCGCAGCACCGACCGCAGGCGCTCGCTGAACCAGGACCGGTCCTTGTCGTTCACCAGTCTGTCCTGGAATCGCAGTAACAGTGCCAAATCAGATATTAAAAAATAATATAAAAACAAAACAAAAACACCCTCCTTGTATTAAAGTAACAAAAAATACATAAACCCGCGCACTTGGTAGACACGCAGGTTCTCGTGGTACCACAGCACCAGCAGCTGGTCCAGGCTGACCACGGCCTTGGGGTTGGCCATGAGTACGCCCTGGAACACCTTGCTGAGGTCGCGCAGGTTGAACGTGTAGTGCGTCTTGGTGGGCGTGGGCAGCAGCTCGCGCAGCACCACGTCGTACACGTCCAGCGTGGCCTCCACGAGCCGGTCCAGCTCGGGCAGCAGGCGCTCCGTGCGTGACAGCCACCAGCGGCCGATCGCGCCGAAGATGGCGGCCTTGCTGTGCTGCTCCAGCTCGTTGAAGGCCAGGTGGTGGAAGTGGCGCAGCACGCGCGCCGTGACGGGGTTGCGGCCGCCGCCGGCCGGCCCCATGGCCACCACAAGGCTCACGTCCACGATCTGGCGGAAGTCCCCCACCGCCTTGCGGTCGTACCACCCTGTCGGCAGCCAGCATAGGAAGGGCAGATTCCGACAGGCGGACAGTGTCACGCCGAGTTCATTATCTCTTGCAGCATAGTTTACCCTGAAAGTCGAGGAACTGGCGGATCAGCTCGATGGGGGGCTGGGCGCCGTACTCCTCGAGGGCAGGCATGTTGAAGTCGTCGATGAACAGGACCTGCTGCTTGGTCGGCGGCGGCCCGAACACACCCTTCCTGCGCCGGTCCAACTTGGCGTCGATCACGTCCTGGTTGTAGGAGGGAGGAGAGGGTGGTCACGGTATTTCACAGTCCATCTCTTTTCCGACGAACCGACTCGCGCGCGAACGAGAAAGGAATTCCAGGCTCCGAGTCGCCAAGAGCATGGTCACCGGACACCCGGACGCACCGCACCGGTGGCATGCGGTCAGCTTGCGCCAGATATCGGACCCCTCTGTCGGGTTCCCGAGTCCCCCTCTCTGGGTACTTGCGGTCCAGCAAAGTTGTTCGCGGTACGCCGCACGCAGAAAAATAATTAGTTGTCACAACGAATTAGTTCATAGATTTTGACGCAATCACCATATTTAGTTGTGAGAACTAAGATTTCGTTGGGACAACTAAAAGTCAGTTGCGTCAGCAAAAAGTCAGTGGCGTCAGCAAAAAGTAATTTTTTTCACTTTTTGCTGACGCAACTGACTTTTAGTTGTCCCAACGAAATCTTAGTTCTCACAACTAAATATGGTGCTTGCGTCAAAATCTACGAACTAATTCGTTGTGACTACTAATCATGTTTCTGCGTGCGGGCCGTGCAACGCTATGTCCTCGCCTCGCCCCGCTCTGTCCTCCCTTCGGCTGACATGAGTGGAATTCGTCTCTGGTTCGCGGGAGTGAGCCACGTGGCCCTGACCTAACGGCGGGTGGGACTGCTAAAGTGAAAAACCGGCACCGGAGCGAGGCTTCCAGATATTGGCAATATCTGAGAGCATTGTGCCGCAGCAAAGAGGCAAAGCCTGCGGAACCGTGGTGGGGCGTGGAGGGAGCGCCAGGAAGGGAGAGCAGGGCGTCATCCTGTCCTACCGGCTCAGGGAACGGAAATCCCAGGCGTGGCCCCCGGCTCCCCGCCCCCAGCCCCCGGCACCCGCCCCCGGCCTGGCTCGGGCAGGAAGTTACCTGCGTCTGGTTAGCGGAGGTGCGCGCCGAGAAGCAGAGGAAGTCGGCGATGAACTTGGCCGGGAGGCCGCGACCCAGCTTGGCCACCACGGTGAGGGTCTTGCCCGTGCCCGTGGGCCCGATGCACGCCACGTTGTGGCCCCGCGTCACCAGCAGCTCCAGCATGGCGGCACTGCGCACCGTGTCCAGCGTTGGCACCTCGATGTCTGCGGGCCCAGCAAGGAGTCGCGGGTTCGATTACCGACAGCGGCCATTGCACGTGGACGCGTGGCCGCGGCCGGCCGGCCGGCTAGTGCCGTCGTGCCTGAGTAGCGGGCGTCCTCGGGGATGACGTATGGCTGCACTCCGTGCGTCCAGTGCAGCCATCGGGGGGCTGCGGGCTCGCCGTCATCCGTGGGGTCCTGGAAGCCACCGTCGTGCAGCCTGTAGGCAGGAGATGAACGCTCACAAAGTTTTCAAGCGACGCTAATTTCACAGCTCGCCGAAGCAGCTTGCCTGAAGTCGTAAGCGAGGCCCTCGTCGGGGAAGGAGGGGCCGTGGCGGTGCTGCGCCATGGTGGAGCGCAGCCACAGCGAGAACTTGGCCCGCGATGCGCTGTCACAGGTGGCGCCCACGGACCACAACACGGCCAGCACCACCCAAGGCGCCAGCAGGCCGGCTGTCGGCAACAGGCAGGCGAGGGTTAGCCACGGCGGTCGGTGGTCGCCCGACCAGTGGGGCGCAAGCGATACCGACCCTGTCCCAACACTGGCGACGAACGTCACGACCGGTTTTTTTGTCGGGTGCCCCCACTTTGTTTTGTGCAGTGTCGCATAATTTCCATCATCTTTGAGGAAATAAACACAATGGTGCGCAAGAGCCACTCGGAGGGCGCTGATTTCAGGACACCGGCACTACAATGGGAGGCCTGTACAAGTCTTCACACCGAACGCCACAAAATACACAATACGCAATTTTTCTCGAAGGGTGATTTTTTTTCTCTGTTTTTTCTCCTTTTATTCTTAGATATTGGCCGATACGTCGGCAAAGGGCCGCAGGGCCGCAACGAACAACGACGCCCGTTTCCTTTCACCGAAAATATAAGCAATGGGACCGGATGGCGAAGTAAATGATGGGGCGGGACGGAGATAGGAGCGGGAGCAGAGAAAAAGATTTATTGGAACTAAATCTCGCTGGAGGAGAGGAGAGAGAGGGGAGGGGGACGGGTCTGGGGCCGGGACTTCACTACACGCCGCGATCTACTCGCTTCAGATTTAATTAAGATTTTTTCTTGGCCGAAATGGGGGTGATTCGAACGTTTCACCCACTCAAGCAACGCGAGGGCGGCGGGTCTGTCTGGACAATCCTTACCGCACTCACCGAGTCACGTTCCGATAATAGTGTTGGCAGAACAGAGAAGGGGAGAGGAGGGTAGGGGAGGTGAGGGAGTCGTACCACCTGCGGCTGTGGCGGCCGCGATAATCGGCCGCTACCGCAAATCCGTGATGGATTAGCCCGGTACTCTGTGCCCCCCCCCCCCCCCCCGGGACCCCCGCAAGGGACCCGCTTAAGGGATGTGTCCCATAGGGGCCCTCGGGGCCGCTCCGCAAAGAGGACGAAGTCTCCGAGGGCCGGTATAGGGTCCATCCCACAGGCGCTGCCAGTGGCAGTGCCAGTGGCAGCCTGCCACTCAGCGCCCCTCCGGCAGGGCCCGGGCCTGGCCCCACGCCCTCGGGCTAGCACTCACGGAACACGGAACACTCTCTGGAATCCGGATCCCCCCGCCGGGGCCCCACCGCATAAACACAGACCAGTGCTGAATCCCCGTAAGGTGCTTTTTCCTGCTCAGCTGCCCGCTCAGCCCGTCCACTGCACCGTGTTATCTCCTCGGGTGTTGGCTCAGGCGGCAGTGCCCTGCCCGGTGTCCACTCCTGCCACATCAGAGCAACTCGGCCAGCAGAGAGGCACCGGTGGACCATTTGCGAGAATAATGGTTGCTTTTGCGGCTTTCGTCCTTCAGGCTTTGCGGGCTGAGCCCAGCTGAGCCTGGGCCGGAAGCGATGAGCGCCGAGGGCAGGCCGAGGGGCTCGTGTCACTGGGAGTGGGGGAGGGGCATTACCGATTCTGGCGCCACCCGCGGACACTGCCGGAGGTGCTCCACATACCTGGGGTAACGGAGGCCTATCAAAGCCGATAGCCGTCGAGAGAGTGGATTGCCCCCCCCCCCCTCCCCCGGGGGTCACTTCGTGGCCCAAAGCCTGCGCGTCTCCGATGGTACTGCACGCGTTCGGCATTCGGGAAACGAACATACTGCGCAGTGAAGGCACGCACGCGCTCACGAACACACACGCAGGCACGCACGCACGCACGGGTTACACAGATAAGCTGGGCACTCACGGAGCAGGGCCAGGAATTGGGCGGGGGGCGGCGGCCGGGGGCCCTGCAGCGGGGCGAGGCGCACGTCCAACAGGCGCAGGCAGCCCTGCACGAGGCAGGCGTCCACCGAGGCGATGATCTCGACTAACTCGGCGCCTTGGAGTCCACCCCGGAGCACCGCCACTCCTCCAAGCAAGTACGTCGTTAGCAGGGTGCGCAGGTCCTGCTCAAGGCCGGGGTAGGCGTCGGTGCCGGCCTGTGGGGACACAATAGTCAGGGGGCGCGAAGGCCGGGGAGGGTTGCAGTGCATAATGACTTTCAGCCCTGAAGCAAAAACCTCTGTAGCGCCCCCTCACACACACACGCACACGCACACACACACACACACACACACGCCTGCCCGGCGGGGGCCCCTACCGGGGGTAGAGTCCGCAGCCAGCACTCGAGAAAGGGGGTGAGGCCGAGCACGCTGGGCTCCAGGTACACCATGCCACACCGAGACACGGTGGCCGGGCTCGCCACGGCCAGGTCGGCCACTTCGAACACCATGGTCATGTGCTCGGTCAGCTTGATGATCTCGCCGCTGGTGAGGCACAGCTTCTTGTTGTCGTCCAGCACCGTGTTCATGTTCTCGATCCAAACCGCGTCCACGGGGCCGTCGAACACGTACCAACGTTTGTCCGCGTCCTCCGCCGCCGCGCCGCCGCGCACCAGCGACGGCAGGATGCCGTCCGTCCTGCCGACAGTGAACAGTGTCAGTCGTGGGTTCGAATCCCGGCGCGGTCTAGAAACGCCTCGAGTCTCTGACCTCTACTGACTGATCACCCACCTCTGACTACCGGACCTCGCGTTTATTTTCTTTGTATCCCGGACAATAATTTTTTGTTTAAATATTTTGTTCTTTGAAAGACAGGTTAAAAGGCGGTGGCGGGCAAATAAATTATACTTGTGCGTTTTGCGGGCAGGCACCACCCCCGCAATGCTCTGGTGAACCTCTCTAGCAAGTTTCAGCGAAATCGGGAGGTGTTGGTTGGGGTACTTCGGGTACCCACGTCTTTTGTGTGCCGTGAGCCTTTGATCCAAGCCATGGCCGTAGACCTTACCACTCGTGAGTGACGGCGTCAAACTCTCCGTACAGCTGCCCCATGGTAATGGACTTGGGATTCATGACATATGTGTGCACGGGCGTGAAGGGGCTGCCGCTGGGGGACTGCTGGCCGGAGAGCTGCGACATGGCGTCCCGGAGCACCTCGTAGCACTGGAACATGTAGGAGCCTTGCTGAGTGTGGACGCCGGGGCCGGGGCCGGGGCCGGGGCCGGGGCCGGGGCCTCCGCCGCCCTCCACGGTAATCTGTTCCTGGAGCACTTGAAGTCATAGCGACGGCGCACTCACATAAAACGCACACGAAGTGTACACAAGGTGCCATCAGGGCGCGGGACTAATTTAATGAAAGAGCGCCTTGCCATTACGGGCGCATTATGCCTGGAGCCTGGGCGGACGTCCCAGCCTAAGCCTAGGCCCTGCACGTCCTGCCCGACTCCGCGTCCCCCGCGCCCTCCGTGACCCACGTGACCCGCCCCCTCCGTAGGGGGCGACTCGAGGTGCCGGTAGACCTGTCCATACGTCCTTGGGCCGGGCAGCGGGTTCTAGAGCAGAGTCCCGGGGCCAACCGAGGGGGTCAACACTTCCCCTTCTCGATAAACACAAATTTTTCTGATTTTTTGAACATTGTGTGTCGTATCGTCCCCAGCGGCCCATAACTTCTGAAACCATAAGCTGAAAATAGCTACTAGCTCCGTGGGCAGTGGCACGCACGCCGCACGCTCGCGGGTGCGCGCGTCGCTTACTTTACAGACTGCCGACCCACCGAACTAATGAAAATCCCCTGGGGCGCCCCTCGTGTTGGCCCCACTGTGGCCCTGTGGCCTGTGGCCTGTTGTAATCAGTCGCGGCGCAGCGGCGTCGGCCCGAGGCAGTGTTGCTTCCGTTCTGTCTGCGGACCTAAATTAGCTTTGCGCTGACGGCCGAGGGAGATCCCGGACCCGGGAGGACTGGAGGCGGCGCTTTTTGTCTCTGTCCCACAGGATCCCATTATTGCCGTGACCTAACGGCCAGCCCCGGCGCGTCAGGGCCCGACACCGGCAAGCCCCCAGCTGAGGCCCCAGACCCCCAGACCCGAACCTCAACAAGGAGCAGGGTCTCACTCCGGTCTCACTCCGGTCTTACTCACAGCGAGCACAGCCAGGCACAGACGCGCACAGCGCACTGACGCGCGAAGACAGCGCAATGGGAAAGGGAAAGCAGCAAGAGAGTTTGTTGACAGGGTACACACTGCAGCTGCAGATATTAAGCGGGTCTCATTTCCTCTTACGATTTCTGTCGAGTGTCGTCTCAGCTAGAGTCGAGAAGAGTAAGACGTGATTTCATTCCGGTAAAAGTCCCAAGGTTAAGACGCAATATGTTGGCGCGACTTGCTGAGAGCTCGCTTCCAGATCGAGTGACCCTTTCGGCTTCCCGGAGCGGAGCCACGCGGGACGGGGCTAGGGGCGGTCCTGGGGTACCGCGTGGGGAAGCCGCGCGAGGTTGGGGGAAAGTGGAAGGGGGGGGGGGGCGGACGAGGCTTTGCGAGTCAGGCCCGTTCCTAGCTGGCGGCTCACGGGGTGGCTGGTGGCTCCCGTAGAGCGCGCCAGCAGCAGCCAGCGGCAGCGGTAGGAGTGGCAGCAGCGGCAGTAGCGCCAGCGCAGCGTGCCACAGTGCCAGTGGGCAGTGCCAGTGCCTGTCAGGCAGGCCAGGGAGCAGGTCCAGTCCGCCGCTACCACCCCCACGCCGTTCAGGGCCGCGCGCTGCGAGTCGAGCCAGGCCCGCGCCCACGCCTGCCAGCACCGGCCGCCGGCCCGCGCCCATGGCACGCGCCGGGGAGTGTCCGCCAGCCACTAGGCCCGCGTCGGCCCGCCGCCCGGAAGCCGTCCAGCACGCGCCGCGCACGCCGCACGCGCCGCCTGGCAGTGACGTGACGACCGGCCGGCAGTGATCGATATAGTGAAAGTGATTAGTGTCTCAACTTTAGAGGATTAACAATCTCGGTGAGTAAGCACTTTTGGCAAGTCGATTTCCAGAGAACGCGCGAGGAATTCCCAACAGAATTTAGGAACAGGCAGAGTGGTGGTATGCACGTAGTGTTTGAAAGGTTAGATAGTGAATTTCATTAACGCGTTTCGTGGTGTTGAAAAATTTTAAAATTGAAAATTAAAGAACTTTTTCGGGTTGTTTGTTTTTAAACGTAGATTATGGCAGTGAAAGACCGCGTTCCCTTCAGTCATTACATGTCATCGGTCCGTCTCCGTGACGCTTAAGGGGATGAATCAGAACTTTTTCGGGTAGTTTGTTTTTAAACGTAGATAATGGCAGTGAAAGACCGCGTTCCCTTCAGTCATTACATGTCATCGGTCCGTCTTCGTGACGCTTAAGGGGCTGAATCATTATATATTTTGGCACACTCTTTTATTCTTTTGCTAAATAATAGCATGGTATGAGTGACAGTGACGGCGACTTCGATTTTGAAGCCGTTCGCAACCGTTACCTAAAATCGACGTATCCGGCCAACAAAGGCACATCTTTGTAGCGTCCGTGAAGAAAGGCACATCTTTTTAGCGTCCGAGAATAAAGGCACATGTGCAAAACGACCTCCTCGCCCCGCACCATCGGATCGCTGATGCGGACGCTAAAAAGATGTGCCTTTGTTGACCGGATACGTCGAAATTTAAACGTTAAAATTTTATGAGACGGATCGCTGATGCGGGGCGAGGAGGTCGTTTTGCAGATGTGCCTTTATTCTCGGACGCTAAAAAGATGTGCCTTTCTTCGCGGGCGCTAGAAAGATGTGCCTTTGTTGACCGGATACGTCGAAATTTAAACGTTAAAATTTTATGAGACGTAAATATTTTCTGACGAACGGTTCGATAGCGATCAGTTATATTGCTCCCACCTAGACATAAAAATAAAAAATAACAACTAGGCTGGGCGCAGGCTGCGAGGCGAGAAGCAGGAGGATGCTGGTTTTCTGCATTTCGACCGTCTGTTTTGGAATTGTTAGAACAGAAGATGAGAAGTTGAGAAACATCCGTGAGGAAGTAGGGTTCAATTCAATTCCGCGAAGAAATCCACTTTCCTCTTTTCTTTTCTACTAGCTTCCGCCCCCAGGACAACCGTGGTACTCATTTCTGCGTTACCCCTTCTTCTTTCGTGTCCTTCCTTCCTTCCTTCCTTCCTTCACTAGTTTTCGAGTTCTATTCGCTGGAAATGCGCATTCCCGTCGTGGCAATGCAAAGAAATGGAAAAGTTTCAAAGTCTCTCTCGGAAAGTATTCCTGCCTCCCCCTTCCCTACCCTCCCTCCGTCCGCTTCGAGTCGAGGAGCAGATGCCTCCTCGGCCGCTCTGAGCAGCGGCGCTGCCTTTGACAAAGATCAGTGCCGAGGCCAGAGTCACAGCATTTCTATTCGTCACCAGTTCGACAAAAGCACCATATTAGCGTGCGACATCTGAAAGGGGCAGGACTGGGCGCAGTCAACGGAGTGCGCTCGAGGCACTGGAAAGCCATGTGAAAGCTCTTGTCGCCGCCGTAACCACGTTCTTGAAACATATTAAATACACATGGCTACACCTGTACAGAAGCTTGGTTTGTGCGGTGCAGGGACCCGCGGGATGTGATTTACTGGCCACCGAGCATGACAGCCCTCACCCCGGACGACGATGGGGGCGGGACGCCCGCCAACGCGACGAGAAGCATGGTTTGTATGAGCATCGGTTTAGAACGGCAATATCATCGCAATGTCAACACCGGCTTTAAAAACAAAAGAATACGTGTACCACGTCTGTCGTTCTGCTATTGTGGAACAATTCAGCCCTACACAGCGCTTTCGAAAAATATGAATAATCATTCAGAGGCTAATGACGCTGCCTTGCGCAGACAGGCTTTTAGGTCAGGTGGCTGAACAATACTTACTGGCCGATCTCCCCTGCCCCCTCCCCTCCCCTGGGGCTTGTTATTGCCTTTTCTCGGGGGCAGCCGAAAAAAAAAAACCATTCGGACCTAAATAGGGCAAGCATGTGTCGACACCATATCAAAAAGAATTCAAGGGAATTTTAACCCTGCCCCCACCCCTTCTCCCCCTTTGCCAGAGGCAAATGTGTGGGTGGTGGGTCGCGAACTCACACCGCCCACCCCTCACACAGAGGTGGGGTGTCCGGCTCCCACGCGGGCAGAGCTGCCGCAGAGCTCATAATCTTCATGATGTTGTTCGCTTCATGAATACAGCTGGCCACGCCACTCCACACCCCTGTCCGCCCAGCCCCGCCCCCGCTCGTGTTGCCCTAACTCGAGTTTGGGTTGGACGGATGGAACCATCGACTTTATGAACTCGATGAACTTGACACGGCGCCACTGCAGAGGGCCCGATTAGCATTGGCGACGCGCAAGGCGGCCATGTTACATAATTTGCTGCCTTGGAGGGGCAAGGCCAAGACCATGGTCGGAAGGGCAAACTTCTCTCTCATACGTGCGTAGGTTACCCCCCCCCCCCCCACCTGCCTGTCCACGACAATGAGGCGTGAGGCGTGGCGAGATATTAGGCTCTAATAGGGCGTATACGCTGTAAAGTCATTACGCGTAGAACTGGAATAAGAAAAGTACGCACGATTTTGTGCGGTAGGTTGGCGGGACGGCAGGTGCGACGGGTGTTTTTGTTTGTAATACGGAGGTTTTCATCCGTAACATACAAACTCTTTTTAGCCGTACGTTACAAACAAAACACCAGTACGCCCTAGCACCAAACCTACTCCACAACATACCACCACAGTTTCTCCGTAAGGACTTTAGAGTGTAAGCACGCTCGTTATTAGTTTCGCTTTTGGAGCGTGGTGCTTTTTTTACGCCTTCTAGAGCGTAGCGATAAAGGCAGCTTTATCACTGATTTTTTGAGCTGCTCGTAATATTCAGGCATTACATGATTAATTTTTTCATATTTGTGGACTTTTTGTTTTTACGTTTCTGCTTGAAGTATGTAAGCAAGAAATGTCCAATAATTATATAAATAATACTATAAGAATGTTGACCCCTGTGATGGTCCGTGGCTTGTGCCGCAGCTTGTGCTCACTCACGCGGGATCCCGCTTGCGCACAGAACCTGCCGGCGGCGCTGCTGCGGGAGCTGGTGGGTCCCGGCGGGGGCAGCCCGCTTGCACCGCTGGCCAACACCCTCGGGGAGCACCTGGGCCGGAGGCCGTCACTGGGCGTCGTTGGCGACGGGGGCAGGACCAGCGTGCCTGTGGGCGTGCCCGTGGGCGTGCCCGGGGGCCCCGGGGGCGTGCCGGTCAGCGTGTCCCTGGGCACGCCCACGCTGACGACGCACTTCAACACGAGCGCGCCTCACTACTTGTGGCACTTCACCAAACACCAGTGGGACCTGCTGCAGGCCACTGCTGGCCGCAGTGACACCTCCCCGACGACGGGCGGCCCCGGCGGCCCCGGTGGCCCCCAGCCAGACTGGGAGCAGCACCCGCTCTCGGAGGTCGTCGAGTTCCTGCACCAGTACTACGTGCCCGTCATGATCGTCATGGGCCTGGTTGGCAACCTGTTGTCCTGCATCGTGTTCCTCAACACGCACCTCCGCCTGCGCTCCTCGTCCTACTACCTGGCCGCGCTGGCCGTCGCCGACTTCGGCTTCCTGGCCGTGCTGGTGCTCGTCTGGATCGACAGCGTGTACGACGTACAGGTAAGGAGCCTGGCCCGGCCAACGGTGTCGGGGACGAGTCCGGCCTCCGGCCTCCAGGACTCGGGTGACTCAGCAACTCATCCTCGTCACCTGCTTGCCTCCCCAGGTGTTCGCCAAGGAGGGCTGGTGCCAGGTCATCACCTACGTGTCGACCGTCTGCGGCTTCCTGTCCGTGTGGCTGATCGTAGCCTTCACGGTGGAGCGCTTCATCGCCGTGCAGTACCCGCTGCACCGGCCGCACATGTGCACCGTGGCGCGCGCCAAGGCCATCGTGGCCTGTATCGTCACTTTCGCCCTCGTCGCCCACATCTACACCCTCAAGACGCGCGGCGTGGTGCTGCAGGTGAGCAGAGCCAGCGGGGCCAGCGGGGCCGGCGGGCCGTAGTCTAACCAACCCGTGAAACAGAAACGTGTACATATTTGATCATACGCTCCCCCGCCCGTACAATGCAAACAAGTCACCAGTTAGGCGAAGGGGAGGATGCCTGGAGTTCAATTTGCATGCGACCCTCCGCTGTTGGCTGGGCGGCTGCGGGGTGGGACCGGGTGGGACCGGGTGGGGCCGGGGGTGGGACCGGGTGGGACCGGGTGGGACCGGGTGGGGCCGGGTGGGGCCGGGTGGGGCCGGGTGGGACCGGGTGGGACCGGGTGGGGCCGGGTGGGGCCGGGTTGGGCCGGGTGGGGCCGGGTGGGACCGGCACCAGCTGCCCTGTTTACTTCCTGGCGGGGCGGGCTTCGGTGTCGCCGGCGGTCTCCGTGTGGCGTGGCATGCCGTGACCCCGCCAACGTAACACCACCTGGCGCCACGACCTGGGCCAACCTGCCGGCCGTAAGGAAGGCTGCGCGCTGCGGGGTCTGTTTGTCGCCGTCAGGAGGCAAACGCCACGGCAAACGCCGCGGCAAACGCCAAGACAAACGCCGGCCGTGCATAAACTGTAGTAGCGACGTTTGTGCCACCCCCCACCCCCTCCTTCTCCTCCCCCTCCTCTTGCTCCTCCACCCCAACATTGCATATTGAATAAACGGCTTTCGGCGGTGACCAGTACGATCCATAAGTGGAAGCAGTGGCGTCAAGCTTGAATTCCAGTGGTGTAACAAGCTGGCCACAGTGGGGACCCACCCACCTCTCAGACCTCTATTAACGCTATAAAACGCTGTTAAATGTGCATGTTTTTGCGCTTTCTTTCCTTTTCCTTCCTTTCTGCTCATTTTCCGCCTCTTTCCCTTCCTTTTTACATTCGCTTTTCACCTTTCACCACCCTCTCGAGGGGGGAACCACCCCCTCAGAGCTGTAGCAGCCGCTACGGCAAAACCCCCCGCTTGACGGCACTGAGTGGAAGTTAGGTTTTCAGCCGGCGCGGCATTGTTCTAGCTCCGCCTTTTGATGTGCCAATGTGTGTGTTGTGTGTGCTTATGCATTCGCTCTGCTCTGTTAGCACCGGTTTTCCATAATATCCCCGATATCATGCTGGGTAAATATTTATTATTTTTTTCGGTGAGGCTAAAATCGATTTTATTAAGCTGAATCTGAATATGCCTTCACCGGGCATACAGCGAAATAGATTTGTTTGCTCGCTTCCCCTCTTGCCCCCAGCACCAGCTCGGAGCCGCCTCCCAGCGGTGCGGAAATTCCCTGGTCACGCCTTGGGGGACGTTCATAAACTACGTGACCGATTTTAGGCCACTCTTTGCACCCCTATCGTGACCTGGTTAAACCTAACCTTACTATGCATTCATGATAGGATCGTGACCATAGGCTGACCCCCCCCCCCTAAATTGGTCACGTAGCTTATGAACGTCCCCTTGTCGCGCGCAACCCCGCCATCGAATGAAAACCGAGCTCGGGCGGAGCGGGGCGGGGTGAACACTTCAAAAGGCGGTCCTCGTCATGTGCCTCGGCGCGTTGATCCCACCCCGCCTCCGCTGCCCCCACCGCCCCCGCCGGACCGCCCGGCTAGACGCTGGCGTGTCTGGCGACACAGCGGTGCCGTCGAGAGCACGGTTTGTCAACAACACCTCCGTTTTTTCCTGAAGCGCGTACTTCCAGGAGGTGGTGAGTGGCGCGGTGACGGCGGCGCCGACAAAGAGTGGTGGTGAGAGGCCCGGCGTGCGGAGGAAATCACCCCCCCCCCCTTTTCTACACCACAGCGCCAGCGCCAAAACGCGACGCGCAATCAGACAATCATGGAGCGCTGAGAGCTGCCGCGCCCCGCTGGGCGGTGATAAGGGAAGGGTGGGCGCGGCAATTAGTGCGGCTCTCCCGGCTAACCATCGTGTTTGATTAATCAATGGGATGAGAAATGAAGCCGTGCACCTCTCGCCGTAAGCGGCGTGCTCCCCTGGATATCACGGCTCAGCGCCCCGCTCAGCCCTGCGCTCTGCCCCCGAACCCGCCCTCTCCAGCCCCTGCCTCTCTCCTCCAGCCCCCGCCCCTCTCCAAACCCTGCCCTTCTCCAGCCCCTGCCCCTCTCCAACCCCCGCCCCTCTCCAGCCCCTGCCCCTCTCCAACCCCCGCTCTATTCAGTCCCCGCCCCTCTCCAACCCCCGTCCCTCTCCAGCCCCTGCCCCTCTCCAACCCCCGCTCTCTTCAGCCCCCGCCCTCATGTACCACCACCAGCACTACACGCCTACGCTGTTTACCAGGACGGGTACGAAGCATGTAACATGCTGGAGCAGCACCGCGGCATGATGCGCATCATCAATCTGGTGGACGCCATCCTGACCTTGGTCGTGCCCACCATCCTCATCATCGTCATGAACACCATGATCACCCGCAACCTGGTCCTGTTCGGAAGGCGCTTCAAGCAGGCGGCGGTGGTGGGCGCCGACAACACCGTCAACAGCTGGACCGACGCCGGCGGAGGTCGGGAGGTCAGTATCCTCATCGGGGACCGTCACCGGGGCCCCCTCGGGGCTGCCCGGGTCTCCCCTCGCGGCTCACCCGGCCAACTCGCTATAGCGGAAAAAAAAACATTAGCTGGATTAGTTAATAGTTAGCTGCGAGGCGGACAGCCAACAAAATAAGCTAAAGTAGCTAACAATTAGTTGGCACAACTAATTATTGTCTGAGATAGAAAACGTGTCAGCTGCATGCCGAACGTCGATGACTAGTCCAGTCGAGGTGGATCCGGCACTGCAGCTGACGCATTAGGTCTATCAGCTGACGCATTAGCTGTATCAGCACACAATGAGGTGTGCCAACTAACTATTAGCTCCATGTGCTTAACTACCGTTGGCTGTCCGCCTCGCAGCTAACTTTTAGCTAATACAGCTCATGTATTTTTTTCCGTGAAAGCAATTATTCCTCTCCGTGTGATCAGAGCGAGAGCAGCAGCAGCAATGGAGCCACTCGGCGCGGCACACCCACCGGCACGCAGGGGACTCTCAAGGGCCACGGTCCTCTCAAGGGCATCGTCGTCAAGGGCTGCAAGAACAAGGGGACCGCCGCCTTGGCCTCGGCCTCCATGCCCGCCACGCTGGAGACCCACTGCTGCCAGGTGCCGCCGCCACCCGACCTCACCCGGGACCTGGCGCCGAGGCTGGCGCCCTGCCTCACGCCCAGCCTGACGGCCGCCTCCTGCCCCGGCCACATCGGTGGCCTCGGCGTTGGCCTCGTTGGCGGCCTCGGCGGTGGTCTCGGCGGTGGCCTCGGTGGCGGCGGTCTCTCCCCTGGCCCGCGGCTCCACGGCCACCATCTCAGCAAGCAGCAGCCCATACGTGAGTACCATGCGCCCTGTAAGCACTTCCGTGTAATGGAGCACAGTAATTGGCTGAGCGGTAGCAAAGCCCTTAACTCGGGTGGGTCCGAATTTTTTTTCTTTTTTTTTGGCTGCTGTGCAATAGGGGTGGTGGCACCACGACATCAGCGGATTTGACAGCATTAGTTTAAGCGTGTGTACTATAACAGTTAGGCCTGAGAAAAATATATACATATCGCTTGCCTAGGTTGTCAGCACCAGGCAGTATGAAAAACAAGCTCTCCCGTCAGGGAATCGCCAGAGCGCGCACTACTTATCCGACCCGGAAGGTGGCGCGGCGAGACGCGGCACGGGCGGCCAGGAAAAGTCACAAGCCGGGTCACCAACTTTGGCGGCTTCGGCCACGGCCACCACCCCGCCCCTTCCCGCCACGCGCCGGAATTTCAATACATGCTTGTTTGCAGAGTTCACGACGGGGCGAACTCTGGTGTCGACGCGGACACAGCAGAGCATTACCAAGATGCTGCTCCTCATTAGCTCCGTCTTCATCATCCTAAACCTGCCCAGGTGCGTACGGGTCTCGGGGAGCGCTGCAAACATCAGGTAGTAGGTGCTACTCGCCCCTCGCACGCCGAGCTCTCTGACAGGTGCGGTGAGCTTCCATTGTGCCCAACTTCCGGGTTGTAGACAAACTTGTTGTGGCATAGGCCTTAGCCACGTGTCACCTGGCGCTGCGGGGGCTGCGGTGGCTGCGGCGGCAGCGGGGGCTGCGGGGTCTGCGCCGCTCATGCCTCGTCTCATTTCCATTTCTCTGCTGCAGCCACATGTTCCGCGTGTACCTGTCCATCGCCACGTTCACGGGCTCCAACACGGACATGAGCACGTCGCCGGCGCTGCTGTTCGGCCAGCAGGTGGCCATGCTGATGTACTACACCAACTTCTCCATCAACTTCCTGCTCTACTCCATGTGCGGCATCCACTTCCGGCGCTGCCTCTGGCAGCTGGTGCGCAGCGTGGGCCGCTACTTCGGCTGCGGCTGCGGCTCGCGGTGGTCCGAGTGCCAGTTCAGGTGAGGCTGGTGCTGCTGCTGCTGCTGCTGCTGCTGCTGCTGCTGCTGCTGGTGCTGCTGCTGCTGCTGGTGCTGCTGCTGCTGCTGCTGCTGCTGCTGCTGCTGCTGCGGCTGCTGCTGCTGGCCCAGGCCCCCGGCGGAGGTCGCGCCGGCGCCGCTTCGTGTAAGTGAACGCAGTGTCAGCTCCTTCCACGCGGGAGGGGAGGCGGAAATCAACGAGATGCCAGACGCGTTCACCATGACAAAAGGACGGCGCCGAGCCGCGCCGTTGGCTGTCTGTAGCCAGCAGTGAAGCTGGCCCAAGGGGCCGTTCATAAATTACGTACACGTTTTTTTGGGGGGAGGGTCCAGCGGTTTTGTACTAAAATGTACGTGGGGTGGGTGGGGGGGGGGGGGGTCAAATGAAAAGTACGCACGAAAACAAATTGGTAAGGAGAAACGTTCGGTTCCGATCCGACACTGCGGCTTTTACGCGTCCGCGTCCGCATCCACCCGCCTCACCGCGAGCTTTGCATCCCCAGCCTCCAGACGGCTCGCGTGCGGTCTGTCCGGGTTTTGATACGTCGGGCAAACGACGTCCTCTGTGTGCTCGGCCGGGACGATGAGGCCGAGTGGGTCGACGTCGAGGTCCTCGAGGACATCCAGCTCCCTGAGTCTGAGCCGCCCACACCCCCCACAGCCATGCCGCTTGTCGACTTGCAAACCGCTTTCCAGCAGGTATAGACAGAAGCCGCAGGTGATCAATGAAAACTTATTTGAACTTCATATCTTTGCAGTCTGTGCAACAATAGCGGTTTTTATTTAAACTGTTATTTATTAAATTGACTTACTTCAACTAACTATTTTTACTGGAATCCAACTCTCATTGAAACACACCTTTTCGTATGAGAATTGACATACTTCTCACAGAACAAAGCTACCGACAAAGGCTCGTTTTTATCGAAAAAGCAATCTTCCTACGGAAAGCAACTGATTTTTAAAGATATAGTAATTTCTACGCATTCGAAATGTACGCCGGTGTACGAGGGGGGGGGGAGGGAGGGGGAGAATGAAAACGGGCGAAAATCGCGTACGTAATTTATGAACGGCCCCCAAGCTGTGCTTTCACCTCCGACCCGCCCCCTCTCGCACCCCACTCCCCCAGGAGGCCTCCTTTTTTGTGGCCTTGCTCTCGTGAATCATTCAAAACCAGCGGGGAACAGCGGGTGTCTAGGAGCGCCGGTCCTCGTGCTCCCGCCGACAGGGCCAAGGCTGCGTGACCTCGCTCATCGCTTGCGCGTGGCGCCTACTGTCGTGTTCCCGCCAGATTTTCAAGCGACGAATTTCTCATAACTTTCCCTCCTTTAGACATTGTGCTGTCCTGCGGGGTTCGTCAGGTGCGCGTGGCGTGACAGCGCCCCCTCTGACAGTACGCTGAGGACTCCCTTGTTCCAGGTAGTGGTGCGCTCGCGCGGGTCGACACGTCTGGCGCAAGGAACAACGCCGCGAAGTGCGCAGGCGTCGCGTCGCCGTCTCGACCTCCGCGCGAGGGGAGGAGGTCCCCATGCACGCGCTCTGAGACGCTCACCACCTCGGAGTCGACGGCTGCCTCGTCGACGGCCTCGTCCTGGTGCGCGCTCTGCAGGGAACACCCGTGCAACGTGACGCAGGCCAGGCGGCTGCCGGCCCTCGCCGAGCCGGCCTCGCCGACGTTCCTGTAGGGCCGCGTCTGGCTCGGACAGAGGAGCCTGCATTTCGCTAGACAGCACGCAGGTGTCTGTTTTTCACGTCTCCGCACCTCGATGTAAAAGTGAACGAACGTGTGGCAGTTTGAACTTTCTACCGTTTGGGCGGTTAGTGGAGGAGCGCTGGCGCGATGAACACTCTCAGAAAAATTGAAATAACTAAGGAATGTCACCTTGATCGAGATGCTGCGTTTATTCAACTAATTTCATGTACATACAATCGACACAGAATTTTGGTCAAGCCGACATTTCTTGGTCGATTCAATTTTATTTTCCTGGGACTTAAGTCCACCGAATCGGCGATTCGGAGTACCTACCGTCCGAAGCATACTCTTAAAGGCGTCGTTACGCATTCGGGTACGCGCTTCCTCCGAAGGAAATCCACAATCACCGAGTCGGGTACTGTGTGAAACTGAGGTGTTCAGAAACCAGGAGACTCGAGTCGCATTGACGTGGACAGCCGAACCGACCTATTCGAGTCGCCTAGTATCTGTACACTTACCTTGGTTTTACAGTCTAACTCGTTTGTGGCGGCAAGATTAGTTAGGATAAACCAAAAATTAAGACTGTTTAGCCAGTGTATGGACACGTTACTGTTGTGATCAGTGTTTCAGTGTCCGTCCACACACAAAATGTTAATATACAAATTAGTACATCAACATTCAGTGTGAGCAGATTATTTTGTGTGGTCTCTACTTTTACGATAAGTTGATGTGAAACCATTTGCGACGCATAATCAACGCATGTTAAAAGACATAAGAAGAGAGCATGTTACGTATGGCCGAAAACCGCTAAACAGGAGATGTCCTCGATTAACTTACGTGAGCAAATGTTTCTCCGAACTGACTCGTTTTGTACAAGTGCCTTCTTTTATGTCAAACACGCCCTATGGCATCGTTGTAAAAAAATAAAAATAAACGATACACGTTATAAAATTACATAGTGTACGAAATTGCTACATTAAAAAGTTTCGTCCTCCTTTGGTTCCCATACATTATACGCAGATGACATTAGGTGTGTTACAAGTGAAAAACTCAGAACCAAAACAAAGCGAAAATCGTTGAGCCAAACACACGCAAAAAAAAAAATCGGAACCTACACAAGAACTAATCTGGTTAGTGGGGTGCCGAGGCGGTGCCGAGGGCTGCCTCTGGCACAGTGTTCCCTCGCCACGCGCTGGCAACACTCCCAATTTCGGCTCGGCATCCCGAGCGGCAACCAGGCGCGGCCATCAAGTGCAATTAGGCGGCACTTCGCTACAGGGTGCACACCCTAAAAAAAGAATGCTTGAATCAAGCAGAAAATGCTTGATAAAAAGCAACTTTCAGGCTTAAACCGCAAATTTTCCGCCAAGCATTTATACGCTTGTTCCAAGCATAGCTATGCAAGATTCAATAGATGCTTGATTCAGATTCCAGTATCGTCACACTGGCGCCAAGCTTCGTTATGCTTGGAGCAAGCTGTAAATGCTTGCAACAAGCATCGTGTTCTTTGATTTAAGACGGGCGAGTGCGGACCCAGCGGAGAGAACTCATTAATGAAAGGGGACGTCCCGTTAGTCGGCGTTTGTCAGCACGCCAACGCTCACCTTGGTCTTGCCGCTGCCCGTCGGCCCCACCAGCATCAGGCCGTGCCGCACCACCGTCGTGTCGTACAACTGGACCACCTTCTGCACGAACTCTGCGCAGACACGACGGGGGAGCCGGATAAGGTGCAGGTCGGGGGCAGCTCAACTCAAGTCGAATCATCCGGAAAAGTCAGGGCTCGATCTCCTCAGCTGATTTTTGACGTAGATTGTCCTCAGTACTGGGTGTCCCTCCCGCCACTTCTCCTTTCTCTCGCGTGACACACCAAATCCTTTCGTACAAAAGGGTGCGGAGTGCTTACGCACATCTTGCGCACGTTTTTGTGCTCAGAAAAATGTGCGAAACCATGCACAAAATTGTACAAAGGGATTAAGACACTTCACGGCCCGCCTCTAAAGCCCTGTAAACAACTGGAATCTTGTGTAACCGAGCCTTTGATGCGGCGTGTTGTACACTCCTCTGCCGGGCGCGCTAGTTAGCACAAAAGACAGAAAGGGAGGATATTGTATCTCACGCTGGTCGTGAGTGGGTGCGGAAGTGCGAGAGAGATAGAGGGGGAAGGGGTATGGCATCTGCCTCTGCCCCCGCCTAGGGGACGTTTATAAACTACGTGACCGATTTTAGGCCACTTTTGAACCCCCCCCCCCTCGTGACAGATCGTGACCAGGCCTCAGACCCCCCCCCCCCCCCCCCCGTTACGTGACCAAAACCTTCAATTGCATTTTTCGCTATATAATGGCACAAAAGTGCATTTAAACAGGAAATTTGTAGTATTTTTTTCGTGTAAAGTTATTTTTTATTGGAGAAAGAAAGCGCGGGTTTTAGTAAGAGTCAAATACTAAAAGTATTTACTAAAACAACAAAAAACAACAATTTAGATAGTGAAGAGTCAGAACGTCGTCACTGAGAAAAATAATGAATACAGAGCATGGAAGTGTGTTCTATCCGTGCCGCATCTCCGCTGCAACCAACTGTTTCGTTACTCACCCCGCAGAACTTTGGACCGGCTAACCCGAAACCTTTTCGGCCCCCCCTCCCCCTTACCTCCCCCCAAATCGGTCACGTAGTTCATGAACGTCCACCTACACAGAGACTGTCAGAGTTTAGGGCCCGCCGGATGGCGGTGCCGACTCCGGTCTGTGTACACGCTACGCTACGCCCTCGGGACCATACAGCGCTGTCCCTCTGATAGCATTGCCCTCAGAATTGCTTAGCGTCCCTCCAAGCCCCACCGGATCCCTCGCTCATGTCGCCTGTGGTGGCCTGTGGTGGCCCGCGGCCTCACCGTCCACGTCCTGCAGCCCCTTCTGGGCGCACACTTTCCGGACGGCCTTCAGCAGCACGCCGTAGTCCACCTCCTCTTCCTTGATCCGCGGGAACAGGTCCGACACGATGCCTGCAACAAACGCTTCGGCTCAAAAATAGGGTTCCACACACACCCCCACACACACACAAATAAAAATAAGGAGGACTTTTTTTCTTGCTTTTTACTCGTTCTTTGCTTCCTCTACTACGACTATGACGTAGAAGCAAAAAAAGAACGAGTATTGCGCTCGCCCTGTCAGTTAAGACCCCGATTCATCTCGAAAACTGCGTAACGGAGGGATTCTATTTTGGGGGCGTTTTGGTTGGGCGTCGATCTAGTTTCGAAAATGACATATTAGATTTCTGAAAAACAAAAAACAAAAAAACTCGTATTTAGAGACCGCAGATCGGTGGGAGTTTGTCTTAGTACCACCCGTCGCCCGCAGTCAACAATATCACTTTTCGCGTTCTCTGTAGGGCTTGGAGTAATAGATCAGTGGCTAAGTCCAGTTACGATGTGAGAAGGGAGGGATTCTGTTTTGGGGGCGTTTTGGTTGGGCGTTGATGTAGTTTCGAAAATGAAATATTAGATTTCTGAAAAACAAGGAACACGAATTCTCGCTTTTAGAGACCCCAGATCGGTGGAAGTTTGTCTTAGGACTATCCGTCGCCCCCAGTCAACAATTACTTTTCGCCTACTCTGCAGGTCTCAGAGTAATAGATCAGTGGCTAAGTCCAATTAAGATGCGAGAAAAACACACAATGAAAAAAATTGTCACAAATACTGATTGTGCAGAAATTGTTCGTAAATATGAGAATCAAAAACATTAAATTATGAAAATCTCGAAAAACCTTATTTTCCCTCAAAACTCAAAGAACGAGTCTGTCCTAGGACGCTAAAGCGTTCTCCATGCCTGTCTTGTTACTTAGGTAGGGAATGTCTTAGTTGCAGCCCAACCCTGTTAGAGGTTCTGGTTTTGTAAACGGCAAAGCGATAAATGGAAAAAGAATCCCCTTCTGCGCCAGCCGTATTTTTTTCCCCCAGCGCCTGGCGAGAATCCCATTTGTACGCAGGAGATTTTTTTCCTGGCGGACATGCTCACCCATCGGACTGTCGGATAGAGGGGCTGAGATGGGGAGAGAGAGAGAGAGAGAGAGAGAGAGAGAGAGAGAGAGAGAGAGAGAGAGAGAGAGAGAGAGAGAGAGAGAGAGAGAGAGAGAGAGAGAGAGAGAGAGAGGGAGGGAGAGGATGAGACAGAAAAACACAGAAAAGGGAGGCACAGAGTGCCAGGAGTGGGCCCTTTGTACGAGCGTATACGGGGATTTTGGCTCGCCGCGGCTCTTGAAGTACTAAAATGGGCTGTCAGCCTTCACTTCCCACCCTTTGTTTTCGAGGTCTTTCAGCTGGGGCGGGCGGGGCGGGCTCACACAACGCCCACGCGTCAGCACTGCTGCCCGCCGAGCCCCGGCTCCCACCAGGATTTTTCGATGGGATTATTGCCACGCATTGTTCAGCAATCTCAGGCGCGGAGAAAGACCAACCGTTTGGTCGGGGCACTTCACTGCTCAAAACTAGACCATTTCGCTAACCTGTATGGCTAGAAAGCGTGCGAAACCCATTCGACATAGCGTTTGATTTCCATCCGAGAACAGAACTTTGAGTCCTTCAATTTCGCAAGTTGTCCAGACTCCCACTACGGGATTAATGACTATCAACATCAACACGCGCCCGCAGCGCCCCCCACCCCCCAACCCCCTCCCCTCCCCACTCTAAATCCGCGCCTGAGCAGCTGTCTAACAACCCGATATTACGGTATAATGATGGCTCACCGTTGAATAGCTTGAGGTCGTCGCGCAAGAACTTGGGCACGTTCACGTCGCGAATGGCCCTCAGCACGATCTGCGGCTCCCCCATGTTGGGCTTCTCGCGCTTCAGGTTACCCGCCACAGCAATCACCGTCTTCACAGCGCGCATGCCGAAGTCGTAGTGGTCCTGCAACACCATGACGAGGGCCGGGCGCCGGTCTATGTTGCTGGTCCGCGACACGCACGCACACACACGCACACACACACACACACACACACACACACAAACACCCACACGCACACACACACACACACACACACACACACGCACACACACACGCGCGCGCGCGTACCTGCGAACTGAGCTGCTCCGAGCTGAGCTTGAACGTGGTCGTGATCTTGTTTGCGAGCTGTCGCGCATCGCTAAAGCCGAACGAGAAGAGGGAGATCTCGGCGATGAGGGTGTAGTTAGGCACCATCATGGCCACGGGCCGGAACAGAGCCTTGAGGTTGTCCGGCAGCTCGGTGCGGCCCGCGTACCCGGGGTTCATCGTGATGAAAACGGCGGCCGAGGGCTTGAGTGCGATCTCCACGCCCTCGAACATGAACCTGCACACGACGAACGGGAGCGCCTGCGCTGTAGGCCGACCCGCACGACGGGCGTGCGTGCATTGGCCGAGGTTGCCTACCCAGCAGGCGCTCTGAATCTGGCAGTTACTGTGTCGCCCATCTGAGGGTTACACCTAAGACAGCGAGGCTTAGCTCTTGCTGACGATATGTCACGACCGTTTGGTAGGTTCACACAGCGCCGACTGCCTCCATGCCGCCTGAAGTAGTGCGTCCTCCAGCCGCGCGAAGTATTTTCAGCGCTGTGTGAACCTACCAAATGGTCGTGACATATCATCAGCGAGAGCTAAGCCTCCAAATTTTTGAGTCAGCTCATAGCTGACGGTACTGAACGTTCTTTTCCGCTTTTGTGATTCTTGTCTTCTTCTTGTTACTGGTCTGCACTACCGGAACACCCCATTTCCTCCAACCTTTCTCTGGTCAGTCATTTCGAATCACAGTCACCGCACAAAATGTTCGGAACCGATATGTGCCCCTTGCACCCACCTCTGCATCCGCGCCGCCTGCGCTTTCTGGATGGAGACGACCTGTTGCGCCACCACCGACAGGACCTCTATGTCGATGCGGTTGAACTCGTCGAAGCACGCCCACGCCCCGGCGCTGCGGCGGGACGGGCAGTCTGCAGATTACCCGGGTCTGGGCGCCGGCGGCGCAGCGCTCTGAAGCCACAGCCTTTTACCTGGCGATACCCTTGAAGAACTTGCCCATGGCCTGCACGTCCAGCTGGTCCGAGCAGTTGAACACGACGCACTGGATGGCCATGGCCTTGGCCAGATCCTGTGAACAGTCCAGGGTTCAGTGTCTCCCTCCCCCTTCCGCACGGGCGGACTGGGTGGCGCCATGGTAGTGCCTTGGTAGTCTCCGTCTTGCCGGTGCCGGCGGGGCCCGCGGGGGCGCCTCCGAAGTTGAGGTGCAGTGCGCCGGTGAGCGTGAGGTAGCAGCGGTCCGTCAGCGGCGTGATGACTAGCCGGCCCGAGTTGCCCAGGTACTCGTAGCCGTACTGGAACTCGGCGTTGACGGCCCGCACCTTCAGCGTCGCCCCCTCCTCCTCCTCCACCCAGTAGTACCTGCCGCAGGCCGCGAGGTGGAGGGTGCAGGCTTTAAGCCCTAAAGAGTTCGCCGGTTCGCTTCAGTTCTACCTGAGCTGACTGATCCAGTCGAAGTCGTTGACTGAAGTGGTTTTGCTCTCTACGAGCCCGTCCAGGACGTCCCTCGCGTGCAGCTCGATGACGATGAGGGCGGACATGACCTGCCTCTCCATGCGCGACAAC
Organism: Odontothrips loti; assembly: GCA_038380765.1. Classification (NCBI taxonomy): domain Eukaryota; kingdom Metazoa; phylum Arthropoda; class Insecta; order Thysanoptera; family Thripidae; genus Odontothrips; species Odontothrips loti. The sequence continues at coordinate 7,234,541 of CM076245.1, read as the reverse complement.
TGTCCCCGCACCAGTCCGCGGTACGTGTCCATCTGTCCAGTGAACACGAGTGGGAGAAAGCAGTGCACTTCTGTCATGGGGCCAATGGTTGGCGTTGGTGTCCCAGCTAGGATTAGACTGTCGAAACAATATCGAATCGATGTCGGTTCGATATTGACAAATTCAAAGAAATCGATGTGAAACGTCATCGATTTGATATTAGATTGGTATCGAAAATCGATTTTCTTTGTCAATTCGAAAATAAAATATCGATGAAAAAATCAAACTTGGACAAAATTTCGACACCATTGATATCGATTTGGTGCAATTTCGACAGTGCTGTTGTGTGTTTGTGTGTATGGGGGGGGGGGGGGGGGGGGGTTTGTGCTCGATCCTCTGCCTGCACTTTGAAATGCGAGACTTTTCAATTTGCACCGGTCTCTCTGCTAGGTCCTTCGCCCGCACGGCCTTGGTCAAGCAGAGTGTCGGGCGCTGCCTTTTCTGCGCGGCGGAGCGGTTTACGAGGAAAAAACCGTTCGGCAGCTACAGTTTGGGGTCGGTTTGGGGCCATCCACATATCACGTGACCGAATTAAGAGGGGGGGTCAGCCAAAGGTCACGCTCCTATATTAAATACATGGGAAGGTTAGGTTAGCCAGGTCACGCGGGGGGTCTATAAGTGGCCTACTTTGGGTCACGTGGTTAATGGATGCCCCTTACTAGACATACCGACCCGCCCAGGACTCACATAGCCGTGCACGGTCTTCTGGAAGTCGGCCAGCCTGGCTTCGCGGATGCCCTCCTCCACGCCCGCCGTCCAGGCCGTCTGGCAGCCCGCGATCACCACCTGCCCCGGCCACTGCAGCACCCAGTCGGCGCGGCTGCGGGACGCCATGTCGGCCAGCGCCAGCCCCAGTGTCTCCTGCACCGTGCTCCGCATCGTCTCCTCCACCTGGGCCGTAGCGGAAGCCCGGTGATGCGGCAGGTGTCATCTCCACGGGGCCACGGGGTAGGTTAGCTGGGCGGACCTGCATCCCGCGCCTCACCTTCAGGAGCCAAACCTCCACGTTGCCCTTGGGGTACATGTGGGGGATGAGCTCGACGCTCTCGCCCTCGGCCGAGAACATGGTGGTGATCCGGAGGTCCTCCTCGAAGTGGAGCTGCAGCACACACGTGTCACGGCCGCGCTCCACCGTGCGCGCGGCTGCACGGCCGGTGCCCGCCGGCTCCCACCCACCTTCTGGATGTTCTCGAAGCACTTCCGCAGGTGCGGCTGCACGGCCAGGGGGTTGCGGTTCTGGGCCAGGATTTCGAGCAGCTCGTCGTCAGAGAGGAAGTAGAAGCGCGGGAAAGCGGTGCGCTTGTCCTCCAGGTAGTCGGACAGCCCCTTGAGGACCTGCTCCAGCAGACCGCGGCTCTCCTTGAGCTGCTCTAGGAGGCGCTTGTCCGGGCAGATGGCCACCACCTAGATGGACGGCACGGCACGACACAGTAAGATACACAGTCTCGTCCGGCTGGGTTCAAACATCGGCTGAAAGAGTTTCTACCAAGGGATAAAATGGGCAATGACCGGCACGGTTTGACCACAAATAGAGATCGAAAATTTCGGAAATTTAAATTTTTTAATTTCAGACGGTAATATTTCCGAAATAAATGGAAATTTATGGAAATTTTGGAAATATTAGGAAATTTTTATTTAATTGTTCGTTTTTTTATGATTGACGTGGATTCCAGACGCTTACAGTAAGTAATGAATCTATCTAATAAATTTAGTATCCCATCATTTGCTTCGCCGCAACGAAACTGAACTATACTACAACTAATTCTATAGCAGGCGGAGCCGACGAATCGAGTGGCGTGGACCTGTGAAAGTGCGGATTTTTACGGAGGATGCAACATTGGATTAATTGAAACGCTCCCGTTTGTTTGTCCGCTATGCGGGTTGCTGTTCTTTTCAAAAGTAGAACCCCCCCCCCCCCCCCCTTAATTATCTCTTCACCAAAAATGTTTTATCCGAGGTTTTATCTTTTTTTACCCCTCTTTCGACATCTAGCAGACCGCATCAGGAGACCAGAGTGGGTAGTGATGGAGCACAGGAGCACACGCTCGGTTTGAGAGGATCTGAACTTAAATTCGCTTTTGCTTCGTTTCTGTAACCATCCGATCCGAGATCCGATCGGTGGTGAGGGGCGAGGAGGTCGTTTTGCAGATGTGCCTTTCTTCACGGGCGCTAAAAAGATGTGCCTTTTTTCGCGGGCGCTAAAAAGATGTGCCTTTCTTCGCGGGCGCTAAAAAGATGTGTCTTTGTTGACCGGATACGTCGAAATCTATTTGAAATATTTCCGCCTTTCCATCTCTAACCATAAAGCTTCTCTGCTCTGTCGGTTCGACGGGAGGCCGGACAGACAGCCTTGTGCCTGTGTCACAAACACAATGCGACAGATCCGATAGAGTACGGCCCCATTCGGCCTCATTCAGCCTCATTCTCCCCCCACCCCCATCCCGTTTTTTCGGCTGTCTCTACCATACTTGACTTGACGTGACCCATTTCTTCGATGATTACTTGCCTTGCGCCAATCAAATGCCGTCTTCATGATACGTCTCCAGAAGCGCTCCATGGTACTGTACTTTTTCATCTCGGATGGAAGCTGGCGGGAAATGTCTTCGCTGCAGAAAATGGGCTCCAGGTACATCCACTGACTGTGAAAAAAACAAACACAATAGCGGAAAAAAAAAGGTTGATGGTGAAATAACAACAACAGAATCACTGGGTTGAATTCGCACATCTGCAGCTGGATCCACTCCTCGAGGACCTCGGCGATGAGGCGCAGACGTGCCTCCCACTCCGCCACAGGCTTCTCGAACATGCCCACGAACGGGCTGAAGGACATCTGCTGCACAGCCAGGATGTGGTCGTCCAGCATTTGCATATCCTCGTCTGCCACCTTCATAATGTAGGTGCCTGTCGAGCCGAACAGCGAACCCATTTACGGCATTGGAGGGAAGGGAAGGGGATATTTTCATTCCCACAGCCCTGTAATGAAGTCCCACCCCCTGTTGGCCTCGGCTGGCCTACCCACACTTTGCGCCCGGTTTCAAATACCCGTGTTTTTGTAGGGCTGAACGTCCATGACCACCTCCTCCCACTCCTTCTCGATCTTCTCGAGCGCGCTCTCGATGGAGTACTCTTTGGCCGCCGTCTCGCCGATCACCAGCACACGGTCCGTGTGCGCCTCCACACCCGCCTCCAGGCACATCTTGAACGTCAGGTGGGGCGTCTGCTTGATGCTGATACCTGCCATGCGGGGACAATAGGGTATTCCGGAGTAGAGCTTGACCGGAAACAAGAAGAAGACAAGAATCACAAAAGCGGATACGGACGTTTACGGTATGAAATGTTACGGAGCACGTGACGCGGCTCGTAGCTGGCGGCGCTGCACGTGCTGCGTAACTTCTCAAACCGTTAGCTTCCGAATCCGCTTTTGTGATTCATGTCGTCTTCTTGTTTCCGGTCAACCTTTACTACCGAATACCCGATTACCGATGGAGACTCTCGTCTAGCCGTCAATTAAAAGAAAAATATCTTGCCTGTCTCCTCGCGGAGCTGGTCGAAGTGCCGCTGGCGCAGCCCCGGGTTCCTCAGCGCCAGCAGCAGCGGCACCATCGGCCGGAACTCGTCGACGGCCGCCCGCACATCCACCGCCACCTTCTGCACGAGCGGCAGCTCGGCGAACGTCCGCATCAGCTTGGTCATCGTCTTGTGCGCGTCCCCGATGATGCGCTCCACCGAGTCACCGTCCACGTTGGCCAGCGGGTTGTCCACCCAGATCTCGTGCGCCTGCGAGGACCAGGTGGGGCCGCGAAGCGGAGGGCAAGTCTCAGCGTCACGGCGGCCGGAACGTGGGCGGGCGAGTGGACAACTTCCACACGGCGCGCGCGCCATGTTCGTGCCGCATTTGAATATGTGCGTGTGCGAAAGCGATGCCACCATAGAGTTAGTTAGAGTTAGTTTGATCTGATAGACTCTGTGGATGCCACCCCACAGCTATATACATCTCGCTCCGAGTCAGCAACTCCATCCCCCCGTCTCAAAGTCCATTTGCATATCCCCCCAGAAAGTTAAACACCAACGCCGGTGGGCGGTTCGGGGACCGGGGAGCCGGGCACACGGCAGACGCCGGGCCCGGGGGAACATCTGCTAATTTATTCCTACACCAAACTTTTAAAAAAGCTCGAGAACGCGAAAAATAATAATAATTGGAGTGGCCACTTGATGCCGAACAGCGCTACTTACCTGCACCCACTCGGACGCCGTGGTCCACAGGTCCCGGTAGGGCTGGAACTCCTTGACGAGCCGGTTCAAGTCGTCGTAAGGCGTGACGGGCAGGTCGAACATCTTCTGCCGCCTGTTCATTAGCAGCCCCTCCTCCTGGCACTCCCTCATCATCTTCCAGATACGGCCGATCTCGATGGCCAGCTCGTGCACCTGCGCGGACCAGGGCACAGGCGTGGGGTAGACAGGCTCCGCGGCCCCCAACCCCCGTGCCCCCCGCCCCCGTGCCCCCGGGGCCCCCGGGCCCCCGTGCACCGAGGCCCCCGGGCCCCAGCGGCACAGCGGGTTTGCTCGCGCACACCGACCTTCTCAAAGTTGGACTCGGCCTGCAGGTGGACAACGCGCTCCGTCAGGTACTCGATCTGCTCCACGTGCGCGGCCTCGTCGCTGATATGCATGGACAGGAACTTGGCCGTTTCCTCGGCCAGGTTCTCGGTCGTCTTGTCCGTTATCAGGGCCAGTTTGTGGGGCCATGCGACCGCCTCCCACTTGGCGTTGAAGTCGTCGTCTGACAGCGAGAACCAGAAGAAGTCCAGCACCTCGTACTCCTGGCAGGGAAACCAATCCCTTCATGGACAGAAACATGTGCCATGACGTACGTGATAGGGCAGTCTATTTCGGGCATGCTCCAATGCCCTAATTGTCGTTCTCGTGCAAACCCGGAATCTAATTTCGAGGGGGCGGGGAACAAAAGGGCCGGGAGGCCTGGAGGCTAGAGGGGAACAAAGCAGCCAAAAAGCCGTGAGCAAAGCCACCCTTCCGCCAAACTCGAGGTCCCCGGGGGCTCGCCGTGGAACAATTCGACAAAATTGTGAGAGGGGACGAAAGGCTATAATATTCATTTCGTAACTTTCTTGCGCAATTAGTAAATCAATTTAAAAAAAGAAAAACACTGCCCCCCCCCCCCCCTAGGCTCACGGAACTTACGAAGAGCAGCTTCCTCGCCACGTCCTCCTGCGCCCGGATGTGGTAGGGGGCGGTCTCCATGAACTCCTTGATCTCCATGATGTGCTCGATGGAGTTGGGTCGCTGGACCATCTTGGCCATGATCTCCGTGTACTCCTCGAGGACCTGCGGGGCGTCAGCCTCACAGCGTGCGCACGAGTGTAGCGCGTGCCGCGCCTCCTCCGCGGCTCCACGAGCAACCCACTCACCGCGTCCAGCTGGGTCCGCAGCACGCGCGCGAACATTTGTAGCATCTTATCGATCAGCTCCTGGCTCTTGTTGACGAGAGTGGTGCGCGTCACCTCCACGTTGACAAGGAACGGCCCAATGGGGATGGTGGCAGGCAGGGTCCGCAGGAAGTTGTCCCTCAGTTTGATTCGTTCCTGAATTTCCTGCTTGAACTCGCCTGCCGTGTGCTCCTCCGACTCGTAGCGGCTGGGATAAGGAGGAGAGGAGACAGATGACTCACCCCCTCCCCGTCTATCGTGGATAAAACGCCCAACGGGGAGTCTTGCGGACAGCAAAGTTCCTCGTTGGGGGAGACTATGACTGCGGGTAGGTCTAGGCGCGTGGTCGGCAAAGAGGCTTTATCGAACAATCTTTCCGGTGACCGCTCCCAGAGCGGGGGCCGAGGACCGCAGGCCGTGGAGCGCCGTGGGAATCGACGCACCTGACAAAGTCCTCGACCTTGAGGTTGTAGAAGTCGCGGAAGCGGTGGTACTCGTCGCAGTACGCGCCGAGCGGGATGGCTGCTCGCTGCAGCCCCTTCTGCAGCCGGCCGCGCTGCTCGTCCACCCAGGGGTCCAGCAGCCCCACCGACGACAGCACCAGGTCGTCCGGGAACACCAGGTTGGTCATGAGCAGCGGATCCACGGGCTGGATGGTGTGGGCCGCCTTCACGGCGCTGTCGAACAACTGACAAAGCCCGCGTATAACGGACCATCATTAGCGTGATGGCAGGCCGACAGGGAGGCCTGCCCTGCCTGCAGCACCGAGGGCATCGCAGGCTCCCTCTCTAACAAAACTCAATGTTCGCCCTCAAGATAATGAGGAAACAAATTCAGAAAAATATAATCAAAAACAAATTTTGATTCGAAACCATGGTACGCTTGGGTATGCGCTTGCATCGCAGGGTCCCCCACTAATAAAACTCAATGTGCGCTCTCAAAATATTCAGGGAAAAAATTCAGCAAACATAATCAAAATCAAATTTTAATTTGAAATCATATTGTACGGTTGGGTATACGCTAGCATTACGAGAAGGGAACCCCTCGAGGGAGAATATCGTAATTGGATGACGATCGTGGCTCCTTTCTCAGTGGAAGCAGCTTTCTGTGGTGGCCGTGGCTAAGTCGTTCTCTGAGGGCTCATCTTCTCTGTCAGATTGGCAGCGGGTGGCCCGCAGGAGGAGGGGTGGGGGGAGGGGAGTGTACACACCTGGAGTACGACCTCCTCGAACTGGTCGGGCTTTGTGGTGAGGATCGGTCCCGTTTCCTCCATCTTGAGGTGCAGGTGGAAGACGGGCGCGGCAGACGGCTTGAAGAGGGACTCTGTCAGGTTCAACCCCCACACGAAGTCGTCATTCACGTCCAGACAGCAGCGGCACGGCGTCTCCACTACGGCCACCAGGAGGGCGACGGACTGGGTCACCATCCGATGGAGGGCGCACTGCGCATACGGGTCGGTGGTCGGTATCGGTGCAGTGCAGTGGCGTAGGAACAAGAGGGGCCACCGCACGACGTGCCTCCGCAATAGGCGTCCACAAGGCGCTTACACACTCTCAAAAATGAATGCTTGATTCAAAGCGATTTTGATGCGAATCTTGTATTCTTGTGGGATTTTGTTGATTTAAGAATCATCTGCGTACATCAACCGTCTGTATGCTTGCCACTAACATATGATGCTTGAGGCACGTATTGTATTCTTGGGGCAAGCATATGGTATCCCTCAATCAAGCATAATATGCTTCAATCAAGCATAATATGCGTGTGGAATTTTTGGTGTTTCAAGCATGAAATATTCTTGACTTTAAGCATTTTATGCTTAAATCGTGCATTCATTTTTGAGAGTGCAGTCGCTCGCTCGCTCCGCGAACAAGAGGAAGTAGTGGTGCTGGTGGGGGGGGGGGGGGGGGGGGGCTCTTATGCTATACTTCCGTAGCCAGCGCTGCTGGTGGCACTTCTGACGGTTCTGACGGTGGCACAGCGCGGCACGGTTGAGCTCACGTACGTCAGGGACCGTCAGGGATGTCACCCCTGCCTTCACGGCGCCGGAGTTTGCGGGGCACGGGCGCTGCTTCGTCGTCGTTAATCCACGCCAGGCAAATCCGAGGGCCGCGGCCTTCGGCAGGGCTCTGCGAGGCCCTGGGCCCCGCTCCCCGCCCCAACCCACCCAGCCCGGCCTACCACATCCGCCGCCATCTCCGCCTCGCGGCAGATGCGCTGAGTGCCGGCAGCAGCCGTCCGCTTTATCTCTCATCAGCGGCTCAGCTATTTGCACGGCGCGACAAATCACACATACACCGTGCCGCGGTCGCAAATTGAATTTGTTGCTGACGGCGCTCCGGGTTGTTTCCTTGCCGCCTCGTTCGCGCGCTCTTACGTCTGCTGGCGGGGGCCTTTCGATCAGCCCCTGCACTCCCGGCCCCAAGGCTCGGCCAAACTTGGCGGCCGGAAACGGCGCGTGGTTCCGGAAGTAATATAAAGAGCGCGGCACAGCCTTGCCTGTGCGCTCAGGCCCCTCAGACGCGTCAGATTTTCTACTCCGGGCGCCGCTCTGAAACTGAGCCCGCAGAAACCAGAGACACTGAAACGGAGCCGGGTAATTTCCCTCAAACGATCTCTCATCGCTGTGGAAAGCATTAAACGGATTTTTTTAATTCAGCTGCATTATCAAGTCCGGACGGCACATAGGTTTCTTTCGAAATAGAATTCTGAGCTCATGAAACGAAGGATTTTGGTGGCGCTCGACCCTCGAGGAAATATTTTTTCTTCAAGTGTAGCCGATACAATCTTCACACAAAGTTGAAGGGACGCGTGGGACTCGCCGTATATTTGATTCAGGTGTCGTTTGATTGTTCAGAGTAGCGAAGAGTAATGCTGTAACAGGCCCGGGAAACGATTCTGGAACTGAAGGAGGCGGGGGTGTTACTATTCTCCGCGCCCCCGTTCCAGGGATCACAACTTTTGTCTTAAGAGCGCCTCATGGTAGTCCATGCGCGAGAGAAGAGGGACTTGTTTGCAGTTGTTCGTCCGGCGCAGCACTCTCAGTCAAGAATTCGCAGACTCGACTGATGTTCGCGAAATGACTATTCTTGGCGGAGTGCTTCGACTCTACATGCGGACGCTGAGTGTTTCGCAAGTCTCGACCAGGGAAGTGAAAGAGATACCGCGCTGACCTCACCTCCATGCGGAGGCGGGTGACTGCCAGCAGGCGGTGCATCTTGGAGATGAGGAAGATGTCCCAGTTCCGCTCCCGCAGGTTGTACCAGCCCTTGCCGACGTCCCCCAGGCACAGGCACACGTTGTCCTGGATGTTCTGCAGCCACTGCGTCTGCAGGTTGCCGATCACCTGCGGCGAAAGGAAGGCAAGGCGGCCTCAGCGATACCGCAGAGCGGGTTCCGGATATCTGCGATATAATTGCCCACGCGGGGAGTTTATTTGTTTACGATGGCAGGCGACCCGTTCCGGGCGCGCACACTCCGCCAATCACACTCCGATCGCGACAGGTGCTACTCGGAGCGCATTTGCGTTTGCCGCAATGAATGCGGCGTGGCTCGCGGCGTGGGCTGGAGTGGCAGCCGAGAGCAAACCCACTGCACGGGCACGGCGGGGCGCCGCAGCAGGCGGAGATGTGGTGTGTGACCGACGTGCAGAGGCTTATGCACAATATTTGCACATAATACACAGTACTTTGTGCAACCGTAATACATTGGTGTGTGTTACTAACATTATCACAGACAAACCAAGTAAACATGTCGATAATAAGTAGAATTTTTGTACATCTTATAATTGTTTAAAAAAACGTACGAAATAAAGTACAGGAACCAACATTTCCACCCGAGGCGGTATGAATCAACGTTGCAATTACGTCGCACGAGAGTGTCATAAGTCACTGGGGCCTGAAACTGCTGTTAGTCTTGTCCAAATACAAATATTATCAAAACCTCCCGAGGCAAAGGGATATTATGAGCGCGGCCTCGAATACTACAGAATCCACGGATATGGCCCCACTGGCCTGCGGCGGTTTGATAACAGGTTTGCTTTATTTTTTACCAGATCTATAAGTCTTTCATCCGATCGGTCACCGGAGGTGGCCTCAAGTGGGATGTATTACGACAGCCCTGCGTCGTTACGACCTACGCCACTGGCTCCGGGGGATATGCAACCCCATTTCCTTGTATATGTTTCTGATTTGGAAAGCCGGAGCTGGCTCGGTAAGGACCAGGCAGGTGATCAAAACGGTATATCATTCCGATGTTGTTATTGCAAAGTTTCGAAACGAAAATCCCCGCCAAATACCTGCCTATCGGGATTACCCTGTTGCTGCACCGGTGAACACGGGACTGAATCTGGAAGAGGAGATGGCGCTCTACGGGAGTAGTAGTAGATTTTGACAAAAGAGAACGTTTAGAAACCGCAGTGAAAAGGCTACACGGCTCATATGTGAACGAGCCTGCATCAAAAGCCAAAAGAGGAAAAGCGGGAGCGCACGGAAACCGCAATTTTATGGGACAAATAACGTACGGAGTATTACACCAGTCCCCCCACCCCCACCCCCCCACCCGGGGCTTCGAGATGGCTGCTGGTGGGCAGCAGGGCATCTTGTTAGGACAGAAAATGAGGGCTCATTGGATCATCCGGCTAAGTCTTGTCAGTCAAGGGATGGCCTTCGGTGCCGAGGGTCCGCCTCGAGCACGAATAGCACCATAGGAGAGGGAGCTGGGGCAGAAATGCCCCCCGTCCTTTCCACCTCACTTCTCCCCTGTGACAAAGAGAACTCCTCCCTGGCCTGAATAATTATAAAAATCCCCTGAATAAAACATGCTAAAAACTAAACACCCTCCCCCTCCCCCTCTCTCCCTCATACACACACACGCACACACACACACACTAGAGAGGATACGTCGAGCCACGCCAGGCCTCGGTTTTAAAATATAAATGGTCGGAACATATCATCAGCGAGCGGTCATCCGACAAATTCTTGTTTGCACAGCGCAAAGTATACACGGGCCCGCAAACGCGGCGTACTCACTGTGAATGAAAAGGTGAGGAACTCGACCAAAATTTTGGCGAGGAAATTTTCTCACTAAAATTTAGGTGAGGACGACGTTCTCGCCCAAAATTGGGTGAGACTATGGAATTTTCTCGCCAGCATTTGGGCGAGAATGCCTTTCTCACCCGAAAATTGGGTGAGGTTCCTCACTCAAATTTGGGCGAGGTCACAGTCCTCACCAAAATTTGAGTGAGAGGTATTCTTCGCTCTAATTCGGGCCGAGTTCCTCAGCTTTTGATTCTCAGTGCTATTCCATTCGCGATAAATGTACTACACAGTACGCAATACATTCACGAAACGGTACTGAATGCAAAGGGCAAAGGGTTCCTTCCACACGTGCACGCGTTCCCAGCAAGAGAGTGCGGAGCGAATACACGGCAGCATCAGAGCTCGTGGAGCTCAAGGGTGGGCTTTCAAGCGTGGGCGCTTCTCATTCACGCCCCAAAACCTCACGCCATTTAAAAAAAAATAAAAGTAAATGAAAACTCCTCAGTGAGCTCCGTGGTGTCTCATGACGCGACAATTTCAAAGCGGGTTACACTCAAACGCACCCATGGAGACGGGCAAGGCTCCCGCTATGCACCCGTGTGCGGCGGGTCTGCCTATGCAGTGGTTCGCAGGCGGCCAGGCCGCCCGGATGGTAGGCCGTCCCGCCGTGCACCCGTGTGCGGCGGGCTTGCCTATGCAGTGTTTCACAGGCGCTCACGTTGGTCGTGGTCTGCGTCTGCTGCGCTGCGAACTCGTCCAGGGACACGTTCTTGCCGAAGGCGCCTGTGAAGAGCAGCTGGTCGCCGACCCTGTCGCACTCCTGCACGACCGCCGACAGGCCGGCATACGCCTCGGGGATGGCGAACAAGTTGTGCCAGTAGGCGTGCGCCTGACGTCGGGGGAAGTCCGCCGTCTCCACGGCCTCAGCCAAGCCCACCATGCCGCACTCGGGCACCTGCGGGCAGAGGCCGGTGGAGGCCGGGTCGGGGCGACGCCTGGCACCCTCGTCCTCCTCGCTCGCCGCCACGTTGGGCTCGCCGCTGACGTCGCCTCGCCTCACCCTCTCCGGCGGCCGGGACGGCACCGTGACGTTCTCGAACACGGCAGGGGCGCGCTCTACCTCCGCCGCCAGCAGCAGCTGGCACATGGTCCGCTTGAAGGAGTACCGGATCTCCTCCTCCACCTGCGAGACAGACGTCCGCCATTCGCGATACAACAAGACGATGTTTGCTCTGGCAAGAAGTTTCGGAGAAGTTGGCTCGTGGTATCACGGCTCACGGCCGCTCACGGCTCACCCGCTGCACGGAGAACTCGTCATGCACCTTGAGGGCGCCGTTGCGCACCCCGTATCGCAGGATCCGCTCCAGGCTGTTCTGGTCCATGTCGTCCATATCGTCCACCGGCATACAGTCCACGAACAGGTGGAACCTGCAGCAAAGTCGAACAGGGCACTTATTTATTCGCAGAGTATCTCGGTTTTCCACTTCTTCGCTCGTTTTTGCGAGCTTTTACTTCGACGAACATCTCAAAGTTAACCGAGGGAAATTCTAACATTAAATTTAACGAGTGTGTAGGAGCTAGTAGACCCTGCACATGCCCTCCGCCCTCGGCGTCAAAGATGACACACATCAAAGGGCAAAGTTGCGTCTCATGCCGAAAAAAATGCCGCCGAGTGCCGCACTCTGCCGCTCAAGGCTGCAGCCTTCTCTTATGCTCCTGGTCTGATCGAGTCCTCTTTCTCCTCCCCTCTCTCGCCAGCGCTTCGGGCTCCCTTCCTGGTCTGGCTTTAGGAGCACGGAGGAGCAACATTCTTTGATAAAACGTCGCCTTTGAAGTTTCGTGCGAAAGTGGAAATTTGTTGCCCTGAGTAAATCATGTCCCAGCCGCGAGTATGGGGCCCCTGGTATATCCGGCCACACGTGGTTCCTCTCGTTTCCTCCAGAACGTGCCGTCACACTGAGAAATTTTTTTGGCTCTGGGCACAGGACGTTTAGTCCCGAGGCCGAAAGTCTGGGAACGCACTCAAGGATTGGCGCCAGGCACTAAACGATTAACGCCTGTGTCTAGAGTTTTGCTCCCGTGTCTAAAGAGTTTAGACCTATGGATTAAACGTTTTAGATGTAGGGTCCAGGTGGAACGCACAAAACTACCCTTTGGTCCATAGCCAAAGATTTTTCTCAGTGCAGCCGGATCTTCTCCGTCTCGTCAGTACGTTCAGTACGTACGTTCTATTCTTTTGACCAAACTTTTGATCCGATTTGGATACTATTTTAACAATAGTAATTTTGTCACAGTCTACTTGATTCTCCCCCTCCCCCCTTGTTTTCCCTCTCTCTCGCAACTCGCCTGATGGCCGCCTCGCACTCCTCACGCATCTCCAAGGCCTCCCGGATGCGTTGGCAGAACAGGGCCGGATCCTCCGCCCTGGGGACACAGCAGGAGCACAGGCGAGCGGGAGAGGGGCAATTAAGAAAAAGTGGTGTACAGTGAAAAAGAACAGAAAATTGTACAAAAACAACAAGATGAGAAAAAAATCTAGTCTAATAAACGACACAATGTGCTATTTTTTTATTTTATTTTTTTAGAAAATATCAAATGATTTTTTTTTGTTTAAAGGGCAGGTTTCAACGGACATTATTTTTTAGAAAAAAAAATCAGTTTTATGTTTAAAAAAAAAACAAAAAAACAAATCATATCAATTCGAAATAATTGAAATAATTGGTGCGCACCTGAAGCGGACGTGCAGCCGAGGCAGCTGGTGCTGCTCGCCGCCCCCGCCGACCACGGTCCACGCGCGCGCTTCGGGGTCGTACGCCACGGCACCTGCGTCCACCCAGCGCCAGCCCTGCTACCACATCCGGGGCTAGATCCAGAAAATCACCTCTGCAACCGATAGTATTCGAACCCACGGGTCGGAGAGTCACCTGGGCTCCCTGGGGTACGAATGCCTCGACAGGCACCGGCTTCTGTTCGTCGTCCACCTTGCCGAGATCCAACCACTCCTGCCACGTCCTGTACATTGACACCTTGCACGTAAGTACGCAAGAGAAACGCGTACGTCTTCCCCGGAACCCGGGCTGAGCGAATCCCCCGTAAAATCGAGGTTTCATTTTCGACCCCATGCCGTATTGCACCACCTGCAGTCGTAATCCTCGTCGTCGAAGACGTGAAGCGGCAGGAAAGTGGAAACCTCGCTCAGCCCCCGCCCCCCGACGCCCTCCTGCTCCTGCGGCGGCGGCGGCTGCATCAGCTCGGGGGGCACGTCGGTCAGCATATCGCGGACGCTGAGGTGCGCGAACTGGCGCATGTGCCGCTCGATGGACACCCTCCTGGTCATCTGCATCCCGAGTGCTTCCTCGGCCGTCGGAAGGGCCGGCCCCCAAAGCTCCAGCGGGATCACCTGGGCAGAGCCAACCGTCACGTCAATGTTTTCCTTTAAATAACGCTAACGCTAACGTGAAAGCAGATGAATGATAACTCTGAAACGTGTGTGGCGTGTCATACAGCTCGTCTTTTTTAAATCGGCAGAGAAGGGGCACCGTTACTGGAAATCGGGTTCATTAACAATTCATGTCGTAATATTACTTTAGAAGTGTTGTTATAATTTCCAGGTAATAAGTCGTAGATTGACCGGAATTTGTTTTGCAATTATGCTACCGTGTAGAACCTGATTTTTGTACAGTGCAGAATGGCAGCTTGGTTAGAGGAGTGAACGGGCCATAGCAATAAGGCTGCGAATCCTCACGTCAAGTACAATCAGTGCAGTGCAATGAAACATGGTTGGGTGGTTGAACAGAAAGCCACGCCACGCCACACCGCGCCACTCCTGCCAGCTCTAGCGATCGAATTTTTGAAATTGGAATTTCGGAAATCTGATAAGCGCTCCGGGTAGAGCTGGTCGCTACGATGAAAATCATACAAGGTTGTATGAGGCGGAAACGCATGGTTTGGCCATAATAAGCGAAAAACCGCAAAACGGAGCGACGCGACCTTGGACGCGACGCGACGCGACGCGACGCGACGCGACGCGACTCACGAGCCCGCCCCGGCATAAATATATACTAGTCTGGGCGCTGCTCAGGCGGACGCGGACTGCTGACTGCGCGCTGCCGCTATCACTGGGCCGCGGCTGACTGCCACTGCTGCTGCTGCGCTACCGCTGCTAACCTGCCGCTGCTGCGCTGCCGCTGCTAACTCGCTAACCTAAACTGCTAACCTAACCTGCTTACTGCTTACCTAGCGAGAGTCAAAGCTAGCTGAAGCTGAAGCATCATCTGCTAAAAAATCTCGCACTGGGGCTCGCGCGCTCAGCTTGGATAAAATTCGATACCATTTCACCTCACCGTCCACCCGAGCGTGAGGTGAGGCCGGGTGAGGCCCCTTGCCTAGGCCTGGGCAAAATTTGAAAATATTGAGTAGCAACTCAATACTTTTTGGTATTGAGAGGTCAATATTTACAGTATTGATGTGGTCAATATCCTCGTGCTCAATATCTCAATACTGAATATTGAGATAAATACCTCAATACTGAATATTGAGGTAAATACCTCAATACTGAATATTAAGGTAAATACTTCAATACTGATTAAAGAGGTAAATACCTCAATACTGAATATTAAGGTATTACCTCAATACTTAATATTGAAGTATACAAGCTCAATGTTAAATATTGATATTTGTGGCTCAATGTTGAACAATGACATTGCAAGGTTCATACTATCATTGAGGTTCTATGCTCACACATTTCAGTTCATATCTGATACTGAGGTTCGCGCGTAGCGTTACACATAATATTGATTGTCGCCCAGGGGTGTGTGTGGCATGCCATAACGTCTGTATCTTGACCATGCTCATCCTGAAGTCGACTCTAAGATACAGCCCAGTGTTGTGGCGTTTGATCGGATCGGTCATTGCACATCTGCACACCTGCTCAATTTAATGATTCTGATATATTCATTTTCATATTGAGACCGTACTGTAAATTCTCAAATTTGAGTACTTAAAATTGAGATATTGAGCTCAATACTGATATTGAGGTATTGAGCTCAATACTGATATTGAGGTATTGAGCTCAATACTGGTATTGAGGTATTGAGCTCAATACTGATATTGAGGTATTGAGCTCAATACTGATATTGAGGTATTGAGCTCAATATTGATATTGAGATATTGAGCTCAATAACCAGTATTGATATTGAGGTCAATGTCAATATTTTTAAATATTGAGTATTGGTATTGAGATTGAGAGAACCGCCCAGGCCTACCCTTGCCACGCGCACTTACGTTCCCCCATTCGTCCTCGGCGGCCATCCAAAGGTCCTTGACGGGTTCCTGGCCTTCGGCCACCGATGCGGAGGACGGCGACGGCATGGGGGGCGGCGCGATCCTCGCCAGGACGGGGGCGTACAGCTCGGTGCGGACCTGCCACGCCAGCTTCGGCCGCTTGAATGCCGCGCTCCCGCCGCCCGCACCGCGGCCCTGAGCCTCCTTGTCATCGTCGATGAGCGGCGCGTTGGTCACCGCCTCCGAGTAGAAGACGCGCTTGGGGGTCACGACGCGTGGCCGCTCGCTGTGCTTGTCCAGGAATGCCATCTAGACGAGCACACACCACGAGTCACGGACATATCACTCGTCCTCGGCGGTTAAGGGCCAAATGCCCGGGGAACCAGGGGCCCAGGAGCATCCCTCCGGAAACGAGAGGCCCTTGTGGTTGTTTAGGTTTTCTATTCAGTGGCGGATTGTGGCGGATGTAAGGGGGAGGGAGCCTATTTTGCAGGGCTCCGGTAATGTTGACAGCTGTCATAACTTTTCCAACTGTAAGTAGACAAACAGCTCCCCCCTTCAGCCGCCCCTAAATCCGCCACTGTTTTTCTTTCTTATTTCAAAAGACTGACGGAAACTTACCGCTTCTCTCGTTTGATGTCAAAGTAAAACCGTTAGTTTAGGTTCTTCTCCACAAATTATTGGTGCAAATCGTCACGAGACTACAAAACATGTACGCTTTAGATCGAGCACACAGATTCATTCAATTCATCTGTTTTCAAAATGGCGCGTTCATTATCGAGACGATCGGGGCGCGCTCTGTAACAGCTGACCAGCTGACGGAGACGCGACACGGAAGTATAGTTGAAACCGGACATCAGAAGCGCATATCGTGGGTTTTGTAGCACGCTAGATTTTTCTCGTACAGAAGGGCCATAAATCAGTAGAATCGGTCTGCGTTTGCTTTCAATAATATTACTGACCTTGACCCAAATGTGTTCCTGGCCGCACTCCACCAATCCCCGCAGCCAGGAGGCAATGTCAACACAACATTTTGACGTTTAGCAGAAAACATTTTATCGGTATGTTGTTTTTCTTTTACCACGGGCGTTAATTCTTTAGCTCTTGTAAATGAAGTTTGGACTCATTTTAGCATAAGTTTTTTTTATCGCCTCTAATGTAGTCCACTTAAACATCTCGCCGATCGAGGTTATGTGGCTCAGTGTGACAGGATGCTATTTTTACTTAACCGAGTTTCATGGGATGTAATTAGATACCCCTTTACATCTATTGGCCATTGACTCAGTGGAGCTGCTGTGGTATAATATTTTTTTGTAGCCGTCATACCGATTTTATAAGTGAATTTTCTAAATTAGTTTTCTAATGAGTTGATGTTTTATTGTCTTGTTTCCAGACAACTGCATAGTGCAACATTTGAAAACTGCCCAATGTCATCTAACACGCCAGTTCCTCCACCTCCTCAACCACCAAAATCTACTATGCATGGACTTTTTGAAAAATATCCATCAACCCCAAGCAACTTTAAGTCAAGTGTTCAAAACAGCTCATACTATGAGCCGAATGCTGAACAGGAATTGATAGATACTCGGAATCGACTATGGGATCTGGAGGGTTGGAAAGAGGCTCCACTTTTAACTGTATATCAGTACCTTCCATCCATACTACAAGAAGGCCCCCAGTATGTATGGAGTTCTGTTTCTGTTTGCATATTTTAAGTTAAAAATGTATTTGTTCTGATTTTTTTTTGTTATTGTTTGCAGATGTGGGCTTGTAGCATTGGCAATGGCAGCTGCAGCCAGTCAATCAAGTGTTTCTGTTCAGGATCTGTTGCGTGAAGCTCAGACAAGAGGATATTCATATCAAGGTGAAATGTTTAATGTTGACGACATGGCAAGCCTTGCCCTTGCATTTCTACCAAATGTATCCGTTCAAATCATTGAAGGATTAGCAGAAAATAGAGATATTGTTGTTCATAGTCTGGCACGAGGTGGTGTCCTACTTATCCCGTATCCTTATAATGCAGTCAAGTAATCTACAATTTAAATTTTTAATTATTAGTTTTGATTTGCCTTAACCACTTATTAGGTACGATGCTGATAGAAACCATGAGCCATGTTGCCGCAGAGGCCATAAAGCTCATTGGGCAGCTGTATGCGGAGCACTTGTTTGTTCACATAAATGTTTGTTAGCTGCAAGGCAAGGAAAATCTCGACGACTTATGCTTTGGGACTTTGATGTATTGGCAGCTTCAAATAACAACCTAGTGGAGTTTAGTCCGGAGAGAGGTGAAGACAGTAGCAAGTATCATCTACCCAAAGGTGGGGTCAGAGCTGGATTGTGTGGGAGAGCCCTCATTCTTCAACGACGTTGATGTTATACCATTGTTATGTACTTTTGAGTGTTTAAGAAAGACAAAAATTTATCCATTAAGGATTGAGTTCTACACACTATTAATGACTCAGTTGATTCAAAGCATAATTATTGAGTATTTATTGCTGTCTGTACCTGTATCTTAATACAGCTACGTTGTATGATTGCTGTCAGTCATTTATTATTTGTGTGCTAATTCATTTACATTAATAAGCTGCATCTATTTTTTTTTTTCTCTTGCAGCCCTATTAAGTATTTTCATTATTTGCCAATAATTTTCAAATGTCACCTTCTTCAAAGTTGCCACATTAATAGGGTGACCTTTTGTTTCCCTGTGATACAATGCTAATGTTACCTGTGATAAATGGCTCATATATTCAAGAATTGTACATTTTATATGTAAGGTAGTCTGTACAGGGTACATTAATTTTACTTCATGAACTCACCATCATTTTCTTTATTATGGGAAATGTTAAGCTTAAAATGCCATGTAACACATTCACCGTAAGTCCCTATGTTTTTGTGATACTTTGTGTTTATGTATTCATCTGTCTATAAATTACATGGAATATTTATTTCACGGGTAATTTCTTAGAAATCCTACAGGTACCTTTATTTGTGACATGTATCCATTGTTCCCAATTGTTTGATAATCTACTAGGACCTCTGGCAGTAAGAAGAGAAGTATTCCTACTTTTTATTCCGTTTGTGTGTTGAAAAGCTTTTATTTTTTTGAATTTATTTTTCATTGATATTAAACAATTTTGTTTTTCATCCACATTGCTGAGAGTGGAATGCACTTTATCTATGACAGTTTTCGGAAATAACTTGCAATCGAACTGCACATTATGTCATCAAATGCCACCTTATCTTGTTGCTATCCATTGTCTTTTTTCCCTCTTTTTTTCTTCTTTTTTTCTTCTTTTTCCTTTTACTTTGTGTCAAGGACGCAGCGGATTTATCAACAAGCATTTGAACCCATGTGCCATGGCAACTATTTTCATTCTCTAGACGCATATTGTAACTGCCCTTGGCTAGAATTGTCAAGAGATGTTGATGTAACTTTTAGTTCTTATGTTCGGAAAATAAAATCCTGACACAACATGTGGCTTTATTTTTCTTGCTCCTTTCCTGCTCCGCCTTTCCGCCCCACTCCTACAGAAACGACGTGCGTTGCCGGGACAAGTGCACTGAAGAGATGCCCCCCCTCCATACCTCCCCCCCCCCCCCACACACACACATGTTCATGGACTTCCCTCCGCAGGATCGGGAGCGCCGCAGCGGCCGCAGCGAACTCGGGCAGTGATGGGGCTGTTAGGTCCCATTAGGTGAACAAGGATGAGACGAGACACGACAACAGACAACACCAGACCCAACCGTACACGTGACCGGACCGGACGCGCAGTTTGCTGCGGTGAATTCAGGGGTGCATAACTAGGGCAGGGCGAGTGCAGCCAATAACAGAAGAAAAATGCTACGCCCTCTGGAGCCGGTATTCAAATCCGAGCACTCAACGCTCAAAATATTTTCGAAACAACTTCAGTCGGCGTTCAAATACCGACTTTAGAGGTAGTAAATTTCTTACTACCTGTGTATTTAGTTGTCCTTTTTTTTTTTTTTGGGGGGGGGGGAGGGGGGGAGGCTGCACCGGTCTGCACTCACTCCTCCTAAGGTTCTTGTACACCAAAAACCGACTAGAAAAATTTGTGAGAGCAAGTTGGCGATGTGCCTTCTCCCATTCCCGACCTCCGCTTCCCGAAGAAGGCAAAGAAAGGAGGGTACGTGTCATTCCACTCACACCCAACACAGTATTCCAGAAAGATAAATGAAGCAATACAAGATAGAGGGGGTCGGCCAGGAACCTCGCAACGCCGTGACGGGTGTTGAACCCGCGGCTGAAATGAAAGAGCGGCTGGGTTCGCCAGGAGCCTCGCTCGGCCTTGCCTCCCGTGTGTTACGTACTGAGAGCTGAGAGCGCTCCGGACCAGAGACAGTGGCGGTCAGAGGTCAGCCACTGTCACCCTGCACGCCGGCGCACGCCGGTGCTGGTGGAGCCGGGCCACGCGCGCGCCTCGCGCCCGCCACACGGCAGCGGCGGCAGCATGTGCTGTGCCAACTAGCGTTGGCTATCCTCATGTCAGTAAGACTCGCGCTGCCGTGGAGGCCGGTCGTGTTGGTGACAGTGCGTCTAGATCTAGACCGGACCGCGGCTGTCCTCGGCTCGACACACCAGAGCCAGTTCAGGGTGCGAGTGCGAGAGAGACGGGAGACGGGACGAGCGGAAAGAGTGCAGCAGGCGGCTGCCCTGCCCTGCCCTGCCGGTCTGGTCCGCGATCGCGCAGAGCCGCAGAAATTTTTGCGCCTCTGTTCTGCGATTGCGAGGAAGGCTGCTCCGTGGCGAGGAGCGCGTGGCCGCCAGAGCGAGCAGCGAGCGCCGAGAGTTCGGCAGCGCCACCCCACGACCCCTGCGGCTGCGGCCCGGTAAGTGCTCCTGCCGGGAAGCAAGGGTTGTGTGGGAGCGGCACACGGCGCTGGCTGGAGTTGTTTCGACTTGCCCTGCGGGGATTACAAGGCAATCTGCCGCCGCCCCGCTCCGACGGCCAATAGGGTATTTCGCAGAAGATCTTCACCGGAATTGAAGAAGGAGTCCTAAAGAATATCAGCAGAAACAAAACGCGGGTGTCGTATGGGTTGGTGAAGCAAAGGGTGTCTCCGCCACCGCGTCAGCTACGAGCCAACGTCATGAATTTGGAAACTTAGCTCTCGCTGGCGATAATTCTCGAACATTTGGTAGGGTCAGGCAGCGCAGATAATCTCCGTTCGCCATGCTGCGACACCTCCACAGTGCTGCGCGCGCTGCTTGACCCTACCAAATGGCCGTGACACATCGTCAGCGAGAGCTACGCCTCCAAATTTTTGACGTTAGCTCGTGGCTGACGCCGTGGCAGAGATACTCACAGCTAACGGTAATCCTCATGATACCCGCGTTTAGTTTCCGCTGATGTTCTTCTTTACTTCTTCTTCATGTCCGGTTCAGACCTTTTTCCGAAATACCCTATTATAACACGAGTACCACGCCGACACGGAAAACCCTTGTAGCTTAGACGCCTGTTCACGGTGTGCGCAATGCTTGTTTTCCGTCGCTCTTATTTCACATGCAAAGGAGGCACCACGTCGCGCGGGCACCGGGCGTGTAATACTGTACGTGCGTGAGCGCGGCGGCGTGCAGGGGGACCAGGGGACCAGCACGGGGCCCTTCTAGACAAACAGTTCACGATCCTGGCTGCCGAGCAGTAATGAGGTCCGGTCAGCTGACGGCTGCCCCGCGTCATTTAGATGTCAATGCCGGATGCAATTAGTTGTCTAGCGAGTCTTGCATCGCGATGTGGCGATAGGGCGACAAACAGCGAGAGGCGAGGCGGTGTGACTCGGGAAACGCTATGGGGCGCGGACGTTCGAGGTTGTTTTTCGAGAGCTAGCCGTGACCCCAGGTCGGCGTCGGCGTTTGAACGCGGTCGCAAAAATGCGCGAAACCCCCTCCCCCGCCCCCTCTTCTCCTCCTCCGCCCCCCGCCTCGCCGGCGTTCGCTGGTCCAGGTCCAGGGGCTGTACACGATCTTCATCGATGACCTCCTGCGGCCGGTGGTCAGCGTTCAGCGACATCTCAGGCCCAAACTTATCTCGGCAGTCTTCAGGCCAAAAGCATAACCGTAATATCCTCCGGATTGAGACATCCCGCGGGACGAGCGGCGGGCGGCAGGTGACGGGCGGCAGGCGGCGTGCGGCGGGCGGCGGGCGGCGTGCGGCGGGCGGCGGGCGGCGGGTGGCCGCGGAGCACCTCCTGGCGGCCGACGCATCGGGTACAGGTCCACCGGGTCCACGTCGGGTCCACACGGCGCGCACATTAGTCAGCGCGCGTCCGTGCTGATTCACGCCTGCTGTGAGCCGCCCCCAGGCCCCTCCGGCCCCTCCGGCCCCTCCGGCACCCTCAGGGCTGGTCCCTCCGGCCCCGCTCCAGTCCAGACCCCGCAGCACCGCCACCGCCACGCCTCACCGGCCTCGGTCTTGGTCGTGACCTCCGTTGGCAGCTCGTCGCATGCCGCCGGGTCTAGCAGGGGACGGGTCGGGACGGACTACTGCTGGCACGGTACGGCATTACACTCGGACTCGGGTTCTCAAGAAGAGGCGAGGGGGCCGAACTGCGGCATGTGTTTGCTATGACTCACGAACCCGGCGCCCCGGAGGAGGGCGACTAATGGCCACAGTGTTTTTACGTTTTCAACTCGCATGCGCCGAACTCAAACGATCATGCAAATAACGCGAAACACGTCAATGATCGCCGAGGATGACCCCCCGCCACTGTGAAGCCCGGCCCAAGTAGAGGCTTCGTGATATTTGCTGTCACTTCTGTATGACGCACGTCTTCGCGGATCCCACCAGCGGTCGAACAAGCGTTTTCATCGCATCTTTCGTCAAACACTGGGCTTCTTTAATAACACGGCAAACCATTCATTCATCCGCCAACACAGTACTCCGGAGAAGCTCAGAACGAAAGTAAGAAGTCGTAACGAAGGAGAAGAACGCTACACAAAGTAATGAGAAATCGAGGGATTTTTGAAGAAGAGTGGGGTTTCGAAAACGCGATTTCTCATACTTTTGTAGCGTTCTTCTCCTTCGTTACGACTTCTTACTTCCGTTCTGAGCTTCTCCGGAGTACTCTATGTCCTGGGCATTGTGGCAAGTAGTGACGAGTGTGAGTAACCACTGTGATAACATCCTCCTCCCCCCTCCCTCTCCCTCTCTTCTTCCCTCTCGAAGCCCGCCCCCTGTCTCCGCGCGCTCCGTCCCCCTCGCACTACACGTGGTCGTCATGGGGCAATGTCAAGGTTTTGGAGATACCCCTCTCCACCTCTCCTCCCCACCCCCCGCCGGCAGCCGTCGGCGGCCTGCTCTAGGCTGTGTCCGTGAGTGTGTGTTTTGTCCCTCTCCACTCGAACGCCACCGCTGCAGTCTGCAGTGTAACCGTAGTGCGCGAGCCGCATCAGTGGCTGCATCTACTTTTTTTCCCCCGCTGCTAGCCGTGCGGTAGCGATCCGTGTGGTTCCCGGGGGTTCACAAATTGCATTACCCTCCCGCACGCGCGCGACCGAAGCGACGAGCGCCTGCGGCATTGGCATGGAGGGTAGGCCATCCCGCACGGCACTCGTGCGCTCAAGGAGCCGCGGTTGCCTACCCATCAGGCGGCCCTGCGCGGCCCGTGTGCCGCCGCCGTGGATTCACTCTGGTTTTGTGTGTCCACAGACCGAAGCGCCACGATGCCCTCCCGGAGCCACCGAGCCGGCCGGCCCGCCCCGAGGCCCCCGATGACGCTGGTGCTGCTGCTCCTGGCGGTGCTGGCGCCGGCGCAGCTCCGGGCCGCCGACGAGTTCTTCTCGTGGCCCTCCGACACCTCGGACCTCTTCTCCAAGATCTCGTCCCTGCCGCGCCAGGACGTCGGTGAGTTTCGCTGCTGTTATGGTCATCGCCCTCCTCGTCATGGGAGGGGGGGGGGGGGGTGCTTTGTCAGGACAGAATTTTCAGAAATGCGGCGCTGAGGAAATGTGCATGTAAACGACACAAAGGATCGACTGAACCGTGAGAAGCCTGGATGTCTGTTACCATCTGTGGGAATCGAACCCATCGTACACCTCACGCCCGTGCCGACGTTTGCTCCATGTCGTCGCCCTCTCCGGGGCCGAATAAGAGGATTCCAACACGTTCCAATGGCAGTGGCGGATCTGGGAGCGGCTTGAAGGGGGCAAGGTTTCGCTTTTTGACTACTTACAGGCGGTTGCCGGTTGCCCTTCAGGCGCCGAGGGAGGGGGGGGAAAAGGGGAGTTCCCCCCCCTCAAATCCGCGCCTGTCCAATGGTTGTGGACGTTCTCTGAAGAGTGAATAGGTCGACGGGGGAAATAAGCCGCGGGTAAGAAAGCATGACTTTGAACCCGTCGGTATTTGAGCCCGAGTACACTCCAGATCCCAGCTCGGAAGCCGGGCTAACTCAGGCCTGTCTCCCGACACGGCCGGCCGGGGCTAAGTTACCAGGTGTGATTTTCTTATACCCTTCGCCCTAAACGGTTGGACGTCGGACGAAGGAGCGCGAAAGTGCTGACCTTGCGTGCCGCGGAGCCCTGGCGGTGCGGTGCTGTGTGACGCTACTCCATTCACATGTTCACTCCCGTTGCGACAGAATACACAACGTGTGCCCGGCTCGCCTCGCGCGACACGCCATACGCCGTGCCACGCCACGCCTTACCCACTAATTGCGCGCTAGACGTATACGCGGGCCGTTTGGTTCTCGCTTGCATGTTCTCATAATCTGTGTGCCGCTGTGCGCGACTGTACGCATCAATGACACAACTAATTTGATATTGAAACCGTTCGCACGCCGCCTCTCTGTGCTCCCCAAATACCGCCGTTTTCCCAACACACGTGAAGGGGAAGGGGCTGCCTTATCTCTGGCTGCCGGGGGGGGGGGGGGTCGTGCTCCCTTTATCGGAAACAGACACATAATTAATTACCATACGGCGACGCGGTGAAGAAATAAAAGTCGCATCGTGTCGCCTCTGCGATACTGTGTGCCGTCACTTTTAACGCGGTACCGTCGACCAAAGTCGTTTGTTAAGTGAGAGATGGTGCCGTTTATAGCTGCCTCGTCGACGATCGAGCGGAGCGAACGCCGATTATTCCATCGAGACTGAGGCTCGCGAGGGCGTTGCACCGCACCGCCGTACCGCCGGGGTGGGCAATACCCCATGCTCTTTTGTTTCTTTCAAATTATCATTTCTCGCCGCCGCCGCGCGCTGAAAAGGAACGGTTGGTCACATTGGTCATCGCTTCCAGCGCTTCCGTTGTCAGGCCTCGGGGGAGTAAACGCTCTGCCGGTGCATTCCCCCCCCCCCCCCCACGGCGCGGTGCGACGACCCCAGCCCCGAGATCACATGCAAGATCAAGGCCAGCTTTGTCGGAGCGGGAAAGAGGCGGGAACGCCGATGCCCAGGCTAGCGCAACCACCTCAGAGGCATGGCACGGCTGCTGTTCCGCAACCCCAAAGCCCCCCCCCCCTCTCTCTCTCTCTCTCTCTCTCTCTCCAAATATACGTGGATGGTGGAAGACTCAACATAAGAAGGGTCGCCAAACCCTTCCCGCCGGGCCTAAGTAAAGAAGGGGAAGTCCCCGCACACACACACACACACACACACACACACACACACACACACACACACACACACACACCCGCGCGCGCGCGCACATCCTCGGTATGTAGCAGCGTAAGTTAGTGGTGTGGGTGAGTCGCGTGTAGTCGCGTGCCGTCGCGTGCCTGGCGTGTGTGAGGAGTGCCGTTCGATTCGATGCATGCGGATGTGTGGCTATAATATTTTGCCATCCCGCTCCGGTAAATGTTTCAGTGGCGCAGATCCGGTCCGT
This sequence comes from Odontothrips loti, assembly GCA_038380765.1. Lineage (NCBI taxonomy): Eukaryota > Metazoa > Arthropoda > Insecta > Thysanoptera > Thripidae > Odontothrips > Odontothrips loti. The sequence continues at coordinate 7,208,903 of CM076245.1, read as the reverse complement.
GGTGGAGCCCCTCACCAAAGAAGCCCTCAGCCGGCTCACTCCGGAGGTGGTGCGGCAGGTCTCCGACATGCCCAAGGAGGACGTCAGTGAGTACAGGATTGGGCCTCCGGCGACGGCGCGAGTCGCTGGCATTAAGTTAGTAACGCACTCATGCCCGCCGTCCGCAGTGAAGTACGTGATGGGCGTGCTGGAGCCCGCCACCAAGACGGTGGTCTCGGGCGTGTCTGGGATCGTGGAGCCCGCGGCCGCCACCCTGCGCCGTGTGCTCGAGGGCACCCGCACCCGCCTCAAGGGCGGCGTCCGTGTCGTCCTCAAGCCCGCAGCCGACGGCCTCGGCGCCGTGGCCGCCCCCGCCCTCGACGAGATCATCTACCTGGCCGTGGACACGGTCCGCATGCTGTGGAGCAAGTCCTTCGAGCCGCTGCATGTGGAGCACATGGAGCTGCACTTCAGGGACCCCCTGCTAACGTGAGTGGTAGGCATACGGGGGTGTCCGCAGACCCCGACTGGCTATTGGTCCAGAAAGCAAACGCCGACTAAAGCACGGATTGCGGCCGTTGCCCACAGCGCTGACCTGCAGGTAAACGACGTCGAGGTGCACAACGCGTCCACGTTCGTCCTGGATGAGGTCAAGTCGGAGCCGCAGCACATGGCGGCCAACTTCACGGCACACGTCGACTCCTTCAACGTGACGGGCGTGTACGACGTGGACGGTGTGATCGTCAACGGGGAACACCGCGTGTTCGGCAACGGAAACTTCACGTCAGTATTAAGTCTAGACTAGGCAAACCGCAGCGGAGCGGACTTGGCGTGGGCTCATGTTTTTCGTTTCTCCCTCAGCGCTGTGATTCGAGGGCTCAAAGTGAACGGCCGCGTCGAGATCGGTCTCAAGGACCTCTTCTTGCATGTGGACGACATCAAGCTGGACATCAGCATCGAGAAGCTGCAGGTGAGCACATGACGGGTGGTAGGTGGCAGTGACGGCAGACCGGACTTGACCCTCCCCCGACCCGACTGTTCAGGTGAAGCTCGAGGGCCTTCTTGGGGACGCGGCCGTGGCGGACCTCGCCAGCGGCGTCATTAGCGACGTCGGACCCGAGTTCCTGGAAGAGTTCCGTCCCGAGGTGGGCGCCATGATATCCGGCCAGATCAAGGACTTCGCCAACGACCTGCTCGCCTCCTTTAGCGTGGCCAACATCCTGGACCGCATCCGGCAGCACACCGAGGAGACGGCCTCCAAGAGGCTGCCGCTGCGCAACCGCCAGCACCTGTACCATTACCAGCAGCTGGAGGCCGAGGCCCGGGAGCAGGCCGAGCGGACGCGCCAGGAGCTGAGGCAGAGCCAGGGCCTGGACCAGGACCAGAGGGAGGATCTCGGGGACAAGCGGCGGCAGCGGCGGCACCAGCGGCAGCCCTATTAGACACACACCGAGCCCGCCTGGGCCGCCAAGGCCCACTCATCCTGACCCGCCCCCCAACCCCCGGCCCCGATCTTGGATCTTGGTTTTGGGCTCCCAGCTCGAACTGGTGTGAACCGAGAGCAGTGCCGGCACCGGCGGGCGCTCCAATCCAAAGGGATGAGGGTGCATCCCGTCCGCGGACCACAGACCGGGCAACGAGGCCGCGACGAGTGTATTATAGCGTAAAGGGCATTTCAGAGAAGGTCCAGAAATGAAGAACAAGTCACAAAGAACATCTGCGGAAACAAGACGCGGGTATTATGAGGAGGGTTACTGTATCAGAGAGTATCTCCGCCACGCCGTCAGCGACCGCTAACCACCGCTAACGTAATCAGGGTCAGGTCAGGCAGGGCAGAAACAGCACACGCGACCGATGGTTACGGTTCGGAAACTCGTACGTGCGTGAGAAGCGCTGACCCTATCAAATGATCGTGACATATTCTTGATGTTGGCACGTGGACGCCGTTTCGGCGGTACTCTCTCGCACGGTAACCCTCATGATACCCGCGTTATGTTTTCGCTGATATTCTTCTTGACTTATACTTCATGTCCGGTTTAGACCTTCTCCTAACTACCCTATTCCAGAGAGGACACGAAGCGGAAGGAAGAGAATCACAGAAGCGGATCCAGTTATGAGGGGAACCGCAACGTCAGCCACGAGCCAACGTCAAAAATTTTGAGGCTTAGCTCTCGCTGCCGATATGTAACAACAATTTGGTAAGGTCAGGCAGCGCAGCACTGTGAATTTGCCGGATGGCACTTAAATGTTACGAATTATGTGAATGTGTGTTCCGTGTTTGCAATTTAAACGATACCGATATCGCACCCAGCCAGTATATCTCTCAATATTTGTTGTTGGCCATTGGCCGACGCCGCGACCACATACTGTGCAGCGGTACACCTGCAGTCGTTGCCGAAATGCGCTCACGACTTAAGTGTACGATCGGCGTTCGCACCGGTCTGCTCCCAACCAATCTGCTCGGCATTTGCTGGCCGTGGTAGACCAAGAGGGCACGTTCCCCCCACCCCAGTGAGATTTTGTATTTGAATGCTTGCGTTTTGCAAGTGCGTCCATTTGCCCAGAGAATTACTTTGACATAAGGTCATTTCACGCCCACGGGCTGGTTGATAGTTTTTAGAACTTCTTGTGAGAATTATGTTCAAGTACCTGCAGCACGTCTTAGTTCTTGATTCATGAAAAATTCTGTGATAACTTATACTGTTAGTTTTTATACTTAATATTATAATCATTGAAAAAGTTGTGTGATATTCCTAATGACAGTTTAAACATATGTAAATGTATCTATTCATACATGAGTGGAAAGTGGGAGAGAAGCATATGATGGGGAATCTTTAAGAACGCACATGTTTGGTAACAATAAATAAATAACAAAATTTATTCCAAAGAAATACATCACAATTTAAACAAACATTTAGTGAACTTGTTTTAATTGTGTACATTACATTTGTAATATGAATTTCCTATGAAGTTCACATACAGATTATCATTTAAAAGAATGTAAGGAGTCAAGAATTAGATACAATTCAACTTCAAGCTGAATGTGCGGAGTCAATAATCACATAGAAGTCAACTTCAAGCTCATTTTCATAACAATTTCATAACAAAAAATACAGTATTTCTCTGAATAAATGGCAACATCTCATGACAAACAGAAACCCACAAAAGCAAACCACAACTAAGGTGTAGAAGTGGCATGCAATGACAATTCTTTTACAGAAAATACAATGATGAATAGTGTTCACGATCAAAGGTACTCATTGAAAGTAACAAGTGGGAGTCACAAAAACGAAATAAAAAATTAAATTAAAAAAAATTGTGATTCTAATGCTTGACATTGATAATTCAACATTTACTAGAAAATTGTCATTTTTTTATTTCCTAGTCTAACACTTTGTTCAGCATTAATTCTGCGCTCAGACTCCTGCAATGATCTTATTTCTTTCTCTTTGCCAGCAACTTTATTGGCTATAGCAGAGTGAGCTGGAGTTCCAATATTTTGTCGTCTCAGAGACTCTTTTAAGTGAACAAGGTCTCTCTCTGCTTTCTTAATATTTTCACCTACTTGCAAATTAGCAAGATTTAAGTTTTTACTACTTTCACCCTTCAGAGCCTTCTTTTCTTCAAATTCTTTGCTGGTTGATGGTTTGTTCTTGTTATTAGTATCACCTAAAACCAAAAGCAAAAATTAAGATGGATTGGTCACCTTATCTCATGTTACCAGTCAAAAGCCCAAATTATGCCAGTCCAGTATTACCTAATTTGCTGTTGAGGAAATCAAATACATTTACTCGTCTTTTTTCTCGTTCATAATTAGCAGTTTGCTGTTGCATCTGCTTCCGTTTTAATTTTCGTAATTTCTTTTCAGTCTTTAAAAGGCTATCACCACCTGATTCAGCCTTTAATCTCATACAGTGATCTGCAAGTATAAAATTGCCCAGCTCAAAGAAAAGCAATCAACTAAAGTTAAACGAGATTAACTAACAAGTTAAGTGTCAAAAACATACCAAGTGATTTCCCTGCAGGAAAGACAACTGCCTCTACTGGCTCAACTCGACCTTCCCCAGATGGTCCCAATCCTGTGCCAGTAACATATCCCATTTTTTCCATCAGTCGAGACCCGATACCCTGTAAAGTTAAAAGCTTCAGTGTGACGAAAAATTCAATGAGAAAGGGAGATGAAAGCCCATAACTAACAGTGTAATAGTTTACCTTCGTATGTTGTTCCCAAGCACCGAGAGCTGATGTTGATGTCTTACTCAGACTTAACTCAACCATTGCAGACTTGTGAGGGTCATCATTATCATCACTAAAATCACCACTGCTGTCTTCTGATAGTGACTCAGATGCATTTGCAGAATCTGGAACATTGATAAGAAATTATTAGCTTGTGACAGAAAGGGTTGATCCTACTTCAAGCCAAGCCATACCTTCATCTCCTGCTAGAGGTAACATATCCTTCAATCCAACTTGAACTTTTCCTCCACCAGAAGACTCTAATCTAACTTCCCAGATAGATGGCTTGATTTCGTATTGTACAATTGCTCTATGCCAAAGCTTATCTTTATCATTGGCAAGGACTAAAACTCTGGAGCCTCCCTTGACCACTTCAAAATTAGGTTCTCTGTAACAAAAACACTTATGATCAACATACAATAATTACATTGCCTTCTTCAGAGTTATCATTAAGTTATTATCATACTTGTATTCCTGCAGATTTGAGAGCTGTACTAGTTCTCCATGAGAGAAACGACACTTTTTGTCATCAAACCGACAATCACCTTCTAGATAGTAAGAACATGGGACCATCTTAGTATCTGTTGGATTTGTGAACATTACACGGACCTATAAAAATTAATGAAATGATTAATTAATACACAAAATTAGGATAACTTTACTATAGTTTCAACTGATACAAACCTGAATTTGGTCCATGTCTGTAATGTTATCAGCTGGCTCTACATGAAATACTAAGGCGTTATGGTAGGAGATCCCCCACCCATGACTAAATGGTGCTTGACATTTCATACCCTGAAGAGCTTCAAGTTCAGCCTACAAAATCATAAAAATGTGATGCCCTGGATTACACATCTAGATTAACAGTCAGTAACTGTCAAGACATGTACCAATCAAAATGAACTTTTAAAAGTTCAGAATACATGCCAGAAAGTCAACCAAACGGAAGAACTCACCCCAATATCTGGAAGATTGACTTTCCCTGGTGAAGGTCCATTCTCCTTGGCATTCGGCTCCTCTGCAGCTTCTAGTTCAGCCTTGAACAGGGCATACTCGCTGGCAAATGGATCATTGTCTACTGATTGCTCAGCAGGTTCACTAGATCTGTTCAAAGATGCTCCTTCCAGCTCTGACAAATTCTCTTTCGTCAAGACAATAAGCTGCTCAATATCATCCCTCAAGGAGGAAAGGGTGTCCCTTTCCACATCATTTGTTGCTGCATGTATGGTCGAGTTCACCTGCTGGAGCTGTGGGAAAAGATCAAATATTAAGCGTATTGGTACAGTAATAATAGTATTGGTCGATTGTACCTAATACGTAAAAATTTACAAATAATAAATAGACCCAGAAACGACATGTACTGACTAGGAAAATTAAATTGTAGGTTATGTTTATGTTTCTCGGAAAATATGGTTTATTACAATACCTGCGTCTCATAGTCATGTAATGAACCTTTCAACTTCTCAATTTCACTGACTGACATTGTTGTTCTATTGTTCGGAACAGTTTTTAATAGTGTGTCTTTCCAAAAGCTTCATGTCAAACCATGGTCAAAGTAGTACACAAAATGTGACATGGGGGAGGTTGGGGTGAGTGGGTGTTCTCCATGGCTCCATCTACTGTGTCATGCCATACTCGCCATACTAGTCTGCGTGTGCCGGACCCACGTGTTTAGCATATCAGAGTTGGTTACTTTCGTTAAAAATCATGTTAAATTGAATCACGAATAAATAATAAAGGCCATTTCATTAACATGGATAAGTACGGTACATTAATAAATAAAGAAATTTGAACCCATATAGTCTGGGGTCTGCAGCTCACAGCTGCAGCTGACTGATGGGAAAAGCACAGACAATTTATTTTTCCAACAGAAAACACTTTATTGGATATTTAATAGCATTACAAGCTCTCTCCTGAACCCGATTTCGTAGGCCGAAAACTTAGTCGCGGAGGTGGTTGAGCATTCAGGCACACAAAGCCAACGCCATTGGATGACAATTCTCTGCCACATAAGACTACAACAGAGAGACTGTTGTTACAAGCCGATTGCTTCAGTCCAGAAACCCACTGATTTATCCTGTAAAGCAAATAGCAAAAGGTAAGTCAATAAATGCAGCATGAGAACAGAATATAGACAAGAAGAAATCCTTGCATAAAGGGAAGTACCTTTCAACAATGCTAGGGTCACCAACAGCCAATTTATCTTGTTCTTGCTCAGACAGCTGGAAATGAAATATGGAAAGAGATTCACCAGTGGCAACTCTCTTGGTGATATGGTCGTTAGTTGGTGTAACATAGCATGTTACTTGGCCCCCTTTAGCCTCACTTGTAACTAAGGAATCACAAGAGCCATCTTCATGTACTTCTTTACAAGTAAGTATCTTGGGATTTATATAGTCTACATATTTCTCTATCATATCTGGGCATGCTGTTATGGTCACTAGAATTGAAAGAGGACAAGACATTTCATATCAAGTACTGTGCATTACAAGTCACTAGAAATATTTCACAAACTTACCTTGTCTGTCATTAATAGAAGTATGATGGAAGAGGCTTGTTGCATATCCAGATACATCAAGTAACTCTTTAGGCTTCTTAGCATCAGGATAACTTACACCAGAAAGCACTTGATCTCCATATTCAATACCTTAAATAAACAAGTTAAACATTAAAAGCTTTAACTTTGTTAGTTCATGTAGCATATTTCTTAGATGAGCTTTACTGGCAAAATGAAGTAGAAGTAATGTACAAACTTTTGGACAGTTTAAGTTGAACTAATCTCAGAGCTGCAGAGGAGTCCTCCACAGAATCATGTCCATGGCTACCAGCTTGAATGGTTTGACCTAGAAATTTCTGAGTTAATATTTTTAGTTTTGTTTTCTTGTATCGGTCACCTGTAATATTGAAAATTACACCAGTATCGATGCAATAAGGATGTAACATCTGTCAAAGTAGGAAACCAAAGAAAATGCATTAATGGAGCAGCATAACAGTTTTACAAATACATGGTGAATTGACCAGAAAAGGTTCTTACTTTCAATGCTTTCAAATCAAAATTTAAAGATTGACCAACAAAAATAGCATCTGGTTCCAGGTTTTCTTGAATAAACTTTTGGACATCCTCTAGTCTTGTTGTCACATTTTTCATCATTTCTGCAGTAATTCCAGAAAACTCAGTCAGATAGTTAATGATTCTATTGGGCGGCTTAACAAGTGAATCATATACTGTCTTTAAAAAAAAGAAAAAAAAGCAAGAGGATATTTTAAATAAATTTACAAGAAAAGTTTATAACACTTTTCAAATGTTTTTCAGGAAACAGGAAAGCACTAACCTCAAGTTTCTCATTCACAATGGAAACTCTTGTCAGTTCACTTCGGTGGCGTGTAGTCTGACACATTTCACAATCAACACCATACATTGGAGATAAATTGTTTACTTCCTTATAGGATGTTTTTGTGAACACAAAATCTTTGTACCTAATGGAGGAAAAGGAGATTTGACTTGAATGAATGCTACCAGGATATTTGACAAATCAACATTGCTGTGCAAGGATAAAACATACTCTTCCTTCATGTTTGCATTTAAAAGAAGTGGATAGCCTTCCTCAATCATTTGCCAGGGTGCAAGAAGCAAGTCTGTTCTTGGAAATTTATCATTTGGATGCAAGTCAATCTTCTGTGCTTCAGGTGTCTCATCAGATTTTTGCACCTCATCTTTCTTTAATGGTTTCTCCTTTTCAACCATTTCCTCTTCCTCCTTTTTTTCTTTTCTTTTTATTGGGAAGAAGGCACGTAATACCTTATACAGCTGGTACTTTGATGTTTTTACTGCTTCCTCTAAGGAGGGAAATCCTTGAGAACATTAATGGAGAAAAAAAAATCAGTTTTTGAAGTGAGACTTTGGGCTTTAAAAACAGTGCACTGAAAAGATATTTACCTTGCGTTAACTTAATTCCTTGGATACGACTCAGCGGAACCAAGCAGAATTCTTCAATTGTATCACCTCCATAAGCTGCTGGCATTATTACTTCCAGGCGAGTTTGGAAATTAGATAATGCAGTCAGTTGTCCTTCTGACTTAAGATAATCACTAATACCTGCCCCCTCGATAAATAAAATTTGCACAGCCTTTAAAGAGCCCACACTGTCAATGGTAAACCACCTGCAGCACAATTGAAATACAAAATACATGTGACTAAGTTACAGTTAACAATCTGATATTCTTAGAACACTTTGAATACCTAGCCCTGGCAGCTGGATGATTCAATGGGAATAAAGAATGCATCATAAGATACTGAAGATCTGAGCAAAAAATTGGCACTCGATCTGTTGCTGAAATGTTCAGCTCCGCTTCGTTTCCCGCACTTCCAAGATGAAATCGAGGGGTGCGCTGGTAAAAATAGGAGATCTCAGTATTGTGTTGTAAAAAGTTAACCTAATTCGTTTACCAATGAGCAACAACAGAAAAGTTGCAGTACCTTAAGCATATTACGTCTTTGTTTAAGTAATTTGCGGAGTTCTGCCTTGTCATCTTCACATAATGTAGGCTTTTGCTCTTCTGTCAATTCTGAACTGTTGCTTGAAACATTCTGGAAGAGACAGACTATAAAATGGTATCTGCTTGACATAAAATTGATATAACAAATAAAATTAGGTGGGATAAACTCACAGGAGAAAGTTCTGCTCCATTTTCTGCTTTGAATTTCTTACATTTTGGCTCACCAGTGCTTAACTCATCATAGTGGTCATAATTTCTTTGAGGTTTAGTTTGAGATCCCTCCTTTTCAAAACTCTCTTGAGCCTTAAAAGCAGCAATTTCCTAGAACACAGAAGGACAGTTGTAATCTGATGTATAAAGCATAGTAAAAATATTATCAATTAAGTGGATTGTAGTTACCTGCCGTTCTTTGTCGTTCAAGGATGAAACATCTAAGAGGGCCTTAACTTTATTTATTTTGTTTTGTGTTCGCCATGCCTTGCCTTTTTTCTTCTCTGACTCTGACATGTCTGAAGTTCTCAGCGCACGACCACACGATCACGTCTTTGACTGGTGAGGAATACTCGAACTTTCAGTATTTGAACCTAAGACAAGTGTTGACAACAAAGTTTCTAACTGCACCTATTGGAACCACGATGACAGTAAGGTTAAGTCACGCCGTTTCGCTACCCTACTGTCAAAAACCGCAGAGATCCATGCATGTTTAGGACACACTATAAGTGCAATCGTTGGAAGTAAAATTATTACCAACAAACTGAATTGTGACACACATTCATTATTACCTCAAAGATAATAAGACGAAGCGTGGTTTGGTTGGTGAGCTGACCAATGACCAAAACATCCCCACTACTAATCTTTCATACCAGGCCATTATGAGAAATTAGCAAGTCTTTCCGGTGCAATCAGGTGCAATCCTCTCTCTCTGTCCTCAATTCCCAGTTTTCCGTTTACCAGCACATCCGTACGCATTGGAATCAATATCGAAGTCCATGTGCAATTTTATTTGGGTGAACCCATGTTTAGTAGTTGTATTTCTAGTGCCCTTAAATTTCATGACATGCGCATCTATCCTGTACAGTGCGGCCGGACCTCCTGAATCGGGTCCGTCGTTGCGGTAGGGCCAAGGGGCCCAGGGCATCGAGCTAATTAATTAACATCGCCAGCGGCGGTACTACGAACGGAAACTACAGCACACACACGCCTTTGCGACCCACAAAAACATAAAGGCGCGAGGGGGGCCGGCCTGGTGCGTACGCGTACGGCCTGGTATGATACGGGTCCGGGGCGGAGGTATGAACGGCAGCATTCGACACACATGGTCTTTTTTCTGGTGGATAGTTACAGACTAATGCAAATGAGGTAATTCGGCCGTAAGAAGACAGAGAGAAGAAGTTGTTGAGGTCCATAACAAACCCTGAACTGTTTTCCGGTGGCGTCTGCTAACGGATGTCAGAAACTAAGCAGACGGATATTGAAATTTTCAGCAGAAGTTAAGATGAACATTAGCGAAAACAAAACGCGGGTATCATGAGGGTTGCTGTAGCAGAGAGTATTTCCGCCAACGGCGTCAGCCACGAGCCAACGTCAAATATTTAGAGACGTAGCTCTCGCTGACGATATGTCACGACCATTTGATAGGTTCAGACAGCGCAGTCTTATTCCGCGCGGCCCGGGGACATGCATCCGCGGGGTGCATTCTGAGGCCGCGCGACGATGTTTCGGAGTTGTCTGAGCCTATGAAATGGTCGTGACATATCGTCAGCGAGAGCAAAGCCTCCAAATTTTTGACGTTGGCTCGTGGCTGACGCCGTTGGCGGAGATACTCTCTGCTACGGTAACCCTCATGATGCCCGCGTCTTGTTATCGCTAAGTTCATCTTGACTACTGCTGAAAATTTTAATATCCGTCTGCTTAGTTTCTGACATCCGCTAGCAGACGCCGCAGGCACACAGTTGAGGGTTTGTTATGGATCTCAACGACTTCTTCCCTCTGTCTTCTTACGGCCGAAATACCTCATTGATCAACCGCTATGCACGTGTACGAACTTTGCCGCAAAGAAAAACCTCTTCACAAAATAGTGCCTGCGCGGGTAAAATTAAGGCGTAACGTTATACGCCCATAATAAGCTGTGAAAAAATTCACGCAATCAGAACGTCCGAATTTCCTCCCACCTGAAACCAAGAACGGCCGCCGAGCGCCTGCGATAGGTAGTGTAGGCCAGCCCGCACGACACGCGTACATTTATAAGTCGTGGTTGCCCACCCAGCAGGCGCCACAGACTGGCCAATCATTGTGGATGCACTTCATGGACGACCATTTAGGAGACGGTTGAGGGGACGCTCCCTCCGGCCGGAAATGCAATTCGGGGTAATGAACGAACGGCGGCCGGGGCCTTGGCCGGGCACACCTGTGAAGTGGTGGGACAATGCCGCGCCATCTGCAGCGGGTGCATCACCTGTCGGCCCCAAAGCGGCTGCGGGAGCCCGATTAGCATGTGACCCGAGCGTTTTGGGTCGGTGGCCTGAACCCGGGCCGGGCTGGCCGGCCAAGCGAGCAACGTGCAAAGAGTGGCACGCATGTTCTCTTACGGGAGCATCCGTAATCATATGTACCATTACGTGTGTATTCTATCAGAATAAACCCCCAAGAAACGGGATGGGTGTAAATATTTCGTTAAGCATCAAATTACTCCCATTAAAAAAAAAATGTTATTGCTATTAAACGAATGAATTCTGTGGAGCCCCATTCGAAACAGCATAGCACAAAGCCCAATCAGTAATGAATGAGAACAGAAAGCAACGCATGATCGCTTTTGAAAAGGCAAGCGACGTACGGGAAGAAAAACCACACAACGAATGGTATTTGAACCCCAGATTATAAAGTCGGAGTCACATAGACTGGAACCGTCTTCCTGAGACAAAACACAAACGACTCGGGTTCAATAACCTTGTGTGGGGGAAAGAGTGCACGGGGGACCCCGGGGGATGGGGGTGGGGGAGTGCAAGGGACCAGGGGGGGGGGGGGTAAGATTCACCTGGACTGTAGGTGGGAGAGAGGTCATTAACATCCCATGAATAGGTTGAGTGCCACCCGTTTCGGCAGTCTCGGCATCCCTCGATGCACATTTGTACTCCAAGAGCAGCGTCAGTGGCCACTGTTGTGAGCGTGTGAGGAGGGCCCCAGGATCGGCACTGCACGGCCAGGACTAGGCGGGTATACGTGCGTCGAGTGTGTAGACCGCTCGTGCAGAGGAAGAAGACGAGTAATCGGACAAGGAAAGCCGAGAAATCAGCCAGGTGAGAAAGCTCGGAGGTCTATTTGATCTACTGAAAACGTACACCCAGAGAAACGAATTCTTGATTCAAGACTAGAAAAGAGTATTCTTAAAGCATTCAAGAATATAATTCTTGCTCCAAGAAAATTTCTTGATTTAATCCTAAGATTGGCTTGATTCAAGAAAATATTCTTGAATGCTTTTAGCCTAAGAATCTGTTTCTCTGGGTGTACGACGCCAAGTTGGGATCGGAGGGAGTGCGGGCCAAAACACGCACTCTGTGACTGGCATGTGATGTGATTCGTCTGCTAGAAACTTAACAAAAAAAAAAACACCGCCAACCACATGATTGATTTCGTCTTTCTAATAATGTTGACTGTTTTTAGATAAAATATTTCATGCTTTCAGTCTTGTAGATAGTTTAAAAAAATGAAAGACGAAGTGGTGATATCCGGCGTGGGTGGTCACTTCCCGGAGTGCGACAGCCTGCAGGAGTTCCGGGAGAAGCTGCTGAAGAACGAGCATCTCATCAGCGACCCGAGCGGCGAGCTGCAGCCAGGTGAGTTTGTGTGTGTGTGTGTGTGTGTGAGTCGACACTGTACTGGAGCCACTGAAAATACAAAGTCGCTATTGTGCTGCAGGGTACACGGGCGATGCGGGCGGTGCAGGCGCCGGCCCTGAGCCGGGAGCGGAGGTGGTGGGGCTGGACACGGAGGACCTCAAGAGCGGCAAGATGCGCTACGGGGACAAGTTCGACAACACCTTTTTCGGCATGCACAGCAGGCTGGCCGCCGCCACGGACTCCATCACCCGCCACGTGCTGGAGACCACCCTGGAGGCCGTCATCGACGCAGGTACCGTGCACAGGCCGAGCCGGGCCGAGCTGTTGCCCTGGCTAGTCAAGAGGCTCGCTAAGCGGCTCCTCGCTTGCAGGCTACAGCCCGAAGGACCTCCACGGCACCAACACGGCCGTCTTCATGGGCTACCACTGCAGCGAGTCGGAGAGCAACTTCATCCGGGAGTCGGCGGACGGCTTCGGCATCATGGGGCTGAACGCGGCCATGACCGCCAACCGCGTCTCCTACTGGCTCGACCTCAAAGGTACGGCAGGGCGGGGAGACGTGACCCGTGACAGCGTTTACAGAACGCCAAACATTTTTATCACACGGCACATAGCGCTCATTAGCATTATTTTTCTCCCCAACTGTTTCGGACAGGCACGAGCTTCACGCACAACACGCAGCTGGTGAGTGGCACGCAGGGGCTGGACATGGCCTTCCGCGCCCTCAGCAGGGGCGAGTGCGACCGCGCGCTGGTGGGCGCCGCCTCGCTGTCGTACCTCACCGAGCTCGCCACCCACTACGACGACCTGGGCTGGCTCAGCGCCGGCGGCTCTTGCCGGCCTTTCGACAAATCGGGTGAGCTGAGCTGTTCGGAGAAGTGTCTCGCCTCGCCTCGCCGGCCTGGAAGCGCCGCTGACAAGTGAGACCCGTACCGCCTTCTGGTCCCGCAGCGGACGGCAGCGTGCGCAGCGAGGCCGTGGTGGTGATGCTGCTGGAGCGGCGCAGCACGGCCCAGCGCGTGTACGCCGAGGTGGTGCACGCGGAGTCCGCCCTGTGCGCCGAGCTCAGCCGCACCGAGCTGCCCTGCCTAGAGCGCCGCGTCCTGGCGCACCAGCTCAACTCGTTCTACACCGTGAGCATCCCCACCCCATCCCCGGCCGGGGCCGAGCCCCCGGACAGGAGCCTCCCGCCTCCCGCCCGTTGCGTCTAACGCGTGTCGGTGTCGGTCCCACAGGAGTGCGGCGTCAACCCCGACGACATCGTGTACCTGGAGGCGGACGGCTGGGGGGTGCCCAGCGTGGATGAGGCCGAGATCGGAGCTCTGGACGACGCGATTGCCAGCCGGCGCACGAGGCCGCTGTTGATCGGTTCCGTTAAGGGTAACATAGGGCAGGTGGAGGCCGCCAGCGGGTTGGCCGCCGTCTGTAAGGCCCTGGTGGCCATTGAGTCCGGCACCATTCCCGCCACCATCAACCACGTCGAGACCAACCCGCGCCTCGCGGCCGTCAGGTACGGCCGCATGCAGGTGGTGACCGAGAACACCCCTCTGGTGCACGGCTACGTGGCCGTCAACAACCTGGGTGTTGGGGGGATCGTCGGCCACGTACTCCTCCGGCCCAACCCCCGCGCCAAGCTTCCTCCCACCGCCGCTGCCGACACCACCGACTCCCCGATCCCCAAGCTGCTGCTCGTGTCCGGGCGCACGCCTGAGGGTTTGGAGACCGTGATCAGCACCGCGGAGGAGAACGCCCACGACCCCGAGTACGTCCACCTGGTTCACCGAGCTTTCTCGTCTCACATCTTCGGGCACATGTATCGCGGCTACTCGCTCGTCCCCAAGGCTGACGAGCAGGTCAAGGCGCCGACCCAGGTGAGCAAGGCCGCGAGTCCGACCCCGACCACGTCACCAAGGAACAGTATTTTTCTCAGAAATGAAAATTTAGTGATTCCTCGACGTTTTATGAACTGAGGAAACTTTTCGTAAACTTTTTTCTCTCAAGATTTAACTCTTTGCGGTTTTTGACATTTTGGGGCTCTTGAAAACTGTCTAAAAATCAAATTCAGCCCAAAACTTTATTAAATTCATTCGTTGCTATGATAGTACTATGTAATCCTAACGTGAGCAACAGTGCCAATTCACACTTGTAGGCATCCTCTTGTAAGGGGGCGCCGGTCCCTTAACGCCAACGCCGCTTCCCTGTCCTGCCGCAGTTCTACACGGGCCAGAAGCGCCCCGTGTGGTTCGTGTACTCCGGCATGGGCAGCCAGTGGTCCGGTATGGGGGCCGACCTGATGCGCATCCCCGTGTTCGCCGCCGCCGTGGAGCGCTGCCACAACGCGCTTCTGCCGCTGGGCCTGGACCTCAAGCACATCATCACCACCAAGGATCCAGCCATCTATGATAACATCCTGCACTCGTTCGTGGGCATCGCAGCCGTGCAGGTGGGTCCAGCGCCCTGCCCTGGTGAGTTGTCGAGGCCCGAGGCGGGCGCTGACGCTGAGCTTGTCGCTTCCAGGTGGGCCTCACTGACGTCCTCACCACGGTGGGCATCGAGCCCTACGGCATCATCGGACACTCGGTGGGCGAGCTGGGCTGCGCGTATGCGGACGGCTGCATCACGGCGGAGCAGATGGTCCTGGCGGCGCACGCCAGGGGGCAGGCGTCCAACGAGACCGAGCTGATCCCCGGCATGATGGCGGCTGTAGGCATGGGCTACAAGGACATCAAGGACATGGTGCCCGAGTCCATCGAGGTGGCCTGCCACAACTCGGCCACATCGTGCACCCTGTCGGGGCCGACCGCGGACATGGACGCATTCGTCGCCGAACTGAAAGACAAGGGTATCTTCGCACGCGCCGTCAACGTCAGCAACATAGCGTACCACAGTCGCTACATCAAGCCCGCCGCTCCGCGGCTGCTGGAGCTGCTGCAGGGCGTCATCACGGAGCCTCGGGAGCGCTCGCCGCGCTGGATATCCACGTCCGTCCGCCCCAGCGCCAACAAGACCCCCGACACGACGCGCGCCTCGGCCGAGTACTTCACCAACAACCTGCTCAGCTCGGTGTACTTCGAGGAGGGCTGCGAACAGATGGACAAGGACGCACTGGCCATCGAGATCGCGCCCCACGGCCTCCTGCAGGCCATCCTCAAGCGCTCGCTCAGCCAGGACGCCGTCAACATCGCCATGACCAAGCGCGACATGCCCGGCGCCGCCATGGTGCTAGACGCCCTCGGCAAGTGCGTGTCTCCGGTGCAGCTCCATCTCAGGGGCCGCGGGGCCATCAGCTTCAGTCACCTCACGCGTTTGACGCTGTTGCAGGATGTACATGGAGGGGCTGAATCCGCAGGTGTCCAACCTGTACCCCAGCGTGGAGATCCCTGTGGGCCGAGGCACGGCCACCCTGGCGCCGCTCGCCACCTGGGACCACCGGGACTCGTGGCCCGTGGCCTTCCTTAAGGCACCCGTTGTGAGTCCGTGCTGGCCATACCGCCGCCTTGCCGCCGCTCCCGCCCCGCCTCGCCTTGTACTCACGGTTCTTGGTTCCGCTTGTGCCCCCCGCAGGACAGTGGCCCCCGCACCGAGCTCCACCTGCCACTGTCCTTCGCCACCAACGAGTTCTCGCACCTCGCCGACTGCACCTGGAACGGACACTCCGTGCTGACGCCGGGTACATGTCTGGTGAGCAGATCACACACCGGGGAACACGTTTTCTTCTCGTTTGAGAAGGCAATTGAGGTTCCTTAGCAGAAGATTTAGACCAGGAGAACATTTCATGGCAAAACACTCGCCAAGCACGAACCCTGAACTGCTCTCGGGAGCTCCCGGTTTGGAGGTGTTCTGTCGTTTGAGAAATGCCTTTTGCGAACACGGCGTTTGTTGACCCAGAACCTGATCCTGAGCGTCGTCTACAGCAACGCCTCGGAGGACAAACCGATCGTGTTCGACAACCTTGTCTTCTTCGAGCCTGCCGTGGTGTCTGAGGACGGTGAGTGCTGTGGAGAGAACGCCCCCCCCCCTCCCAACCCCACACACTGGTCTGACGACGCCCTCCTGACAGGACACGACGAGGTGTACGTGTTCATGCAGAGGGGTAGCGGCCGCTTCGAGGTGAGCGTCAAGAGCCGTATGGTGGCCTCGGGCCGCGTCACCGTCGTCGACAACGTGGACAGGGAGCACCAGGGCCTGGAGAGGCCGCCGTCCACCATCCCGCGCGAGGAGAGGTAAGCGACCGGCTCTTTATGGAGGCGGGCGGCCGGCGGGGCCTGACTCTGACCTAGCGCGTGCGCCGCGTGCTGCCAGGGTGACGCACGGCGCGGACTACATCTACGAGGAGCTGGGCCGGCGGGGGCTGCGCTGCCACGGCCCGTTCCGCGGCCTGCTGCAGCTGCAGCGTGGGGCCCGCGCCGTGTTGGCCACCGCGGCCGACAACGCCGACCGGGGCATGCAGCTGGACGCCATCCTGCAGATCTTGACGCTGCAGCGGTCAGAGGGCCGCCACGAGCTGCATCACGCCAGGCGCATACAGCGGGTCGTCATCGACCCCGCCAAAGGTACACCCACACGCCTTGCACTAGTACCTCATTCTTTCTTCTTCAACAACAGCGATAGCGAAACCCTTCTGAGTCCGTGTTTGTTAATTAATTGAATAATTTGACTCGCCGGGCTCCGTTTATTCTACCCGCCGTTCTGTTAGCCGCCTTCGCGGCCACGCCCCCTTTTCGGTTGGAAGCCGATGCACTTGGTATACCAGGTGTATCATTGGCCCCGGGCAGTTTCGGTTTTAGGCAGTCCCGCAACACACTATCTCCGTCTCTTTCTGGCTCGGCCAGACGCGTGAGACAGAAAGAGACGGAGATAGTGCTTTGCGGGACTGCCTCAAACCGAAACTGCCCGGGGCCAATGATACACCTGGTACAATGCGGTGCCCGGCTAACACGCGGCCGAGTGCCTCTGATTATTCGGCGCCGGTACTGGTGCCGGTGTTCCGGTGCCCCACTCCAACCGAGTGCGTCCTGCCCGCTTGGGAACGTCATGCACGGCTCATCTGCATACTTCGCGCGCTTATCGTCCCCGGGTGGGCGATGACACTTCAGCTGAAAAGTTAAATGAAATGAAATGCAAATAAGTGATGCGTTCTTTTGGAGCTGTCTGCAATGAGGAACACGCTGCATCAACACATGCATAGTTTGGCGCCGGCAATTTTCCTTAGCTAAAACGGTGAATGGTAACGTCGAGCGCCTGTGAACGCTAGGGTAGGCCAGCCCGCACGACCTGCGTGTATGCAGAAGTCGGAATTGCCTACCCACCAGGCGCCAGCGCCAAATGCGCCGGTGGGGGACGGCGGACGGCGGCAGTAATGTGATGTGTCCTGCTCATCTCCTCTCCTCTCCTCCCCTTTAGCGCTGCCCGCGGGCTCGGAGCAAGCCCTTCACTACGACCCAGCGCGCCACAGCATCTGCCTGTCTTCCAGCTCGGGCCAAGTGGACGCGGTCCTGGTGGAGACGCGCGCCGTGCCGCTGGCGCCCACGTACGCCCCCATCCTGGTGCAGGGCAGGACCTTCTTGCCGTACCGGACCCGGGACACAGTCAGGGACCTGCTGCACCTGGCTTCACTGTCCCTGCAGCTGGCCGCCAACCAGGGTCGCGTGCCACTACAGGTGGCCGCCATCGGCGTCCCGGACTCGAGCCGAGCACTCCTCGATGCCGTGCGCTTCGTGGCCGAACAGCAGCTGCCTGACGTGAGTGTTCATTGACCCATTGTTTCCGAAAAAGTTTGAACTTTCGTGAACAAAACTATTATTTTCCACAGCGGAACAATCTTTTTATTTTCAATTTCGACAAATTGAGAAGGGGCTCACTTATGCTTACCTCTGCAGCTGCACGTGAAGGTGACGGGTGACGTCGGCAGTGACGCGGCCGCCTTGCTGGTGAGCGACGCGTCGGACCTGAAGGACGCGATGAGCGCCGTGCGCCGCCAGGGGGGGCTGCTGCTGGCTAGGCTGCCCGCCGGCTACGCGCCGGCCGCCGAGCTGCACGAGCTGCTGGCCCTGAACGTGGGCCGCGTGCGGTACGCGCTGCTCAAGCACACGGTCGACGTGGACCCTAACAGCGAGGTGCTGCACGCGCCCGAGGACGAGGCCGGCAAGGTGCCGCTGGAGCGCCTCGCCCTGGCGCAGAGCGCCGTCACCTTCCTGGTGTTCCGCGGCGTGCCCACACTCCGCATCCCCAGCGTGCTGAGGGCGGTGGTGTCCGCGCCCGGCGGCAACCGTGCGCACTGCGTGTTCGTGCAGGACGCGGCCGCGCCCAAATTCACCCCCGATGAGCCGCTGTACGCCGCCCAGCTGCGCCTCGGCCTGCGCGTCAACGTGCTGCAGGGCGGCCGCTGGGGAGGCGTGCACCGCGTACACGTCGCCAACCTGAGCGCCGGCGCGCCGGGCAGTGATAGCCTGACGCGCACCCGCCAGCTGGCCATGGACGGCATGCAGCTGCAGTACCTGGGCGTCAACCCCTACAGCGACAGCGTGGAGGACAGCCGCACGGCCGTCGGCCTGTTGGACTACGCGGCGCGGCGTGCCGACGGCCAGCGCGTCATGGGGGTGTGCTCGTCGAGCGCCGGCCCCCTGCAGCCCGACCCCATCCTGGTGTGGCCGGTGCCCCAGGGCTGGTCTGACGAGGACGCCGGCACCGTGCCGCTCCTCTACGCCACGGCCCTCTACGTCATCCACGAACAGGTTGGTCAGGAGCAGGGAGTGGCGAGAGTTCCCAGGGGTCTGACTCACTGCCTCGTCACTGACCCGTCACTGACCCGTCACTGCCACTGTTACAGCTGAAAGTGCGCGCGGGCGAGCGAGCGCTGGTGGTGGACGGCGCCACGGCGCTGGGGCAGGCCGCCCTCACGTTGCTGCTGGCCATGGACTGCTCCATTGTCACCACGGCGCGTGACCAGCGCGAGCTCGCCGAGCTTCGCGCCCGCTTCCCCCACTCCAACTTGGACGTGATAGTGGGCTCCGTGGAGGAGTTTACGCGCGAGCTGCGGCGGCGCTCGCGGGGCACGGCCTGCATGGACGTCGTGCTGAGCCAGGGCGGGCCCCAGGTGGTCAGGGGCGCCATGACCATTCTCAAGAGGTACGGCCGCACCGCTCACCTCGGGGCGGACCACAACGTCTTGAGTGAGAGCCTCGGTAAGACGACATCTGGAATTTATTCAATTCCTACTCTCTGCTAAGACGCTCGTATGCCAGGATTCTGGAAAAGCAAAATAGTGCAAAACCGTTTGGTCTGTTCCCTTCTTACTCAGGCCTGGCATCGTTCATGATAAGCACGGCAGTGTTCTCTTTGGGGTGGAACTGGCCGATGACGGCTCGCGCGGACGCCAAGGCGCGCGTGCGCGACGCAATGCTGACGGCCATCCAGCAGGGCGCCGTGCGGCCTCTGCCCCGTTGCACCGCCCCACCGCAGACTCTGGTCGAGTCGCAGCGCCGCGCCACGGAGGGCGCCGGGAAGGTGCTGCTGTCCATGAAGGGCGAGGCCTTCCGGACGCCGTCCATCCTGGACCCCAACCGCAGCTGCCTGGTGATGGGCGGCCCCGCGCCCAGGGCCGTGTCCGTCAGCGAGTGGCTGCTCGCGTCCGGAGCTCGGGACGTGTCCGTGTCGCTGGGCGGACGCGCCGTGACCAGCCCGTGGCTCGGCCGGCGGCTTGCTCTCATGGCGACCCACTACGGCGCCGCCGTGCGAACCCTGCCCCCCGGCGACACCCTGCAGACCGTGCGTGCGGCCGGCCAGGTGGCGCCACTGGGACTTGTGATTGTGCTGGCGCAGCAGCAGGACCGAGTCCGCGCCCTGGACGCGGCGACGCGCACCGCGGGGTGTACCTTGGTGGTGCTGGCCGAGGGTGCCCAGCACAGGCAGGAGGACCTGGACGAGCTCAGTGAGCTGGTGCGCAGCCGCCGCGAGCAGGGCTTCCCCGGAGTACTCGCCACCCTAGGAGACCTCACCGATGACGTGCGCGTCTTGCCACTTTACCAGGTGAGGAGTGATCCGCAGGATGGTCCGGAGAAACATAGGTTTATTCCCGGGAGTGATTTCTCATACGGCCTGTGGTGTTGCCAGGTGTTGCGCTCGGCGTCAAACCCCGCCACGCACAGCGTGGACGTTCTCCAGCTCACGCCTTGCGACGAGATCGGGGTTACAGGTGCGCATCAATTCCCGTGTGGACTGTGTTGAATCGTGTTGACGCTAGACGTAACGGCCCGCCTTGTCCTGTGCTGCCCGTGTCCAGAGGAGGGCAGCGCGGCGCTGCCCATGCTGCTGCCCAGCTCAGCGGAGGCGCTGCGGAGGCTGGGCCTCTCGCAGTCCGCCACCGTGTCACAGCGGGTGCTGCCGTCCCTCATCGGGGGCCCCGTCGACCGCAGGAACAGGGAGGTGCCGCCCGTGTTCCTGGTGGGCGGGCTGAGCGACGCCGCAGTCCGTGAGCTGGGCCCCTTCGCGCAGCAGCTGATGGCCACGGCAGTGGTCGTGACACCGCCGGCCGGCGCGGCCAGCGTCGAGGAGGCCGCCGCAGACGTGGTCTCGGCCATCGTTCTCACCCAGTCCCACGGGCCGTACACGGTGGTGGGCCGCGGCTGGGGCGGCCTCGTCGCCCTGGAGTCCGTCCGCATGCTGGTGCGGTGCAAGAACTGCCACGCCACCGCCTTCCTCCTCGACGCCTCGCCCGACGCACTGCAGGCCGCTGTCTCCCCCCTGAAGAACCAGCCCAACGGCCTGAAGACCGCCCTGCTCAAGTATCTGCTTAAGCTCGACCGCGAGGTGAGTGGGCCTAGGAGTGGACGTCGGCGTACTCGGCTGACGTCGACCGGTTTACTCAGGTGCAACTGACTTGGCGTTGCAGACGGAAGAGCTTGTGTACCGCGCCCCCGACTGGAGCACGCAGATGCAGTGCGCGCTCGGCGGCCGCGACGCGGTGCTGGAGTCGGCACTAACGTGCGTGTTGCTGCGCGTGCAGGCCATCGTCAACTACTCGCCCGCAGCCCTTGACAGCAAGGTGGCCGTGTCCCTGGTGAGCGGCCACAACTACCACCTGCAGTCCGCTATTCTCAGCGAGGTACGTCGCCAGCTCCGCTAGCTCGTTAGGCCACCGGCCTCGACCAGGGCACTTCGCCGCTGACAGAAGTGCCGCTTAATCTTGATCTCACTGCTGTCTGACAGATCTCGTCGGCCGTGCGGACGCACCCGGTGCACTCGATGGACGACGAGGCAGCCCAGGCCAAGCAGTGCGCCACGGTGGTAAGCGCGGGTGTCCACGTGGGCCGCAGCACCATGATGGAGCGACGCGCGCTCGCCAGCCTCAGCGTTGTCTTCTAAGAGTGTCTCTCTAGTGTACGCAAATAAACGTTAGGTCTTACAGCCGTCTTTTCAGTTCATTCATCCCCACGTTCGATCAGGTTCGAGCACACCCGCCACCCGCTAATGAGACCGTCGTAACTCCGCGCAGTCACTGTGACGCGGGGTAGCACCTCTGTGATCGACTCCACACGAGGTCTTTCGTGGCCGCCATGGGGTAGTGAGCGGCGCTACCCCGCGCTCCCCAAACTCCAGCCGGGGTCGGCCGGTAGGTGGCACTGCAAGCTCCGGCGTCTCGCAGGGGCTCAATGCTACTTAATGCGGGGCGTGCGTGAGTTCCCCGACCACCCCCGGCCTCTCCCGGCCGCTCCCGGCCGCCCCTGGCCGCCCCCAAGGCCCCCATGACCGTACCATGACGGCGACATCCGTCTGCCGCAGTGGCAGCCGCCAAGTCACTTTTAATGGTATAATGCTGCTGGCTGCTCTCCCTGTTTCTGAGTCTGCCGGGCCGGAAGCCATGGCGCCATTTTAGAGGATTTGTTACGACGGCTGTAACATGGGTCCGTTGGTATTCACGCAGCAGTACGCACCTACATGGAGAAAAAGTGTCTGCATTCATTTTATCGTGTGTTGCTGCAGCACCACCATATCGGCACTCGTCATTGCAAAAAACAAACCGACAAAAGAAAAACTCGGGAGCGGCTTCGACGCTTTTTATTTCTCCCGTCATTGCCCTTCGAAGCTATTTATCGTTGTCCATTCGCTCCTATTTTGACGCCAATTCGGATGCATATCCGCGTAGCCCTGCGCGCTGGTTGGCGCCGGCGCCCCGCACGGGTGGGCCAAATGGTGCTGAAAATGACAGGATTCTCTGGTAGCCGTGTTGTCTAGGTCGCTTTCAGGTTAGACTGGGGGTCTGGGGTTCGCCACTGGGCGGGGGGTTTTATGTTTCATTTTTTGTTGTGTCTTTTTTATTAAACGCGGAGCGCGGACCCCATCTCCTTTTATTTTTATACTTTTTCACCAAGAAAGTAACATTTTAGGCCTATGTCAAGTGTGTTGAATCTATTACAAACACCCATCTTTCGGTCAGCGAGGGCGACTCAGTGCTGGAAGCACTGAAATTTTTCTGAAATTTCCGACGGGTCAGAGAAGTGGGACAGATAGACGCAACAATTTCGCATCTGTCCGCCACCGCCTGGCCTTGAGCCCGCAACCTCAGGGGACGACGGTGGCGGCGCATGGAACTCGTTTCATCCCATCATTTTCATTTCGTCGCTGTATTCTGGAAACTAGTTCTTTCTTGCATTTCGCTGCACGGGCTTAAGGAGGCCCTCCCCCGCCGTTCCGGACTTGTTGCTTAGCGGAGGGCGGCGACAGGGCCGGGGCCGAGGCCGAGGGTCGGGCCGGGCACGGTCGGCTGTCACGGCTGGCACTTGTTGGTGCGGAGGGACGGCGTAGGGCGCGGGGCTGGGGCCGGGGGGCCGGGCTGGGCCGGGGGCCAGGGCACAGCGCACAGCAGCCGCTGGCACAGCCCTTAGGGACGCCACGGCCACCCAGTTTGCTGCGTTCAAAAAATGGGGTGGGCGGGCGGGCGGGTGGACGCGGAGCCGGGGGAGTGGCTGCGTGGCTGCCCCACCCGACTGCCTGACCCTCATCACGGAGTTATGGAGCTTCTCTTCTCCTCAAGGCAGCACGAGTTCGCTGTGCTGTGCTGCCGCTCCGCTGCTCCGCCGCTCTCCATACCGCATCACCCCCAGCTGTCCGCAGCCGGGGCGGGGCAAGGCTGGAGGCACTGGAGGCACTGGAGGCACTGGAGGCTGCTCAGGTTGTGCGGTGCTGTCTGTGAGGTAATCGTTGCCATGCACCGCCCGATTAGTGGTCTAGAAATGGATGGGGTGGAATACGTGATCTAAATCTGGTGACCAGAATCTTTTCTTAGCGCAATACATATAAACCGACGAGGTTGTTGACTAGTAACAGTGGGCCACGCCACGGAAATCTATTTCTGAAGAGGATATGGAATTTGTTAAAGCAGCGCTTTTAAGGCAAAGTAAATCCAGGCCTTCCAAAACCCCCAAAATGAGATTCCGTTTGCAAGTCAGCCGGCGAATTGCTATGGGAGGGGATTCTAATGAATTCCCAGCCCGGCGCAGAAGCCACGAGTTGCGTTCACTGCGATTCCCGCAGGAAAGGGAGAGCATCAAAGTTTTAATTACCTACGCAGGCAGTTCGCCTGAAATCGCCAAAATGAGTGGGCCCACACCAACGAGAAAGAGAGGGAGAGGGAGAGGGAGAGAAAGAGAGAGACAGAGAGAGACAGAGAGACAGAGAGGGAGAGAGCGAGAGAGACAGTTGCTTTTTGGACAGATTTATTGCACGCGTGGCTGAGAAAGTTTCGGAAACGCGCCACCGGTGATACATCATCACATTTACAAACATCCACGCCAAAGTCACGAAAACATAACGCGATGTCCGCACATAATGAGTTTAGTCATGTTGGGAGGGAACTTCAGCGCCATTGGGATGGATGGAGTGGCTAGGTGTTACTGCGAACACAGCTGGGTGCACGAGCTCAGCTCCGGTGTCGCGGGGCGGGGCTGGGCGTCGGTGTGAAGCACCGCGGAGGGGCAGCGGGCCACGGGGATGTGTCGGCTCCTCACTCTCTCTCTCTCTCTCTCTCTCTCTCTCTCTCTCTCTCTCTCTCTCTCTCTCTCTCTCTCTCTCTCTCTCTCTCTCTCTCTCTCTCTCCCCCCCCCCACTCCCTCCTTGTCGGTGTCGGCGGCAGTTTATTAAACATTGACGTGCCCGCCTCTGCATTGTTCACGAGAATTTTTCGCTGTGAATGTTCTTCCTCTTAGGGTCTTGGCGAACGCGGGCTGTGCGGAGTGTGCCCGGGAATGTGTGTCGGGAGGGCCTGGCTGCTGGAAGCGGCTGGAAGCGCTCCCGCTATGTCACCTGCCGTTGTCCCCGCCTCGGCCCCGCCGTCTGGTCTGGCCGTCAGCCGTCCTCAAGCCACTTCCACCAAAGCCCCGTCTACAAACGTGGGGCCGGCCGGCTGGCCGGGCGGAGCTGCTGCGGAGCGAGAATGTGTGTAATCATCTCTGCGCAGCGCAGAGGGTGGAGGCGGAGGCTGAGGAGGAGGCAGAGGCGGGGGACGACCACTGGCACAAGCCTCCCTGGTGGCCAGCACCGGTCCTCGCTTTGCTTGTCAGCGTAACGCGTGAAATATGACGCAAAAATGCAAAGTGGGCAAAGTCAGTCCTGCACGCCACGGCGCCATCAGGGACGATGTGGGGGGTTGAGAACTATTCCCCCCCCCCCCCCCCCGGTCTCCGCACGGCGGCGGCGGGACGCGAACCATCGCTACCGCGTCCGGCGTTTCGAGGCGGATTCGGGAAATGTAGAAACTCGCGGACCTTTCCCCGAATACGAAAACCCTTATCGAAGCTCACAGCGGCGCGTAGGTGCCTACCTCAAGTCTAAGTCTGCTTTAAAATCATTCTGATGCCAACGCAAGGCTCCGGGGCACCAGGTGCGCGCGCAAAAGTTATTAATGATGGCCCCGTCATTGCCCGTCCGAGTCCTCCAGGCCTCCGGCGCCCTTCATTGCGCGATCAAAATAATTGGGACTCAACTGCAAATGTCAAGGAAGGAAAAAAAAACGCCCCCGAGATTAATGTGTTTTCACGTTTTTCTTTTTTCCACAGCCACGCATGTGAGAGCAATGCAAGCTGTGTCCGGCGCGGAGGGGAGTCTCTAGCTTATTGTGGCCTGGAGTCTCGCTCCTCGCTCCTCTCGCGCAGAGGCCGTTTGTTTCTTTAACGAAAATTGGTTTTTCTTCCGCCCCCCAGGCCGGTAGTGGCAAAAGTCTTTTTCGCTACATTACTCGAAGGCGCGGCGGCGGTCCCGCGAATGCGCGCGGTGAATTTGCGAGTTAGCAAACTTAATTCCCTTTTCCTCCGCCCCTGCTCTCCGCCCCACTCCGAGGCCCCCAGCCCCCAGGGCCCCGGGGCTCTGTCGGCCTGCCGGTGTCTGCGGTCGGCCGCGGCATAGTGCAGCATATGTGCGCCTGTGCGCCCCAGCCAGCCGGAGGCGGCCAGACGCTGCCAGACGCTGAGAGTCCTTTTAGGTCAACCTACACGAAGAAAAAATGTTAGTGATCGCAACTCACTTTGAAGTTGAAATTCAGAAATTTCAGAAATTTTGGTAGGGAAAACTAAATTCTAATAACACTACCGCAGCGGCAGTTGCTCCAACGCACAGGTTCCCTAAAGAAGCAGAAAGCAGAAAAAAAAATTATTCAGTGCCCGCAACGAACCTCTTTGTTGGAGCAACTCAAATTTAGATCCTCCAACAAAATTTGAGCTCTCCGAGCAACACTTTTCTGCTTGTCTGAAAAGCAACTTAAAAATTAGTTGCGACTGCTAATCTTTTTTCTCCGTGTATATAGGCTATAGACCAGTTCCGTTATATAAGGCAGTCACTATTTCTGCTCGCTTTGTTCTTTGTCCACGTTGCGGATGATTATTTATTTTCGCCGTCTACGTCAACAAGCAGGCTGGCGGCGGGCTTCTGAGAACGAAGGATAACCCTAGAGCGACAGGCGCTGGTGACGGGGGTGGAGGTGTCCCCGGGTGGGCGGGGGCGGCAAAAGCGTTCGGTTTGCCAGAGGAGTGTCGGCACATCAAACGGCTGCAAGGAAGGGCGCACCCCGAGAGGGCCGAGGCAGGCCGAGGGACCTGCCCTGCCACGCCCACCAAGCCCAGCAATTTGCCGAATTGGTTGTCCGTAGCGTGGCGTTGGGGGCGTCCCCGGGCGGCCCCGGGCGGCCCCGGGCGGCCCCGGCAGCAGAAGGGCTACGGCTGGCCGCGGCTCGTCATCTGTAAAACGTCACACCATCGCAACGTGTCGGCTAATTGCACATCCGTTTTCAGCTCTGGACCCGGAGGCCGTAGCGTATCTTGATTACAGACCGGGACCTCTGCCCGAAAAAAAAAAGAGTCTTTTTTTTTTATTTTTTTTCCCTTTTGAATATTCCTCTGCTTTTTTGTCTCCACGTCTCGCGTTTCCAAACACAACGCGATACACAGCAGAGCGTCCAGATCTCGCTGAGTGATAACTGGGCCAGCACTCTGAGTGGGTGTGTGCGTGTGTACGGTGTGATGCAGTGTCCGTTTGTTTGGACTTCGACTCGATTATTTGCTGAAAGGAGGGAAGAGGGGGAAGCGGTAAAACAGAGGGAAAGCCGAGCCGCTGGGCTGCGGCGCTACTGCGAGTTGCGTTTTATTTACGCTCCGTTTTCCACAGATTGCAAAGGTTTGAAGTTGCGTATGACAGCGAGTAAACGGAGACATTTTCAGGGTGAGACGTCATTATATATGCCGGTCCGGCGATGCACAAGGGACCGGACGGGACGGGACGGGACGATGCGCTCTGCTTTATTAAACACATTGTCCGACACTGTGGTTGGAGTCACTCACGTGCCGCCGCTGCAGTGCTCTGTCAGTAATTACGCCTTGTAATGAATGAACGACCCCCAAGGGCCTGGCGCCGCCCCCGGCTCCGCCTCCGCCCCCCCCCCCCCCCCCCCGGCCCCGCCCCCGGCACAGCGCAGGGCCCTTAGTCAGGGTCACAAGACCCTCACTCAGGCCGTCCAACAGAAGGCCTTGGTAGGACTGAGACGAAGGATGGAGCCACAGGAAATGAGCGAGAGAGAGAGAGAGAGAGAGAGAGAGAGAGAGAGAGAGAGAGAGAGAGAGAGAGAGAGAGAGAGAGAGAGAGAGAGAGAGAGAGAGAGAGAGAGAGAGAGAGAGAGAGAGAGAGAGAGAGAGAGAGAGAGAGAGAGAGAGAGAGAGAGAGAGAGAGAGAGAGAGAGAGAGAGAGAGAGAGAGCGGAGACCAATTATAAAACAGACGCCTGCAGATGATCTGGTTGCCAGACCCATACAAGTCTTTAAATATGTCCATGTTAGTCGGTTAGCGATGCTGGCGGAAGGACTTGTTGGGAACAAAACATTGCCATGCCCGCGCGATAGGGTGGAGGACATAGGGACCTAATCGTAAAGCTCTCGCCGCCTGGGAAGATAGGCGTGGCCGTACCGCATTGGAAGCTCCCACAAACCACGTGATCTTTCTTTGCACCCCCGCAGCAGCGTGTGGGACGTGGTGCTGGAGCAGGAACTCTCGTTGGCGCGTGCCTGTGGCCTGAGGGCCTGAGTCCAGCCTGTGGCTGCAGGTGCGGTGGGTTTAGTTCCTACAGACGGTTCCATACGCACTTCCCCTGCGCTGACTTTTTGAGGTGTAGCCTACCTTGATAACGTG
Organism: Odontothrips loti; assembly: GCA_038380765.1. Classification (NCBI taxonomy): domain Eukaryota; kingdom Metazoa; phylum Arthropoda; class Insecta; order Thysanoptera; family Thripidae; genus Odontothrips; species Odontothrips loti. The sequence goes on along the minus strand of CM076245.1, from coordinate 7,180,690 downwards.
TCACGTTGGCCCTGGACGGCCACATTGCCGTCCGGTGGTTGCCTACCCGTTGCATGGCAGGCGCTCGCTGCCCATCAGCTATAAACAAGAGCATTCCACTGTTCCAGAGCTCCATTGTTCCTACCCCCCCCCCTCCCCCTCGCCCCGTCCCCACATCCGTCATCATTTGCTCCCACTTTTGGCCATAAAGTTAGTGATGAAACGGAAACGAAGGCAAGTCGACACACCAACGAGGGCAGCCGGTCATGATGGTAAGATAAGGACGGCGAGAGGGCGAGTGAGACGACGGCGGGCGGTCGCAGGGGACGAGGGAGACGGCTGCCAGATAGAGGGTGAGTGACAAAGAAGAGAAAGGGAGGGCGGGCCCGCCTGGTCGGGTCGTGCGGAGGGACGGAGACGAACAGTCGGTGCGAGAGAAAGAGAGAGAGAGAGAGAGAGAGAGAAAGAGAGAGAGAGAGAGAGAGAGAGAGAGAGAGAGAGAGAGAGAGAGAGAGAGAGAGAGAGAGAGAGAGAGAGAGAGAGAGAGAGAGAGAGAGAGAGAGAGAGAGAGAGAGAGAGAGAGAGAGAGAGAGAGAGAGAGAGAGAGAGAGAGCGGGTGAGAGAGGGACGGGAGTGAGCGCCACCCTCCCGGTACATGGCTCGGCTCCATCGATCGTGTCCCGTTCCCTTCCCCCGGTTCTTGCCGCACCTCCTGTCCCCTCTCTCCCTCTCTGCCGAGGATGGCCCGCGGCTGCTCGCGGAATGGCAGGCCCACGCCCGGGCCGCGCACAGCTAGCGCTCGGGCCAAGCAGGCCCCCGGCAGGCCGCGGTACAGGGGTGATGGCGGGGGCGGGGGCGGCTCGGGGGGGGGGGGGGGACGGCCACCCTGTTGCTGCCAGCCGCGTCGCTCCGCTGATGTGGATCGGGTAGTGTTTGTTACGACCCTCCGCGAATGCTGGGGCGAAAAGGTAGGGGCGACACACAGCCGGTGTCGTGCTGATGCTGACGTTAAAAAGCTAGCACTAGAGTGCGGGTGGGATGGATGGATGGAGGAGGGAGGGAGGGAGGGAGGGAGGGAGGCGAAGCTCTTGCCCACTAATGCCGCCGCTGACAATCACCCACCTGTGAAATCCCACCGTGGCCCGGACGGCGCTGGCAGCCGAGTTGGGAGAGGTGGCTTTGGGATTGGGCGGGGTGCCCGGGGTGCCGTTGCCTGACCACCGCCCGCGCCCACCGAGTCCCTGCCTGCCCGCCCGTCTCTGCGGACGCCTCGGCAATGCTCTGCCTCGCTCCTCCCCGCCCTTATCGTCCTCATCCTCGCGCTCGCCCCCCCCCCCCCCCTTCCCCTCCGGTACTCACCCTCCGGGCTCTCACCTTCCGGCCGCTCCCCGGGCCCTTCTCACCCTCCGGTCCCTCCGGTCCCTCCGGCCCCTTCGCGTCCCTTCGCGTCCCTACGCGTCCCCTCCACCCTTCGGTCCTTCTCCTCCCCACAGAGAGCTGGGATCGGTGGCAGCAGTGGCGCTTCCATAAAAGTCTTATGAGCGCGGCGTGCCGGCGTGCCCGAGGCGTGCCAGCGGCGTGCCAGCGGCGTGCCAGCGGCGTGCCTGCGGCGTGCACAGGGCGGGCCGCGTCGCCGAACCGAGCCGCCGCAGCCGACACGGCGTGCTGCTGGAGGGGCTGAGATTCTCTGATTGTTCTGAAAATTCATTTCCACGGTCGGAGCGGGAGGGAGGAGGGAGTGGAAGTGTCCGCGTGGGGGCGTGGGGGTGAACCGTGTTCGAGGTGACTGCTGTCGTTAGGGATACGTGATGGCAATACCTCTAGACCCTGGGTCATGGAGTCCTAATCGGATTTGAAATCTTTCGACAGGGCTGCGAGGTAAGCCTACGCAAGGTCGGTGAAGTCTTCGAGCGACGTGGCCCGCTTTGGAAAGACTTCCCCGTTCACCTCACCTCTCGTGTATTTTTCTGTCTGGCCATGCCAAACAGGCGCATGCACGAAAAATAAATGTTCGCTAAATATGCGATGTTTTCGCTGTTCCAGCAAATGATTCGATATATGAAAAATCGCCGTATGAGCGAAATAATTGCTGGCTCAGGAAAAAAAATTGATACGCGTTTTCAAAGGCCAGAATTTGATAGACCAGCGAAAAATTCGCTAATCCAGCGAATGGTTTTTTTTCCCGTGTGACGCTCCTCGACCGCCCCCACGGCCGCCCCCACGACCGTCCCCTCGGCCGCCCCCTTGGCCACCCCAGTCCGGTCCGGTTGCCGCGGTTGAGGTAACACGACTCCCCTCCCGGCTGCGGACTGTGGACCCCTGTGGACCCTTTGCGGACCTGCTGGTGCTTGTGGCCCGACCAGGCTGGCCACCGGGCTGCCTGCTTGCTCAGCATAAACCTCTTTCTGTCTCTGTCGGATGCTGAATACGCTTTCCGTGTCCCTCATCATCATCCCCTTGAAGATGGCCGCGGCCACCCAAACTGCCCCCCCCCTCTCCCACAATCCTACCGCACGTGGTGTGCCTCGCACCCCCTTCCCCCACTGTCGTGGTCCTGGCTCCCCATCATCATCAAGCAAGGTTCCCTGCACACCGACGTCGCCTTCCACTTCGAATGCATAGCGACAGGCCTGCAGCAGGGAGCGGCCTATGTGCCGAGGAAAGCCACGTGAACGAACTATAAAGTTTTAGATCACGTACTAACGTGTTGGTAAAATACTAGTGAACAGAAAATGTTTTTTTTTGTGTGTGTGTGCGAGAAATGGCCACCGTCAGACACGCAGGCAGCCTAGGTGTCAGCCAGCAATCCCGCCAGCCGGCCAGCCAGCCAACCAGCGAGCCAAGCAGCCAGCCAGCCAGCCAGCCAGCCAGCCAGTCAGCCAGCCAGCGGCCCCTAGCTGCGTCTGTCATCTCTATTCAGGTCGGCAGCAACGCTGCATCGTGCGCGCAGCTGGAATGCGGGGCTCGCCGGACCGGACTGGAGGTGAGGCACGTGGATTCAAAGCGCGCGCATGGACACCTTGTCTGTGTGTGTGTGTGTTTGTGTTTGTGTGTGTGTGTGTGTGTGTGTGTGTGTGTGTGTGTTGCTGCCAGCTCAGCGGCGCACATCCGCGTGCGGGTACAGTACAACGGGCCGTGTGTGTGGGCGGGGCCGTTGTTGTTAATTTGCGGCGGCGCGTTGGCAAGGGATGCCTTTATGGAAGGGCATCATGCATGACGAGGCCCCACCCGGCCCCACCCGGCCCCACCCGGCCCCGCCCGGCCCCGCCCGGCCCCGCCCGGCCCCACCTGGTCCCGCCCAGCCCCACCCGGCCCCACCCGGCCCCGCCCAGCCCCACCCGGCCCCACCCGGCCCCAGCACGGGTACGTGAGGGGCAACGTGCGGAACGCGCACAGGGGGGTGACCTAACATGAGACTCTCGAGCCCTCAGCCCGCCTCGTCTCAGGCCGGTTCAGGGGATCGTGTGCACACACTCAGGAATACGACGGCAAATACTCTCTGCCGACGCCGCCCTCAGCCGCCCCCAGCCGCCTCACGGCCCCCGGCCGCCCCCCGCCCCCGGTGCTTATTCTGCTCGTATGCGCACCTACTTGTTGCGGGGCGTCGCGACCGCACGGAGCACCGCGGCCGAGGAGGCCCGGACTCCAGCTCCAGCTCCAGCGGCGTCCAGCGACTGCCAGAGCGCCTGCGGACTGCGGAGTAGGCAGCACCAGCGCATACGTGTTCGGCGGGACTGCCTACCGTGCGATTCGCAGGCGCTCCGGGCGCCAGTGTGGGCAACACCTCCGCATAAGTGTTCGGCGGGTCTGCCTACCCCGCAGTTCGCAGGCGCTCCGCGCGCCAGTGTGGGCAACACCTCCGCATAAGTGTTCGGCGGGTCAGCCTACCCCGCAGTTCGCAGGCGCTTTGTTCTCTGTGGGAAGGGCAGCAGAGAGCGAAACCTTCCAGCACCAGCAGCGTAGAGCTTGTCGGGACTTCCTTTCACTTCTATGACATCATCAGCCAGCGGGCTCCACCGGGCTCCGCCGGGCTCTACAGTCTACGAAGCTCTTTGGCATTGTTCCGCCCGTAGCAGCACTGCCACAGAACTCTTTTCTACTCTGCGAAACGAACATCATCAGACTGGGCGTGGCTGCGTGTGGCAGCGCGTGGCGCAGCGTGTCTAGGTTTGGAGCTAATGAGCTCGGCGGCTGCCCCCGCTTCGCTCTGTTCCCCTTTGGTTCCCCTTTCCGACTCCGGTTTTCCTTGTGGCAGCAGGCTGCGCCCGGAAAGTCTCCGCCCTGCCGCGCGACCCTCCGCCCTGGTGGGAGACGACAGGAGCCAGCAGGAGCCTCACACGCAGCCCGCTGCGCGATCATGGCCTGATCGAAATGACTCCGCCTCGTCTTCCCACCCCTGCCCTCTCTCTCTCTCTCTCTCTCTCTCTCTCTCTCTCTCTCTCTCTCTCTCTCTCTCTCTCTCTCTCCCTCTCTCTCTCTCTCATCCTGTTTCATTCGACGAGGGGAATCTCGCTTTCTCTCTACCCCTCTTTTCGCGCCTGAACGCCAGGGAAGGGACGAGGTTCGCAGTATATTACGTACCGCGGCGTCTTCAGGGGAAGCCATTATTCAATTCAGCATCGCGCGCGGAGCCATGGGGCGGCGACTCAGCAAAGGAGGCGGGGCGGGGGGCGGCACGAGATCCCATCCCGTTTGTATTACGTCGTTGTGCTCTCGGCACGGGGGGGCAAGGCCGGCAAGGACATCCAGCTCGCCCTATCCGCGACGCACACCGCTGACTGCCGCCATATCTCGCCAAGTTGTATTTTTTTAACGTGTCGCTCGATTTTCATTTACGCCCTGCCCACAAATCAATTGGTCAAGCGACACGTGGTTTCAGCAAGAACACAATGGACGGTCTATTCCTGGTGGGGTTCCCGCCTTAAGGCTCGGCCACCGGGAGCGCTGTAGTATGTGGCATGTGGCTTGGATGGGAGCTTATCCCGCCCGAGTGTTCCCGTCCCTGTTTCGCAGGCTTTTGTGCCCGAGAAACACGTGCGCCTGATAGAGATGGAGGGATGAGGAGGACATGGCCAGACGGGCCTCGAATAGACATGCTGTGCTGGTGGGCAGAGGCCGACAAGGCCGCGGGCGGGGCTGCGGGGCTGCTGTGTCTGTGCAAGGGGATGATTGCGTACATCCGATGCGATGAGGCCGTGCGGCGTGTGTGTGCGTGTGCGTGTGTGACCGTGTGCGAGTCTGAGCGTGGGCGTGTGCGTGCGCGTGCGAGCCCGTTTGTGTTTGCGTTTTTGTTTGTTCAAAGCCACGATTGTTGCAGCCTCCACTCTAGGCCTGCCACGCCATGTGCTCCGGTGGTCGCCCGGGGGTTGGACCCGGGGGCGGACCCGGTGCAGCAGGCCCACGCCCGGATCCCAGATCAGAGTCGTGAATACGAACGTGAATGCGAATGGGCTGGCCCGGGCCGGGGGTTGGCCTGGGGGTGTGTCCCGGTGGGCCCCGGCGCGAGTGTGCACCGAGTATGACTTGAATGGCTCCTCTCTGAATACAGCACCGGCGCGTGCGCCACAGCAATACCTTCTGAGTTTAAATAACCGGGGCCCCTTCTAGGTCCTCCAGGCGTTTGGTGCAGGAAATGCGTGCGAGCACACTGGAAAACGTGCGCAAGATGTAAAGTGCGGGACTTTTTTTGTCAACAATCTTTATTCAATCTATTTAGTTTTTAACAAATATCGCAGCTTATGAGTACTAAAATTAGAAACTGAATGGGACACTGGAGATGGAGAGATTAACGTGCGTGCGCCGCAAGAAAGGCGAAATAATTGAAAGGCTTCGTCTCGGATTTGAACCCACGACGCACGGCGCGACAGCGTCGCCTTCGCTTTCCAGCGGCCTCAGCTACAGGTGGGGCGGGCCCAGTCGGCCCCGGGCGGGCCCAGGCGGTCCCAGGCGGGCACGGGCGGTGGGGCGGGGGGATGGGGATGGGCCGCGGCCCCCACCCCCGAGCGCGGCGCGGCCACCGAGCGCTCACTCAGTCTGCAAGACGCGCTTGCCCCGTACACAGGCTCGGTTCGGTTCGGCTCGGCTTGGCTCGGCTTGGCTCGGTTCGGCCTGGAGAGGGGCGCACCGTTCTCCCAGGGCCGGATCCGACCAAACCCCCGACCGGAACCGGAGCCGAAACCACACTCGGAGTACGAGACCGAACCCTTTTTTAAATCATTATTTTTTTATATTAATTTTCGATCTGCGCTCCGATCGTTGTGTGTGTGTGTGTGTGTGTGTGTGTGTGTGAGCGTGTGGGGCCGTGTGCATGAGGGCGCGTGACAACTGATTCGGTCGCGGGCACTCGCTGTGGTCGCCGGCGATGGAAGTGCGACTACCATGGATGGCGTGACCTGACGTGAGTATGTTCATCAGGGCCTGTTAGCGGCCACAGTCCGTCCAAGTCCTCGGCGGCGGCCACTGACTGCCCGATTGCCCTGTATGGACGAGGGTGGTGATCTCTGCCAGTGGCCCGCGCCGCGACCCCCCGCCACATCCTGGAGTACAGTGTATGTGGCGCCTACCTGCGATGTCCTGCAGCCTCCTCGCACACCCTCTTGTGATGGATGACATGTCCGATCCCTGCCTCCCAGTCGGCGCACCGCGGATCCAGATCTGGCTGGGTAAAGATGCTGGACCACTGGATATGAGAACAGACCGACGACTACGTGCTGACGGACACGCGCGACACGATAATTTTTTTCCAGTTCTCTTTTTTTCTCTCTCTCTGCGCGGCGCAACACAATTTGATGAGCATCTGCTTTGCAAATCTGGGACTGCTGCTGCCGGCCTTGTCAATTGTCTCGTTTCACTGGGGACCGACGAGAAAGAGAGAAAGGAAATACTTCGCTCGTATAACGCACAAATCTCGTTTTGAAATCCCCTCAGCGGAGGCTGTCCGCCTGCCTTCCTCAAATCGGTGCAGGGGGACACCCCCTCCCCTCTTCCACTGTACATTTTTTTTCATAGAAAAGGGAGGGTCTGTAAGAATTAAAAAAGGCCCAGTCAAGCGCTATAGTTGGCTGTAAATGAAACAGCATCGCTGGAGTAACGCAGGCGCGGATCAAGGATCGGCTCGGAGGGGGCGATGCATCACCTTTTGCCTACTTACAGGCGGAAAGGTTTGCATGTTGCCCACCTCGCAGGTACCCTTCGGACGCCGTCTGGGCTCTACAAAAGAAACCTGGATGCGCACCTGGAGTAACGTCGCTACAGAGATCCTGAAGCGACCGCGGCGGCAATTCTTGACTCCAGCAGCGTCGGGCGTTTCTCGGCGAGATCGCCTGAGTAACGCGCAGAGGATTGAGGGCGCGCGCGCTGATCGCGCTGATCGGCCGCCTAATCTGGGGGATCAGCGGCCGCCGAGTGGTCCCTGCCCCCGGCCCCCAGCCCCCAGCCCCCGGCCCCTGGCCCCCGGCCCCCAGCCCCCAGCCTCCGGCCCCCAGCCCCTGGCCCCCGGCCCCCGGCCCCCGGCCCCCGGCCCCAGCCCCCAGCCCCCGGCCCCTGGCCCCCGGCCCCCAGCCCCCAGCCTCCGGCCCCCGGCCCCCGGCCCCCGGCCCCCGGCCCCCGGCCCCTGGCCCCCAGCCCTGCTGCGAATGAAGTGGGGAGCCATGCATAGACCGGCCGCAGGGCCGCCGGCCTGGCCGGGCCGCCTCGCCCCGATAATCCTCCTGGCTTGCTAAGGCGGCGCTCCTCGGCCATGCATCATGCATATCGCTGGAGTCCTGGAGTCGGCCGAATGAACAGAGAGGCTGGCTTGTCTGAGGCGTGATGGAGCGGGCCTCGAGCTAACCCCGTTAGTTAACATTCTTTTGCAGCAGGCTACCAAAGCCTCCGCCTTCTTTTGTAGCCGCCAGGAACGTGCCCCCCCCCACCCCACCCGGGTGGCCGCAGACGCGGGGTCAGGCTGACCGCAGCCCAGCCCAGCGCTAGTCAGCCACAAAACAGCTATCTGCTCCACTCTGTATTCGGATCGATGCAACACACCTGTCTCGGAAATGCGTGTGACGCATTATACATTCAAATAGGGGGCGAGAGCGTTATGTAATCAGCGGCGAAGGCAGGACTGCGGACAGAAGCGCTCGGGGGCCGGCCGGGCCGCACAGAGCCGCAGTGACGAGGTTCCATAAACACGAACACGGGGACGGGGGTCGGCGCGGGCGGCGCTTTCGGGAGGGGACGTACTGCTACAAAACTTTCCTATGGAGGAATATTTTTAGCAGATGATACCTCAAAACACTAACATTACAGCTAAAAATCAAAACTTAATTAGTTTGAGGTGTCAGCTAGCTTTTACTCCCGATAAGTCAAAAAGGCGTAGCGAGTGCGGCGAACTAATAATATAAGGTGGGCCAGCACCAGGGGGAACCGTGAGGGTGAGGCCGCGAGCCGCGAGCCGCGAGATTGTCGCGCACTGCTCGGGTCGCATTGTTTTGCAGAATGCCACCGGCTCGGCTCCGCCTGCACTCGGCTGGCCTCGCCTTCGCCCGCTTGGCCAAGGGTCTCTACCGAAATCGAAAATAAACTTTCCGGTAAACAAATTTGCCTCAGGAAGATGTTCTTTCCTTTCAAATATCTTCGGATCTCCCTCATAATACAACAAAAGATAAGTTCTGCTTTCACAGACATACACATAAAGCTTTATTTTCATAACATCCTAATCCCTTAAGAAACTATGACATTGAGAGTTGGTATCATCTGCTTCCTATTTAAATAGGGATTAAGATTTTTTTTAAATATGAAGAGATATAACCGCACCTTTTTTCCCCAGTCTGGCCAACTCCAGGCGACGCCTGCCACCGGCTCACGAGTGGCCGACGCTTTGGCCGCCGTTTCGCCGCCGCCGCCCCATTTAATTCTCATCTCGCTGCACGTTCCGCCGTCTCTTTGTCGACCGGACTAATGAAAAGAGTCGCGGCACAACACGGGTCGGCTGCGACGGCCTCGCGCAAATGTTTGCGCGGGGTCCTTGACTGGCCGCCTCGGCCATCATATTTAACTTCAGCTCCATCCCTCCGCATAAATGAGTTTTTTCCCTCCTGCCGCCTGATTTGCTTCCGTTGGCTGCCGTCGGCGGGCGGCGGTGTGGTGAAGCGGCCGCACTCCGCCGGGGTCGTCCCGGCGCTGGCTGTGCCTGGCCGAAACCGGCGCTGGCTGTGCCTGACTATGCCTGGCTGTGCCTGGCTGTGCCTGGCTATGCCTGGCTATGCCTGGCTATGCCTCGCTAGGACCCAACTCGCCGAGGGAGGGGACTTGGTTCGTTTACTGCGGCGTAACTGAATCTCACTCGCCCGGGTCCCCGACGTCGTCGCGCACCGCCCTCCTGGCGCTCCCTCCTCCCTCCCCTCGGGGGAGCCACCTGACATCAGCCTGCCAACCGGGACATAGGCAACCCGGCGGGCACGCCAGCCGAGCGGACTGCCTATGCCAACGTGGGCGGGCGCCCCGCCCGACTGCCACTGATGCTGCTGCCGCCGTCAGCAGTGGCAGAGGGAGAGAAGCCTGTTTTCTTTCTCTCTCTCTCTCTCTCTCTCTCTCTCCGCGCCTGGTTTTTCACTACCTCACTCTTACTTTCGACTAGTCGTTGATGGCTTACCCCAAGAAGAGGAGGGTGGTGGGGGCGGCCGCGGGGGAGGGAGGGGGAGACATCCAGACAGAACGCGGCGGTCCGGGGAGATGAGAGCAACTCACGCGATTCGGAAATCACGGACGACCATCAGCAGAACCGTGATCCCCATCACGAATAGAATGAATCGCAGGATCATGATGATCGTGTGGAGTTGGAATGGTCGTGTTGACCGTTTTTTTCCCTCCCCTTTCTCTCGCTCCCCGGCCCCTCTTTTATTTTCACTCTCTCTCTCTCTCTCTCTCTCTCTCTCTCTCTCTCTCTCTCTCTCTCTCTCTCTCTCTCTCTCTCTCTCTCTCTCTCTCTCTCTCTCTCTCTCTCTCTGTCGAATCAGCACTCCGGCAAAAAGGGTATTAACGTTCCGTTCCACGTGTGCCTTGCCGGCCTTGCACACGGTACCGCACACGATCCCGCCGCCCGCAGCCAGCGCCCGTCACGGGGTATCAGCCTCGGCTCGGCCCACGTGCACGGGGATCGGCTTGCTTGGGGACCCCCCGTCAGTCGGTGCGACTCGACTCGGCCCACGGCGCGTGCCGTGCCGTGCCGTGCCGTGCCGTGCCGTGCCCGCGCCTTTGCCGGGCCACCCCATTCCATCCCCGGCAGGGCCCGAGCGGGGCCCGGGCAGCCTGGCATAGGCAGGGCCCCGCGCGGTCGCTGCTGCTGCTACTGCTGCTGCTGTTGAACTACGGGAAATCAATGCAGAAACGCGGGGTGAAGTGGGGACCCAGTGGTGCCTGGCCCCGTCCCGGAGGACCCCGCCCAGCTGGTCCTGCTGCCACTAGCTCTCCGCCCGGCTCCTCGTGGCTCCGCAGCGCTCGAGAGCTAGATCCACTGCACGAGCAGAGCACGCGACACACACAAGCACACACGGCAGGCAAAGTTGTGACCCCAACACGAAACACGAGAAACGCGGTACACGCGAGTTTGCCGCTCACATGCGGGCCCCGCCGTGCCCTGCCGTGCCCTGCCGTGCCCTGCCGTGCCCTGCCGTGCCCTGCCGTGCCCCGCCGTGCCCTGCCGTGCCCTGCCGCGGCATGTCCGTGTCGTGCCGTACACATATTGGGTCGAGAACGAAAGGATACGAAACGAATGTCCTCTGCTGGTGCCGCCACCCTTCCCCTCACACTGCTCCGGCTGTGTGTTTTCGGATTGGCATTGATCTGCGAGACGCCGCCGCCGCAGGCGAGCAGTGCGCGTGCCTGAGCGCGTGTCATGCGCGTGCCTTATCAAGCCGTGCCGTGCGCGTGGCCGCGTGGCGTGTCGGTGGGACAAAACGCGCGGCCTGTAGTCGATTATTTGATTGTGATTTGGCGACAGCCGCTGTCCAGCGCCGCCAGCGCCTCCCTCGGCCTGCTGCTGCCTGCTGCGGCCCGGCGGTAGCTTGGGGCGGGCCGTCGGGGCCGTCGGGGTGGGCGCTGCCGCCGCTGCCGCCGCTGCCGCCGCTGCCGCCGCTGCCGCCGCTGCCGCCGCTGCCGCCGCTGCCGCCGCTGCCGCCGCTGCCGCCGCTGCCGCCGCTGCCGCCGCTGCCGCCGCTGCCGCCGCTGCCGCCGCTGCCGCCGCTGCCGCCGCTGCCGCCGCTGCCGCCGCTGCCGCCGCTGCCGCCGCTGCCGCCGCTGCCGCCGCTGCCGCCGCTGCCGCCGCTGCCGCCGCTGCCGCCGCTGCCGCCGCTGCCGCCGCTGCCGCCGCTGCCGCCGCTGCCGCCGCTGCCGCCGCTGCCGCCGCTGCCGCCGCTGCCGCCGCTGCCGCCGCTGCCGCCGCTGCCGCCGCTGCCGCCGCTGCCGCCGCTGCCGCCGCTGCCGCCGCTGCCGCCGCTGCCGCCGCTGCCGCCGCTGCCGCCGCTGCCGCCGCTGCCGCCGCTGCCGCCGCTGCCGCCGCTGCCGCCGCTGCCGCCGCTGCCGCCGCTGCCGCCGCTGCCGCCGCTGCCGCCGCACTCCAAGCCACACACCTGTCTGATCAATCGGGCCGTTATCGACGGAACCGGCGACGGGGCAGTACAAAATTGCGATAATTTTTGTGAATGTGTGTGTGTGGGGGGGGGGGGGGAGGGTGGGGGGTTGTTCGAGGTTGGAGTGGTTCGTTGCGAGTTCCTCGAGTAGTACGGATAGAGATGTTTGCGTCACTGCCCCAAATAGGCGGCAGTTACTAGTGTACAGGAGCGTCAAGTGAACTGACATCCCTGACCAGTCGTTCCCGGCGACTTGAGGGCCCCTTTATTTGCGGATCTAAGCGGCTATTTGGCGGCGGAAAGTACCGCCGTGTGGCGCCGCCGCTGTCGCTGTCCGCCCCTCTCCGCCCTGCTGGGCCCGGGATCTGCCCCCCCCCCCCCCCCATCCCCTCCTCTTGTTTCCGGGTGCGCATTACGGGAGACGGTCTTTAGCAACGCGGCGAGGAGACGGGCAACGCCAGGGAGTTGACCCGGGCCCGGGGCTGGGAGGCACTGCGTGCGGACGGTGCACTGTTCCGAATCGTCAGTCCGCGCACTTGTGCACCCTCAATCTAAGGGTGTACGGCCACTTTTATAGGCTCTGGGTCAGTCAACTTTCAGGGAGTATTGCTCTGTAAGAGGCTGGAGGCTGCGGGCCCCGATGACCGTCTCCACGCCCCACTCTCCCCTCCCCATTGACCGGCTCCCGCAACATTCATGAAGGTTATCCATCCCTGTTATAGCGCTAGCGGGTCGTGGGAACCGGCGGGAGCGGCAAACCATTCCCAGCTGGCGAGTGTGAGGTGTGCCATTATCCGTGGCGGGGCGTGGCGGGGGGCGGCGGGGGAGGGGGCGGCCGCGGCACGGACAGCCTTCCATATCAGATATTAATGTCCACCGATCACGGCGACACGGACGCCCCCGGCCCGCCCCCGGCCCGCCCCCGGCCCGCCCCCGACCCAGCCCTCTCCCGTCCTGCCCCCCTTTCCTGCCAGCGTAGCTCTAAAACCCGACCCTCTGCCCTCACCCGCCCATCAGCCCACCTAGCCCTTTCCCGATCACATTGCCTTTCGCGCCCTGCGTCGGCCCTGTGGCCCTCCGGTGGGCTAGGCGAGCCGCGCCAGGACCCCTGCCGGGGCCCTCTGATCCCGCTGTAAGCCCCCCTCCCTCTCCGCACTCCCCTCTGGCCCCCGCCGGCCCCCGCTCCGGAGCGGGGATTCATTTCCGAAGGGCTCCGACGGCCGGGGGATGTTTGGTACTGTCACCATCGGCGCCCTGAAACCCTCTGTCTTCCACACCCGCTAACCCCATGAACTCCCCGTTACATAGTTTCAGGGTAGAAAATAAAGGAGAGAAGTTGATAATAAATTATGGGACCCGGAGCTCCTCGATAAACTTGCTGGGTGTGTGGAGCAGCAGGGGCCCGGCCAGACAGTGTACAAATGCCAACACCGCCATGGTTTTCGTGGTGCCTTTTTTGCCCCTTCACGGAAGCAGTGAGAGGAGAAACGAAACTCTGAATTTCTCAGGGGAGCTTTGCCGGGTGTTGAAACAAGGCGTATGGTCGCCGTGAGGCGGCGGCTGCGGCTGCGGGGGTGGTGGTGGTGGTGGTGGTCGTCGTCGTGGGATGGGGAAAGAGCGGTGCCGAGCCCACACAAAGCGTGCCGTTTTAAATCCATCAGGCGGATTAAATCGTCGCCCAGCGCGGAACGGAGGCAAGGACCTCGCCGGCCGGGACGCGGTAAAGGGGGACGGGAGGAAGGAAAGGAAGAGGCCGTAATGCGGCATTGTTTGGCACTGACAGTGCGGAGGGAGGGCTCGGGGAAGTTGAGTGGAAAATATTGGAAATGGCGACGCCAGGCCGCGCAGCACCGCGCAGCACCGCGCAGCATCGCATCTCGCCGCTTGCGGGAGTCCATTGAAAATTGATGTCTGTGTCTGAGTCCCCATTCCCCGTCCGGCTTGCTGCCGGCATATTGCAGCGTTTGTGCAGATTTTTTTCTTCCATTTTTTTTTCCGGGGGAGGGGGGTAGATAGAAATGCTATTGCAGATCCCAAAACAGCGCTCGGACAAGAAGTTCAGTCCGTCGCGCGTACAGTTTCTTCATCTGCCCCAACTCGGCTAGTCTCTCTGAGCGCAGAGCGCGCAGCTCCGCACGAGGCCGCCAAGCGGCCGAGCCGAGCCGAGCCGAGCCGAGCCGAGCCGAGCCGAGCCGAGCCGAGCCGAGCCGAGCCGAGCCGAGCCAAGCTAAGCCGAGCCGAGCCGACCTGAGCCGAGCCGAGCCGAGCCGTGCTGGGCGGGCCGAAGCGCCGCGGACACAGGCGGAACCAAAGTTTGATTGAGCGCGTGCTCTGTGACATGGCGGGGGGTGGCGGCAGTGCGGGGTCGGGGCCGCTGGGAACGGCGGGGCGGGGCGGGTCAGGTTAGGGCGGGGCGGGGGCTTACCGAGCGCGCCATCGTGATTTTTCAAGACGAAACTCTGCGCCGCGTCGCGAACCAACGCCTCCGTGCCGACGGAACAAACGATGGAACGTGATCTCCATCCCATCCCATTCCATTCCACGCGCCACCACCATCCACTTCAATCGGAAAGCTCCCCCCCCCCCCCTTTCTCCTAACGCCCCGCTCTCGCCCGCTGCTTGACTCCTTAAACAAACCGCTGAAAATCCACTTGGGTCTCTGTGTCACGTAATAATCGTAAGTTTGCCAGTTTCGGCAATCCCTTCCGCTGTCCTCGTAATCATGCCACTGTATTTCCTGCCCGGAGACAGATAGACAGACAGACGTATAGGGCAGCGGTTGCGAGGTTTGTCCGCCACTTTGCCGACTACACACCGGCCCCGTTACCGCTACCGCGCGGCGTTTTGTCACTCCGTCATGCATACTCATTTGGCTGTGAGCCTGGCCTTGCCGGGGTGGGGGGCCTCTGCCCGCCTCTGCCCTGGCTTGACTGGCCTTTTGTGTTTGCAGCCCCGCTGTGGGTGTGTGTTGGCCACTCTCCGATCCCCCCCGCGGTGCCAGTGCCCTCCCCCACAATGAGTTTAGGGCAGAGCGGGCGTGGCGGGGGCTGTGCCGCTGCGCACACAGTGTATGTTAGATTACACGGGCAGCACCGCCAGTCCCGCCCGCCTCGGCAGGGGCCGCGGCACACGCCCGGCACACGCCCGGCACGGCCCCGCCAGCAACAAGTAGAGCAGACGACCATCGCAGTCCGGTCGGGTCGGGTCGGGTCGGGTCGGGCTTTGGTCTGCACCTCGACACCTCGCCCGCCCGCCCACCGCCACGCCCACTCCGCCGGCCCCGCCCTGCCAATCACCAGTCGATGGTGGCGGCTGGCGGCAGCACGGCAGGGGAGCCGTCGGAGCGAAGCCGCGGCCGCGGCCCGAGACCGAAATAGCTGTGTAAAAGCGGCGCGACCCGCCTCCGCGCCGAATGGAGCGACGGAACGTTGCATAGTTCCCCCTGGAAATACTCACGCACAGCAACCCGCTTTGTTTCTGCAGCCCCAGACTGACTCTCGAGGGTGGTGAGGACGCGCTGGACGAGCCGCAGGCCTCGGCCTGACAGGCCCCAGCGCCGTAAAATGAGGCATCCTAACACGCCTACACGCCACCGCAATTTCCCATACCGGATCCAGCAGTCGGCGTTGCGGCTTGAGGCGATCCGGACGGGTTCAACTGTGTTCACGCGAGCATGAGTTAACTTCCGGAAACCTTTTACAGAACATGTCACGCGTTCCGAGCTGCTGTCCATCCTTCGCCGCATGTCATTACATCGACCCATCATGCCCGCAGGTCACGCAGTACTACCGGGTTTGAAAGTCTAGGCGCCATGTGGTAGGCCACCCATCTCTTTCCTTTCACCTTGCAGGTCCTGGAAAATAGGGGACATGGGTCCTTTTTCTGCCTTTCCCATCAAGTTCACCACCAAACCAGAAGAAAAGTAAAAGTGCTCCTTTTCGGGCTTCTCCGGGGTACTCTATTAGCTTCTGATACAGCGACATGGTGGTATCACTTTGATGTTTGTCAATACTCTATGGCACGCTGAAACCTACACAGCAAGAGAGCCCCACCAACCTCTGTAAAAATTACCATTTCCAATTCAAACCGCAGGATCATGACAACGCACGCACGCACAGAAGAGGCAACCGGCCAAAGGAGGCTCGGCTCCCCCGTCCAGACCAGCCATGCCCCAAGATATTGCCTTGTCAAGACATAAACCTGGTCCGTTTATCTGCACCGCTAGTCGATTTCCTCCATGTCGATATTCGTGCGAAGCCAGCGCGCACCGCTCCGCATCGCGCTTCTGCTGCTCGGATCTAGCGTGGGGGCGAGGGGTCTGGTCTCCAGTCCATAACGCATCCGACCAGGAGAGGAGAGGAGAGGAGAGGAGAGGAGAGGAGAGGAGAGGAGAGGAGAGGAGAGGAGAGGAGAGGAGAGGAGAGGAGAGGAGAGGAGAGGAGAGGAGAGGAGAGGAGAGGAGAGGAGAGGAGAGGAGAGGAGACGAGAGGACAGGAGAGGAGAGGTCGGGAGGGCTGTTGCCGGTGGGGACGGGCCGTGGCCGGCTGGGGCCGCGCAGATAATGTTTCCCCCGGCCGCCTGGGGAGTAGAGGCCACAGGCCGCAGGCCGCAGGGCGGAGGGACACCCAGAGTGACCCACCGGGACCCGCTGGGACCCTCCAGCCTCCAGCAGCTGAGGCAGACCCAATGCAAAGCGTTGGCAGGCCGATAGGCCCTCGCCCACCAGCTGTGGCGTGTGGTGTCGTACTCCGTCCCCCTCCGTGCCCCCTCACTGCCCCCCCCCGGCCCCCTTCTCCCTCTGGCTGCAACAACTTTCCTCTCCACATTCGCCATGTTGCCCCAATCGGACTCGGGAGAGGAACTTTGTCAAACGAGGGGCCGCGCACCGCTCTCCGTCCACTCCGAGCGCACGTCGCACGTGCCTTGACGCGGACCCCGTGGAGGTCCGGGATGAAACAAGTTGCCTTCAGCAGCCCGATCAGAGACCGTCCGTAGGAGCATCAGAGCAGAGATCCCACCACATCCAACCTCCCCTGCCCTAACCTGACCCCGCCTAATCACCGTGTCTCGTGCAGTGGAAAGCACCTGATTCCCCTTTGCCTTGCAGTTCGAGGGGCACGCCCGATCCTGAACATTCCTGAATAAAATGAATAATCTGAAAACAATAAGTCCCGGGGGGGGGGGGGGGGGGGGGGGGGCTGCGGGGTGCATTAGTTAAGCAGCCGCACGCACCGGCCCCGCCCCCCATCTCCGTACTGATGTCAGCCGGCCTCCGACTCTCATGTTCTACAGTTCCGGTGAAGCAGCGGCGCCCCCGTCTGCCGGGGTGCTGCCGTACTCGTTAACGGGAAAGTCTTCGGTCGTGTGTGTTGCGTTCCGAGGGCTCGCTCTCACTAGAATGACCCCTGCCGCGCTGCCCGGCTGGATGCTGGCGCACGGCCGGGCCCCGGCCCCGGACTGGGCCGGAGCTACGCGTCTCCTTTTCTTCCACTTTCCACTCCCGTGCTCTCTTTCGCCCTCTTTCGCTCCGGTCGCCCAGCCAGCGTTTGCCGCGGCACGGCACTGGGATGCGAGTTATCTAAAGGCGAAGCTCCTGACAGCGTTCGCAGCAGGCGGCGTGGCGTGGCGTGGCGTGGCGTGGCGTGGCGCGGCGTGGCGCGGCGTGGCGCGGCTCCGCGTTCTTTTCACTTTGAATGCTGGCGCCCCCGCCAAGACCCCGGCGGCAGGGGCCCCTCCAGAGAAGCCGGAGGAGTACGGGTTGGAGGCAGACCGTTCGCTCGTGCATTCCAGTTTCGCTACCTCTGCCCCCATCGTTCTTATCGATATCTGATCAGAAATAGCAACTTCGCTCCTACCCCGCTCCAAACGGGCTCTGGTGCTGATCCGGTGCCGCCGCCCCCGCAGCAGCCCCTGCCACCCCCACCGACACCGGCAGCCATCTCGAGACACTTCCTTCCTCTCGGATGTCAGCTAGTTAGCCCCGCCGGCCCCCGCCGGGTGCACGGGCCTCGGGGCGGGCGGCGGGCCTTGCGGGTGTGCTCATCAGGGGCGTGCGGGGGCGGCGCGGGCGGCGGGGGCGGCGGGGGCGTGTGGCGAAAGTACTGCGCCAGCGACGCCGAAGGGGGCGAGGCCAGAGGCGAGGCCAGAGGCCTGTCTGCTTGCCGGGGGCCCGTGTCGGCTTGACGCGGTGCCAAATTAGGCCACCGTCTGAGAGAGTACCCCTCCGGTACCCTCCCCTGCCACCCTGCCGCCCCCCGTTGGCCCCCGGTGCGCATACCGCCCCGAGCTTAAGGGGGGTAGCGGCCATTTTAATCTAGGCCCCCGCCGCTCATAACTTACCGTATAATTTTCCCTTCAAGGATTAAATTCTCACGTCTAATCTCCCCTCCCGCCGGGCTCTGTTGCTCGGCTGTGACTTTGCCCGCGAGGAGCGGACGGTCCCGGACGGTCCAGATGAGACTTGGTTGCGAAGTCACGCCTCCGTTCAGAGATTCTGGTGAATCAGGTTGAGATGAAAAGGGGCCCTTCCTCTTGCCGTCGCCATCGACGGCGTCGGTCTTGTATATGATTACTTTGTCCGGTTTTCCTGACCGCTCGCCCGGCCAGTGGGCGGGGCGGGCGGTCTCTTGCCGCGGCACCCACAACGCATAAGGGAAAGTTCGCCCCGCTTGGTGTGGGCCCAAAAAATGTGGCCTTTCACTTTCAAAACTTTGGCCAGAACTTTCTCGTGCGCTGTGCTGCCGAGGGCGGCGGCGCCGGTGCGAGTGGAGCGGTCGGCGCGCGGCCGCTGGCAGTGCCACGGTGGTGGCCAAACTTGTGCACCTCCCCACCAGCGTCCAGCCCGGCCCGGCCGGCCTGCAGTGCGCTCTAACCGCTGCAGGAGTCCGCTGTGGGATCACGGCGGTAGTCTTGTAATGGCGGCCGGCCAGCGGTGGACTTGGCCAGTCCGGTGCACTCGTCCCCAACTCGGCCCGCTGCCGGCCGCCGCCCTCCCCACGGCCCCTACCGGACCCGTCGGGTCCCTCGCACATCGGCCCGGCCGCGGTAGGGAAGGGTGGCGGCGGCGGCGGCGGCGGCGGCGGTGAGGTCGATGAGGCCAGGCCCCCGTTGGTGTGGCGTGGCGGACACTGCGGCCAGGTAGTGGTGCTTCGGACCACGCCCGCCGTCACCGTCACGCCGATGAATAGAGGGACGGAAACTCGCGTTTTTGTCTCCCCCCGCATATCTCCACCGCCCTCACGAACAGCCGACGACGCCTCGCGCGCACGAGCGCTTTGCTTTCCTTCTTTCATAACACCCTCCCCGCCCCCCTCCGCCGTTTCAACCCCCCACGGTGCACGTTTTCTTCCTATTCTCATTTTTTTTTTGCCTTGGTTCTCTGCCTTTCATTGTCGGGCGCATCTCTCTCGCTGGTTTTGTAATTATTTTGCAGGCACAGCACCGCATGTCAAAACAAACGCAAACTAACATTTGGGGGCGCCAGAGCGAGAGTGCCGTGCCAACACTGTAAAGTCTAGGTGTACCAAAATCAGGGTCGGCGAGCACATATATTGGCTTTGGACTATGATGGGAGTGGAATATCGGACGACTAACGTCGGCGGCGAGTACTTGGTGTGGTTTCCATACGTTCGCTGCCGCCGGCTGCCGCTTTCTGCCTTCCGTGCAGACTCTGCTCTGGGCCCCGCCCCGCACCGCGCCATCTGGGGCTGGCACCCCTGACCTCAAGTCTTTGCAAACTCGGCGCACTGTAGGGGGGCGTGGCAGGGGACAGGGGGGGGGGGGGGGGGGCGGGGCGGAGGGCAGGGCCGGAGAGCAGTAGCGGGGAGGACGGAGAACACGCAGAGTTTGGGGTTGCCCTCGGCCACTACAGTCGAAGCAGAAGCGTTTTTCCCGCGGTAAACGCACCGGAATATTTTCTTACCGTGCCCACCCTTTCTCCTATTCTCTCTTTTATCCAACCTTTAGCCTCCGGGCCTTTAGTTTCTTTCGCGTTTTTTTCCCTCCTGTTCTTTCCGTCTGTCTCCCTTTAACCCTCCATTTCCCCTCGTTCTCCCCCTCCCCCTCTCTCCTTCTTTCTCTCACGCAGGCAGTCACTGGCGCAGTTCGCCGGGCGCCGCGCGCGCGAAAGCGGCATAGATTGTATCGGCTCTTTAATTATTTCAGCCGCCGACTGATCAGGGCGACGGGACCTTCTGGCGACTGGCGGGGGAGTCTTTTCTTTATGCTGCTCAAATTGCGCGGATAAATGGCGTTTACAAAATCTTGCATCGGTTGTATTAATAACGAAATTGTCAATAAGGCAAACTCCTTTCGCCCCGGGGCCGCCCCCGCCCCCGCCGCTGCGTTATATATATTTCCCTGGGGGACTTGATCATTATCTCCGCCTTTTCACGACGAATCATCACGGCTTTTAGCCGACGCCGGCGCCTACAAGGCTCAGCCGGGCCGTCATTTCGGGGTCGTCAACAGCGTCACGAAAATAAAATCTTGTTTCCGGCGTTTTACGAAATCAGATATCCCTCTTCTACTGACGGACGCCTTGTGCTAATGCGAGACGGCTTCGCGGACCGCCTCGGCCAGCGGGTTCTCTGTACTAATTGACACTTGGCTGTGAACTCTGACGAATCCTGACTCGTTACATTATAAAGATTTATGATTTCTGAGAAGAATGTCTGAGTCGATACAATTAAATGATGCAGTCAGCTGCACCATGCTCGCGTTCTCGTAACGGCATTGCTCGGGGTGGATCAGCATGGCGGCGCTCGGCGGCGCCGCTGTCATCAGAGACGCCTTCCTTTTCTCACCTGCTAATGGCCAGCCCCGGCTCCCGCCTCAACTCCCCGATGGGGGCCCGGGCGCCATCGACACCAGAAGGGACTGAAAGGAATCTTTAGAAATGGCAGGCAGGCAGGCAGGCAGAAGGGTCGGGTTCTGGTCGGGCCACGGTGGCAGTGGGCCGGGCGGACCGCGGGCCGAGGTCGGCCGAAGCCCCCTCGAGATGCTGTCGATGGATTAGTTAGGAGGCTGGCGGGCTGGCAGTGACGGGTGGTGCCTTCCGCGGTGAGGGGAGGGGAATAAGACAGAAGCAACAACAACTGGAACTTCATCAGCTCCTCGGCAGGAAAGGGGCTCAACAAGCCGACAGAGTGCGCGCGAAGCGGACCGCCCCCACACTCCTAACGTGACACATCCTAGCTCGGACACTTCGAACCCCCCCCCCCGGGGCCGTCCCTCCGGAACCTCCAGCCGCGAGCAGCGAGGCGGCTGATTACATTCTCATCCCGCACTCAGCGGAAAACGCAGCCAAACGCTAACTTTGCGAGGGGTGCGGTTTTGTTATGAGCTCTTATAGCGAGCAAGTTTTGCAGCGCCACAGTAGGGAAGACGCGCCGGGCCAGGCGAGAACTCGGCCCCCGAATACAGCGGCAACGGACATTCTAATTTGATCCCGTCGGGGTCGGAGCAAGGCTGTCCCACGGCAACGGCTCTCTCCTTGTCGGGGTAATAGATAAAGTGATCAATAAAATAGTGTATCCCCTGTTATTTCGTAACCCCGTCACGGGCGGAAAAAAACAGGTCCGACGGGATGCGGGAGGTTGAACCCGAATAATACAGCCGTCTCACGCTGTTCCAATGGCTTCGCGCTCGTATTTCGGGGCATAAATAAGGCCCTTACTCCCTCGCAATCACACACCCACACACACACACACACACACACACACACACACGCGCACACACACACACACGTGCTTTCTCCCACTCGCTGGACCCGACTACTGGCGTATTTGCTGTTATTGGACTCTGATGATCCCCCCTTCCCTCTTCTACCCAACACAGCGTGGTAATAACAAGCTAATGGATTAAAGCAGCCGCGTATATCAAGGGATCTAATTGTACCGCGCAGGTCATCATAACTCAGTCACCTCCGGCTGCCGCTGGGGCTGCCGCTGGGGCTGCCGCGGGGGCTGCGGGGGCCGCGGGGGCCGCAGGGACCGCGGGGGCCTGGCTACGCCCCCTCCACTGGCTGCGGCCCGTTACACTGACGTGGAGCAGCCGGCGGGGGCGCCGATGGGCGGTGCTCGGCCAGCGGAACTACATCCATCATCGGAAAGTCAGACCATAAATCCACCAGTTGCTGCGGCAAATCGCCCCCGACTTGTCGTCATTCCCGCAACGCCGACGACGCCATGTTTGTGACCCCCCCCCCCCCCCCGCCCCCGCCTCCTCAAGCCCTCTCTCCTTGAACAAACTCTGCAACACACTTTCGGCCGGTCCGGGAGGCACGCGGCGCCAAACTGCGAAATCACATACAAGCAGCTTCTCGGAGCTGAGGAGGCCCTCCCGGATCACCCCCGCGGAGGGGGTTGTGGCGGAGAGGGTTGTGGTGGAAGGGGGTTAAGGTGCTCCGAGGTAGGAGAGGGCGTAATTCGATCTCTCAGATAAAGGAGGTGGTCCGCATGGTAGGAGCGGCGTAAATAAAAGAGCCCCCACCCCGAAACAAAGTACTCTGCCGACGCGCCATCAATTGGCACGCACGCACAGCAAAGGCTGCCTTTCACTTTGGGCCAGGCCGGTCCGAAGGGGGCGGGGCCGGGGGCCGGGGGCTCGACCCTAGGGCTGGACTGGGCCCAGGGCGGTCCTCGCCTCCAGGCGGCCCTGTGGGAGCAGGGCGGGGGCCGGCAGGGCAGGCTCCAACGGCACGGCCCACCGCACTGTGGCGCTGGGCTGTGTTTATGCCCCTGGGCCCAGCGTCCAGCGTCCTCAGTGTTGTGTGCGGTGCGTGTCGACCCCTTGTCCTCGACCAACTGCACACACACACACACACACACACACACATGCACGCGCGCGCGCACACACGCAGCATTATGGTTCGCGCCACATAGGGGGCCGTGCCAATATTACGTGACCGGTTTAGGGGGGGGGGAGGGGTTCGGCCAAATACTACGCCCTATCTTAAATACATGGGAAGGTTAGGTTATCCACGTGACGGGGAGGGGGGGAGGGGTCAAAAAGTGGACTAAAATCGGTCACGTAGTATTGGCACGGCCCCTAGAGGTCCACATCAGGGGCTGCACCCACCTTCCCCGTGGTGGGGAGCCCTGTGGGGGCCCTGTGGGGGCCTTGGGCCGACTCATTAGTTGGGGTTTACATTGCATCAGCAGGCGGGGCTCCGGGACGGCTCCGGGCTCCGGCAGATCCGGTCCTCCAGTCCGACGCCGGCTCGTTATTTGGCCAGCGGTCGCAGCGTTCAATTGGAAACCGACGGGGCCGAGGGGAGGGGGGGGTGCAACTCGCGTCACGAACATAAGTGCATAGTCTGTCTATTCCATGTAGAGTTGACCCCAGCCACCCTCTGCGCCGCTTTGTGGCGGGTGTGCCCCTCCTACCTCTCTACCTCCTCTCCCCTCTCTCTCTCTCTCTCTCTCTCTCTCTCTCTCTCTCTCTCTCTCTCTCTCTCTCTCTCTCTCTCTCTCTCTCTCTCATTCTATGGGGGCGTCGACCTTTATTGCACCGCTAAAGTTATTTCACCGCCGCACGCAGCGGCTGCTCTGTTTCGCAGGCGGTGACCTTTAAGGGATCCGCCTCGTTCTCCGTAGTCTACCCCCTTTCCCTTTCAGTTAACCTGTTACAACCTCTCGTAAGCCCCGGTGCCATCGAACGGCATGGTGCCTTGGGTGGATAGGGCCGGGGCCGAGCCGTGCGGAGGGTCGGGGCGGGGGTGCGGAGTTTCTCTGCCAGCTGGTCAAATATCAGGCAAAAACGTATCCGAAAAACAATTGCCAATCACTGAAAGAAAATTAGTTCGCTGATCCAGACTACAGACATTTTTTCTTCGGTCATTCAGCGAGAGTGGCGATGTTTGGATTGTAGGAAATCGTTTTTCGTAAAAATCCATGAGCTTTTTGCCCCCTACGAAGGACGTGTCCGTTGCTATCTCCGTGCCATGAGGTCAGCAGTGTGGTGGACCCAGGTGAAAATTCTGGCATATATGGCCCATATAATATGGAGCCATATATGGAGCCATATATGGAGATTATATACGGGACCATATATGGACATATGTAGTGCCATATACAGGCATATATGATACCATATATGTCCATATACGATACTATATACGGCCAGATACGGTTCCGTATATAACCATATTCCCACATGGCAAAAAGATGTCTAATATACATGCCGATGATCGAAATGGCTGAATTTCATACGTCTAGTAGACATATTCTGAGTATGTCCACTAGACGTATAACAAAAGTTGTCTACCAGACATTTCAAATTCAGCCATTTAGACTGTCCATAGACGGTCTGGTATCTCTGATCGCAAACAACAGGTGATGTAGCTGAAGTCGTTGACAAACCTACTAGTTGTCAAAACTAAGTCCAGTAGTCAGGCACGATTCGTCTGCACAATAAAGTGGTCAACTGCCTGAGTGTGGACGTTCTCGGATCGACCTCACGACAAGACGGAGCAAGCTTCGGAGACTAGGGTAGTGCGCGTATGTATATCAGCCGTGTTTAGGATTATGTAATGCACTTAAACCATGCGACACTGCTAATTTCGGATAGAGACGATGATAGAAACTGTTCAAGGAGTCCACATACAATCCGACGAGACGCTCACAAGTGTCAGAATCCCAATAGCACGTCCAAAACGTGGGAAATACAAAAAAGGACAGAAACATCCGACACTGGCGCCATCCAGCGGGAAAATATTCAGTATCACTCTAATATTGATATGGATCGTATTTTCCGAACGGAAACATTCAAACGGCATGTTCATCGATAATTGGCCATCAATTTTTGTATTTTCTCCGAAATTTGAAAACCGACTTTACATCTTGAGTGCGACCATCTGTGGCCATATATGGCCATATACGGCTACACGTTCCAGCTAATAGCCGAGTATACAGCTGTATATGGCCATATTTGTAGCCTTTATATCATAACATAGAGCCATATATGGTCATACGTGACACTCAAACATCGCCACATACAGCGGTATATGGCTGTATGTTCCCATATACAAGTCGATAGCTGTATGTGGCCATATACGAAGCCATATATGTCCATATACGTGCCTATATATGCACATATACGGCTGTATAAGCACATATATCGAGCCGTGTATCTTTGTATACAATCATATAAAAAGATATATTGTGCCATATAACGCCATATACAAGTCGTTTTACCTGGGGACCCCGCGCTGCATGACACACATGACGCCTCGCCCACCCCTGCTGCCCCGCCCCGGCCATCCCCGCGGCCAGCCGGTGGTCCCGGCACGTCGCAAAATGGCGCTTTTTGTCGGGGGAATGTGGACAAGGCCCCGGCCGGCTGGAGAACTTTGTTGACAGCGAGGCGCAGGCGGCGCAGGCGGCGCAGGCCCAGCCCAGCCCGCACTGGAGAGTGTTTCCCACCCTCTCTTTTGTCTACCTTTTTCACGACCGCGCTGTCAGCGGCACTCGGCATCAGCTTTACGTCTGCTGGGCGCTGGCGGGGCTCTACGGCGGCCAGAGGCGGCCAGAGGCGGCCAGAGGCTGGGTGCTGAGGCTGCCGCCACATCAGCGCAGAGGGGCGGGTGCGGGCGGGCGGTGCTCAGCCGAGACAACAGCCCTGGGTGTATCGCCTTTACCGCCTCGGTGACGCAAACTCCTCCGGCCGAGTTCAACGGCCGTCTCGGGCCGGGCCGTCCCCTCCGCGCCCTCCCCGATACGTTTGCAGCCATTATCGTTAGTGAAACTTTGCAGCATGGCACCTCTCCTCTCCTCTCCGCTCCTCTTCTCCACCTCCTCCTCCGGCCTCTTGGTGTAGAACTAACTTGTAGCGCGCGAAACCGCCCCGCCACCGCCAGCCCCACCGCGGTGTTTACGACGGGGAAGAGGTATGAAGCATCGCCACCGCAGGCCGCCGGGGGCCGCGGCTCCTGCCGAGGGCTGCGGCGGGGCTAAAAAGTGGCCGGGATGTGCGGGTGGAGGGGGGTTTCCGTCGGGCCGAGGAAAAGAGGGTGACTCGAAATTCATCCCTCCCTCCCTGCCTCCGCGCGGGCGCAGCCGGGCGCAGCCCTCACCCAGCCTGCTGTCGGCCCAGCAGCCCTGCCGGCGGCCCCGGCAGCCCTGCCCAGCCGAGGCGGGGAACAGCCGCCGTCCACCAAACACCTATTTATCTCCATCCCCTTTTACACCGTCGGCAGGGGTGAGGAGGGGTGACGTGAGGTGGGGGGTGGGGTGGTGGCCGAGCAGGACGTGTCTCCAATGTTCTTTGCCCCACTGATATATACGCGCACTTTGGACTGGCGGAATAAGGGGCGACACAAGAGGCGAGGCGCACTGAAAGACGCACCCTGAGAAGAAGACGGCACACAGCGCACAGGGGCAGACTTCGCACTGGGGGGCTCGGCTGCTAACAATTGGCGTGCCGTTCGTGCGTTAACCCGTCCTCACGCCGCTGGCGCTGGTCCTCTGGTCCTCTGGCCCTGGCCGCTGGTGGGGTACCTCTTAACGACCCACCCGGCTGGCAGGGGATACACGGCCTGGCCTCGGCCTGGCCGGTCCCTCCCGCCGGGGACCTCTGACGCGCAAGCGGGAACCTTGCGGAGACCGGGGGGTATTTGTTGGCGCGGGCATAAAGGATAGCCGGCGCGCCCCATTGTCAGGGTCCCCTCCCCACTCTCGGCTGGGCACAGGGTCGGCGGGGAGGGGCGGGCTGCCGTCGGCGGCACGGCTTCAGCGCGGCCACCACCACCTGCCCCACGATGACGTCGCCCTGCTCCAGCCTCCAGCCCCCGGCCCGGGATTGCTAACATAACGACATTATTTCCGGCCGACTTGGACTTAGTCTTTTATAGCGGCCGCAGCCAGCTGGGAACTCCCTCGGAGCTCCCGAGCGTGGCGTGGGTGCCCGGTGCACACCGGTACACACTACTACTGGTACACACGGGTGCACACCGGATACACTACTGGTGCACACCCTGAATTCCGCGAGGGCGAGAGCTGGCATTCTGGGAAGGACATTTTACTTTATTACAGGCGAGAGACTTACCACGAAAGTCTGGCGTCTGATAAAGCAGAATAAATGGGGTCTCATCCCGCCGCGGGGCTGAAGCAATACGCTAACTTTTCCCATTTCACGGTGTGAGTGCCTCCATCACGACCTCGCGGGGAGGAAAGAAAATAAAGATCAGTCGGGCAACGAAAAATCATAGCCGATAAAGGTGGCTCATAAACGGTAGTTGGCCTCACTATCCACCGGGATGGAAAATTCAATAAACATCCCCGGTAGGTGCACACGGCGCTCTCGACCCACTGCCGCCACCGCGGGGAGCTGCACAGGCTGCGGGGGGCGGGGCAGGCACTGCCATGGCGAGCTCTCATGGATCATGAAAAATTCAGATGTCGGTGAGAGCGTGCAGTGGTGAGGAGGGGCAGCGCGGCAAGCGTTATGTCACATTGTGTTAGCGGTTCTGGCTGTGTACGCGGGGAACATCTGGTGCCAGAAGGCATCGCCCAGCCATCGCCCGGCCGCCCATCGCCTTCGCCTCCCCCGGCCTGCCGCCTGCCGCCCTTATAGGCCTTTCCCTTAATGGCGCCCCATGCCCACGAGGGGCTGTTCATAAACCCCACACCTGGCGCAGGCAGGCCATGGCTGGGCCCAGAGCCGGGCCCAGAGCCGGGCTGGGCCGGTGCTGAGCCAAAGCAAGCGGCTGCGAGGCACCCCTTCCCCTCTCCCACACCCCCTCCTCCCGCACCCACCCTTCGCTAGCTCTCTCCCCTCTGCCGTGCGTTTCATCGGCTCCACCTTGCTTTAGTATACAGCTTTCTGCCAAAGACCACCTCCAAAGAGGGAATCGCCTTTTTAATCTTCGAAACAAACTTCCAATCTGATTGGAAAAGAAATTGGATTGTGAGTACAGAAGGCGCCGGGCCTTTGCCGCAGGACGTACCAGAGCGACTGGCACCGCAGAGCACCGCAGAGCTCACCTTGGCCTTGGCGCCGCGTTCCTTCTGCCGCTGTACTGCGTAACCAGTGGACCAGTCATGTGCTATGCGCCGCACTGGGTCCTGCCGTGAGTCCTGGCCATTGTAGCCCCCACCCCAACCCCCAGCCTTAGGCCACCCTCACCGAGCAGGCTTTGCTGCTTCTAACTAGATCGGCTCCTTGGCCCGACACGACACCGCCCGGCCACGGTCTGCTGGAGCTTCAAGCCCGGAGCTCGGATCCCGGGTCGGGTCGGGTCGGGCCGGGGTCGGCCGGGGTCGGACAGGGCCCAGGCCTGCCTCTAGCCTGCCTCTGCAGCCTCCGCACGCTTGTGTGCCTCGTGGCCCTTTGCGATGTTCGCTCCGTAACACGCCCCAAAGTATTTAGCTCCGCCCCGCCCCGCCGCGCCGCGCCCCGGCCGTGGCATGGCCGAGTCGAGCTTAACGATTGCAGACCGTAATCCTTCGCACGGCGGTGTGCTCGGGCTCCGCCGGGCTCCGCCGGGCTCCGGCGCCCGGCCTGACCTGCCTGGTGCGGGAAGCGGCGGATGCGGCGCGACAGGCGGCTGCGATCCCGTGCGCCCTCACAGCCGTCTTGTAGTCGGCCCGGCCCCGCCCCCGCCAGGCCCCGGGGGAAAGTTTACCTCCCCAGTTTACATACGCGCTCTAAAGGGGACAGACAGGGCACGGTTCCCGTCCAGTGCAGAACAAAGTGCTTGGGAGGAACGCTCTCGTGTATCATGTGCGTTGCAGAACGCGCTCAGGATTTCGCCGGTGACGTTGTTTGAAGGGAAGCCGGCTTCCACGAGGGGGATGTTTTTTTTGGCAATCTTTTGAAGGAGTTGGCAGCGTCCTCTGCCGAACTTCAACGCGTGCTTCACAGTGGAGCTTCGGCGTCCCTCTCGATGGGTCGCTGACGGTCGCCGGGATGGGTGCGTCGAATGCTTTTTGGGCGTGTATAGGTGGCCGCCGCGGCTGGTGCTGCCGCCGCTGCTGCTGGTGCTGGTGCTGCTGCTGCTGCCGGTGCTGGTGCTGCTGCTGCTGCCGGTGCTGGTGCTGCGCTGCTGATGGTGCTGCTGGTGCTGCTGCGGCTGCTGCCGCTGCCGCTACTGCTGTGCTGCTGCTGCTGCTGCCGCTGCTGCTGCTGCCGCTGCAGCTGCCGCTGCTGCTGTTGCTGCCGCTGCTGCTGTTGCTGCCGCTGCTGCCGCTCCGTCCCACGTGGCAAAACAGGTCCGCGCTGCACGAGAATGCTGTTTAATTTATTTTAATCGCTCTTAACGAGATACGCCGGCGGTGACCTGAAACGAAGCCGGACAGTGCACCCGCCGCTGCTGGACCCGCTCTACAAACTCAACAGCAGAGTCACTATCTTTTTTAATCAGCATGGTGGTAACTATGCTGTTTTAAAAGCGTAGTGATTCTACTGTTCTTTGCAGAGCGACACCGGCGAGAGCAGGGGTGCGAAACAACACGCTTCTCATCCGCCGAATGTCCGTTTTACGAGAAGAAAATTGGGGTGACTTGATAACGCATCGCGTTATTTCCATCGCGAAGCGAGTAGCCCCAAGGACTCTGATGTTACAGTGATTCGCCTGTCCGCCTGGTCCCATCACCCGCGCACTGGCTGATTATTGGCGGAATGGGACCTGTGCTAATCGAACTACTTAGTCATCCATCACCGAGCTGACGGAGCGGTGCGGTGGCCGGGCGTGGGTGGGTCGGAACCGGCCCACAGAAGCGATCTCTTCTTTCTGCGGTCCTTTCCGTCACAGCGTCGGCAATTCCGCCAAAGTCACATAACTTGCGGCACAGCAGCCGCTCTGCTCGCTACCGGGGGCACACATTTTCACGAAAAAGAAAAAAAGATTAGTTGTCGCAACTAATTTTTAAGTTAATTTTAAGACAAGCCGTAAATCTTTGTTCGGAGAACTAAAGTTATGCTGAGGGAACTATATTTCAGTTGTACCAACGCAGAGGTTCACTGAAGGAGCAGAAAAGCAGAAAAAAAATCTGTTTAAGGCCCGCAACGAACCTCTTTATTAGAGCAGCTAACATTTCGTTGGTGAACTAAACCCCAACAAAATTTTAGTTCGGTGAACAAAAATTTACTGCTTGTCTGAAAATCAACTTAAAAATTAGTTGCGACCACTAATTTTTTTTTCTTCGTGTTGTACGGGACCGTAACCTGAACCGACTATGGAGTGTGATGTACACCACGTCGCTGTCGCCCGGGAGAGATTTCGCAATAAAGAGCCTCTGGTCCCCCACGAGCACTGCTGCCACCAACTACCCCGCACCGGCGGCCGTCTCGTTTGTAAGTTTCCGTGTCAAAGGCTCTGTCTCCCACTTCAATCGAACACGAACCTTCCCCCGCCCCCACCCCTCTCCGACCCGCCCAGTCGCCGCAGCAAAGTTAGTGTAACGCGGCGGGAGTTTTATCATCGGCCCGGGTGTGCATCCTGATGAGGGAGGCGCGGGTTCTCCACAAACTGTGAAGGCGGCGATACGCGCGGCAAGCTCTCTTCACCTCTCTGCTGCTCCGCCGGGGGAAAAGGTATATAAACCCGACCCCCACCCCTACATAATGCTGGCCTTTTCCCCAGCAGTGAACCGCTCTCTGAAGGCAGTGCTGCTGATCCCATCGGCCGGTCCCGGCCGGTCCCGCGGCCAGCCGGTCCCCATCACCGCGCCGCACACACAACAGCCTGGCGAGGGGGGGGGGGGGGGCTGCCGGGGGCTGCCGGGGGCTGCCGGGGGCTGCCGAGGGCGGCCTGGGGCGGCCGGGGGCCTCTGCCTCGGCTGCCTCGGCTGCCTCGGCTGCCTCTACCTATAGCCAATATACCGGGCCGGGCCGGGCCCGCCGGGCCTGACCCATGAGTGGCTCTCCCCCGATACAGAGAGCGGAGGCAGGCGGAGGCCCAAGATGGTATCCGGCAGGAAGGGTTGAGGAATTGGGGCAGTTAGTCCTGGCTAGGATTCCCCCCATCATGCCCCCAGCGATGGCGAGCCCACCGCCGCCTTGACTCCGCACTCCTCGCCTCTCGTTGCCACAGGAGTTCTCCCGGACCCGGCCGAGCGCAGCCACCCAGTACTCAGCAGTGCTCAGCAGTGCTCAGCAGTACTCAGCAGTGCTCAGCAGTGCTCAGCAGTGCTCAGCAGTGCTCAGCAGTGCTCAGCAGTGCTCAGTAGTGCTCAGCAGTGCTCAGCAGTGCTCAGCAGTGCTCAGCAGTGCTCAGCACTTCTCCTACTTAATAAATAACTTATTGCTTCATTTTTATATCAAACCACAGTTGCGACCGCATTTTGTCTTGAGTGAGAATACATTCTTTTTGAAACACTTCATGTGAGATAAAAGTGACGTGGCTTTTCAGGTGTTAAAAAATATTTCTTGTGGGGTTTCGCTCACGTGGGAAGGGAACGTATGTCTTGTGGGATTCATGCACGTAGGACTGAAATAATGTGGGATTCGTATGTGGGACTTCATTTCATGTGGGATTCGTATGTGGGACGTCATTTCATGTGGGATGTTTGAGTGTTCCCACATGAAATGGGCCTCACAACTCTGTGGGACCTGTGGGAATTTTGGTCGGGGCAGTGCTCAGCAGTGCTCAGCAGTGCTCAGCAGTGCTCAGCACTTCTCCTAATTAATAAATAACTTATTGCTTCATTTTTATATCAAACCACAGTTGCAACCGCATTTTGTCTTGAGTGAGAATACATTCTTTTTGAAACACTTCATGCGAGATAAAAGTGACGTGGCTTTTCAGGTGTTAGAAAATATTTCTTGTGGGGTTTCGCTCACGTGGGAAGGGAACGTATGTCTTGTGGGATTCATGCACGTAGGACTGAAATAATGTGGGATTCGTATGTGGGACTTCATTTCATGTGGGATTCGTATGTGGGACGTCATTTCATGTGGGAGGTTTGAGTGTTCCCACATGAAATGGGCCTCACAACTCTGTGGGACCTGTGGGAATTTTGGTCGGGGCAGTGCTCAGCAGTGCTCAGCAGTGCTCAGCAGTGCTCAGCAGTGCTCAGCAGTGCTCAGCAGTGCTCAGCAGTGCTCAGCAGTGCTCAGCAGCCCAGACCAGCGGACCGCACGGGCCATGGATCACGCAGATGTCGGATCAATAAGGGCAGCATTTACAGACCTTGAGCTTGGGGGAGCGGACCAGGCCAGCGGTAACGCGGTAACGGCCAGCCAGCAGCACAGATCACAAGCCCAGTCGGCGGCCCGCCACTCACCGCCCGGAGTCATATCCAGTGACCACTCCCTCCCTACTTTCTACTCCTCGCTCTTCCTCTTTCTTCCCCTTCCTATTCGATGCGTCCCCACCGACGTCACATCCTTTTGAGAGCCTCTCGTCGCATCGCATGCATTATCCATATCTTTTCGAGGAGCGCCGCTTATATGGCAGCACAATATGTGGCACAGCACACACACACGGTGCGCAAGCAGCGGCAGCAGCGGCAGCCCGCTCGGCGACATCTGATGCACTCGCGCATCGACTCCATTCACGTTCCGGCTCTGCTGCTGCTGTTTGCCAACTTTGTTGCGCGTCAAGGATTCCCGCCTCTCTCTCTCTCTCTGTCTCTCTCTGTCTCTCTCTCTGTCTCCCTCTCTGTCTCCCTCTCTCTCTCTCTCTCTCTCTCTCTCCCTCTCTCTCTCTCTCTCTCTCTCTCTCTCTGTCTCCCTCTCTGTCTCCCCTCTGTCTGTCTCTCTCTCTCTCTGTCTCCCTCTCTCTCTCTCTCTCTCTCTCCCTCTCTCTCTCTCTCTCTCTCTCTCTCTCTCTCTCTCTCTCTCTCTCTCTCGCCCGTTCTGCAGTTGCTCTCCCGCACTACCCTCTGCCCGCACGACCATGGGCCCAAAGTTTGGCTGAGATTCGCCCGAAGAGCAGAAAAGAATGATAACTAGTGGCGAGTCCGGGTTTGGCGGCGGAGAGCGGTGCGGGACGGGCAGCAGCCTAGCAGCAGCCCAGCAACAGCCCGGCAGCCCTGAGCGTGGGAGATGCAAGTTGAAATCTGACACCGGCGTCGCCAGGAGCGACCGCAACTCCCTTATAGAACAACTTGGTAAGCTCGTCAGAAACTTAACCCGGCCGAAAATCTCGGTTACGATTCCGGTTACGATGTCCGGTTACGATTCCGAACTCCGATTACGATCCCGATTACGATCCCGATTACGTTCGTAAATTGGAACCAGTTCCGGTTACGGTTCCGAGGTCAGTTTCGGTTCCGAGCTCGGTCACGATCGGGATGGTTGACCCAATCCTGGTTACGATTGAGATCGTAAACGGGAACTGCTGTCCCGGTCACGACCGCAATTACGATTTTGATGGAAGAATGACCATTCTAATATCGTCCATGGGACGTGTAAATCGCGCTCTATCCAAATCTGTTGTCGTTTGTCGATATAACCAGCCGTTCTCGAGATGCCAGAAAAAAGTTTTCTGATCAAGTTCATATTGAACGGCCTACTTATTTCTAATGTAGACAACGCATACCAATTGTCAGCTCTAAATTCCCAATACTTAAGATTTTACAGCTATGAGAAATCGGACCAGAATCCACCGGAACAAATTCGATCGTAACCGAGAAGATTCCGATCGTGATCGGGAGAGTACGGTCTTAATCTGAAGAGGTCCTCTCGCAACCGGACATTCTTGGCATACTTCCGATCGTAATCGGGAGAGGTGCGTCGTAATCTGAAGAGGTCCGGTCGTAACCGGACATTTTTGGCAGCTTTCCGATCGTAATCGGGATAGTCCGGTCGTGATCGGGAGAGGTACGGTCGTAATCGGGAGAGGTACGGTCGTAATCTGAAGAAATCCGATCGTAACCGGAGATTTTTGGTGATTTTCGATCGTAATCGGGAATTTTAGGCCGATTTCCGATCGTAACCGGGAATTTTCGGTGGATTTCCGATCGAAACCGGGAATTCTCTCCGCTTTCGTAACCGGAATTTTCGGCCGGCTGTGACTGTTCTCGCTGAAGTGAGCAAGCGCACCACACCGGGCCGGGGCCATGGGACCAGTGCATACGCTGGGCGCACAGGTGGCGGCGGGGGGCGGGGCCTGGCGGGGACGGGAGCGGGGCTGCGCGCACAAGTAATTGAATACCCGGCTGCAGAGCATACAGAGAGGGTGCGACAACACTAAACACACGAGATAACAGGCTTTACCAGGTGTGCCAGACTACCATTGCGGACACCGCACTTTTAGGTAGTCTTTCCTCTCGCCAGCCTCATCCAGTCTCTACGTGACCCCCTACGGACCAGCCTGGATCAGCAAGGCATTGAGTTTAGAGTTCAGGACTCTTATTGAGTTATATGGTTATATGTCAGCGGATATGACGACAGCGCCCAGGAGGGTAGGCAACCTTTCTGCCTCCCCCCCCCCGCCCCGCCCCTCTCGGAGGCGAGGCGAGCCGGCCCGGCAGCCAGAGACGAACCGGGCAGTCGGGTCTAGGTTAGGTTAGGTCGTCGGAGACAACCAACTTCGGGTTGGAGACAACAGTGGAGCCACAACGTAAAGTTCGCTCGGCGCGTGCCCGTACGCGAACGGTTTGAGTCCGAAATGTTGTGATGTATTTAAACAGTGGGTGGCATAACGGCCGGTGTACGAGTGAAGCGATGCGCGCACCCTCGGGACTGCTCGGGAGCTCATGGATTTGTGCACGCATATGTAACGAAACGGCGATATTACGGATGTTGAGACTTTTCAATTCCGAAAGAGCAGGTGTTCACCTGTGTTTTTTCCTAGTGAGCTTCCTGCGTCACTCGACTCAAACGTTTTAAACCGTTAAAATCCGTCGGATCGAATGCGCGGTTTTGCTCCCAACCTCCCCCGCACATTGCTTGCTGCATTGTTCAGACGACTTGAAATGTTAGCGACGCCTGGAAGGAAAGTTATTTTTCTGAAGTGTTTTCGTCAAGTGTTGTGATTGGGTGAGTGCAAAAAAACACATGGGAATACCTGCCCCTTCGGATTTTCAAAGTATTGCCGTTTGTTAATATGAGTGTACACAAAATCAATGTGAGGGGTGGCCGCGACGTAAACAGTCGTAGAGTCTATTTGTGTAGAATATAAACGCTCACAGCGTCACTAACAATCAAATCCGCCGCTACTGACAGCAAGAGCGACGATTCCAAGTAATCATAGTATACCTCTTGCTTGCTTTACGTTGATGCTGTCCTGGACGAGACGATTTGTCTGTAATGGCAACATAACGTCACTACTTTCACCGGACTTCGACAGTTCCGGTTAAAATTCCCGTTCTTTCCTCTCAGGAGTGGGATCGGTAAGCCCGGGACAGAAAAATGTTGCCAAAACCTTCCTGCATCTTTGACTTACTTACTGTATAGGTCAAAAATGTGTCCTTATATGATTTATAACGTGCGGTTTGAATCTTAGTTCGCGCGCTCCCGAGGGCGCGCATCGCTTCACTCGTACACTGGCCGTTGCCACCCCGTTGCCACCCCATCCCGAGTTTTGTGGCACATGGCGTCGTCTCTGCGTGCCTGGCTCCAGGGCCGGAACTATCAGTCTCCAGCTCCGCAGCCCGGACTCGCGGCCATTCCCGTTCTTCTTCCGCAATGTGTCGATGTCCTCGTGTCCGACTAAATAAACTGCAGCGCCAGCTGTGCGGCGTTGTGAGAGCGGCGTCTTTGTTTCTCCCCCAGCAGCCGCGATCTCCCCCTCTCCCTCTCACCCCCCCCCCTCCCCAAGCACAGACACTGGCCCGCCCCCTCCCCTGCCACCACCTTGCGGAGGGCGGCAGTAAACAGTGCGCGTTATGGCGCACGTTCTGGGCGTTACATCTGGATGCTCTGGAAGAGCTTGGCGCACCCCGGCATGGCCCTTGGCCCGTGGACCCCGATGCCCCGACGGCGACCTGGCGGCGCCCAGCACAGCAAACCCGGCAGCAAGCGGTTCTCTATCGCTGTTCGAGTGTTCTCTTTGTGTCCCCAAAACGGCGCCCAAGAGACGTGGACCAGGGCGCCGCGGGCAGGGACAGGGACAGCCGGAGCCAGCCGGCAGTTGCTAGGAAACTCCCCTGGTTTTAGCGATTCACTTTAAAACGCAAACTGGAGGATCAGGTGTTACGAACCTGGCAACATTGGGCGAAAAATTAACATATTTTACGACAGTCATTTTTTTTCAATACTTTCAGAACACGTTTAGAAAATTCCGATGTACCTATGTCGATCTATGTCACATCTTCTTTTTCTTAATGCTGGTTTTAGAAAGTTGGTTATCGAAGTTGGCAGTAATCCATTTGTTTTATCCTCCAGTTTTGGCTTCCCCACCTCCTATTCCCCATCACCGAGAGTTTTCTAGCACTGCCAGCCGGAGCCAGTGGGGGTACCTGACCAGTCCGGTGGGCCCCGGACCCCGGGCCCTGGCCGTGGCATCCAGGCGGCAACACGGTGGTTAGCAGGTGGTCCATTCCCGATCCATTCGGATCCGACAGCATCAGGGTCCTAGACCAATAAATACAGTAACAGACCGGCAGTGTATCTGCACGCAACCAGCACCGCTGCGTTTACAAGTCATGAACAGTATAAAAAAATAAAAGTAAAATCGTTGTCAGCGTTGGGTGTACAACGTACCTGGAAAAAAGGGCCATATTCTCGGGAGGAATGCTTTCTCCGAAGCGACCCTTCCGAAGCGGTCGATCTGTCCGCCCTACTGTGAATGGCCCGTGGGGCCGGGCCGGCCGGCGCCCGCCACCCCCTGAGAAGCTGTCGGCTCGTGGAGCAGTGGCAGCAGTGGCAGCAGTGGCAGCAGTGGACCCGGCGGCCCACAACAAAGCAAACCGACCGCATAATAACTCTCTTGTAGTGGGTGACCCTCCCTTGCTTCCGGCCCAATGCAATCCGAAATCAGCGGCGGCAGCTGGCCGCCGTATTGACGGGCCGCGGTGGTCGGGGCGGGGGCAGGGCCGGCGGCAGTGGTGTGGGCTTAGGGGTGCGGCCGCACGGCAAAACTTTTCGCGATGCGACGGCGCTATGCGCAGTTGTGTTCGGCCGGAGTTGGTGTCGCTGCCCGCGGCGATGAGGCGTTTTATATTCCCGTTTATAAACGGGGTATATACCGCGACCGTCCCAAAACACATTTTCTCCTTGCCTGCCCTTGGGCGCCGGCTCTGCGGTCGTTATTTTCTCGATCAAATTTTCCCGTTTACGACACTCTCCTTGTCTTCAATTAAAAAATTTTCTGAACACAAGTAGAAAAGTAACACAGAGGTGGCGAAAAAGTCGTCATCTCGATACTTCGTCGGGTGACGAATAATTCATTCAGGGACGAGGGGTGCTGTTCGATTTTCGACCAAACTTGTTCACGTGATCATTTTCCCAGTGTACGGCCCAGCGCAACCATACCCTCATATGCAGTCTAGGAGGGTCAAGTAGGAACTGGTAGGAACAGAGCGAAGGTCGCGAGAGAGAGAGAGAGAGAGAGAGAGAGAGAGAGAGAGAGAGAGAGAGAGAGAGAGAGAGAGAGAGAGAGAGAGAGAGAGAGAGAGAGAAGAGCGACCTCGGAGACTCAGTGAGGTTTCCCGGTCCCGAGGGGCATGCATGGTCCTCATGTGTTGGGAGCAGAGACCGGCGGAGCAGGCGGAGGCCATGCCAGGCCATGCGCGTCGAGCCGAGTCCTCCCGAGTGGTGTTACATGCGCTTTACGACTGGATCCCTGGCACCCGCCCGAGGCCGCCGTGAGCACCAGCCGGATACATAAGGCAAAAGCGGGGCGCGCCATCCATCTCTGTCCCGGCGACTCTCCGTCCGATCACTCGCTCCTTGTCTGGCCTCGTCCCGTGCCCATGCCTGCGGCCCCAGGCCCCGCGCCCCCTACGCCGAGTACCCTCCCCGTCTCCGGGGAATCGGTCTTCCTCTTCGCACACTGTCACGACGCGCTAGCTGAGGACGCGCCAGAGATATGGGCGGACTGTCAATGGCAAGGATCGATGCTAGTGTCCGTTTAAAAAAAAAAATCAATACTTCTTAGGGACTCTGTGGATGTTCCTGGAATAATACATTTTACTCGCCTTTCCAGCCATAATCTAGAGTCTATCATAAAACACTGCGCGTGTGACCTTGAAGTGGGCAACCCCTTTTCACACACCAAATTGCAGACACTTCGATTTTGCTGAATCTACGCACGCAACTACAGTTGATATGCTTTTCTGTTGGCAGGCGTGTCGTGCAGGGCGAGGAACTGGACCGCCCGGACGCTATGTGAGGACTTCGGCGCCAGAAAGGCATTCAGCCACACCCATCACCTCCAACGCCACCAACTACACCGCCACCATGATTCCCACCAACGTCATGTCCTTCATGAAGAAGGTAAGGTCAAGCGGCGCTTTTCAGGGAATGGTCAGGTACGCGTTTTATTGTTTTTGTTTTGAAAATGTTTGTTGCCTGTTTGTTTACTCTTACCGTATATTTGGAACTACGGAGGCCCAAGAGTCTAAAAACAGGACAAAATATCCACTTTGAGTGTGTGGCCAACATAGGCCTCTCACCACAGCCGAAACCATTGTCTTCCCCTCCGGCCTCTGGCTGCCTTGGCTGCCTTTTGGTTTCGGAACCATTCTCTTGGATCACACCACACCTCAGAGCTGCTCTGCAACCCCGGTCACGTCCCTAACTCTGGGCCGTCTCAATCCCCCCTCCCTCCAGCCTTTATTTCGCACCTCCCTCCCCCTCCCCCCTTTTCACTCCACGATGACGCACGCAGTTATTACCTGGCCCATTGTTTCCACCTGTCTTGTTATCACTTTTCGCTTTTCCCCATTCACACAGCCCGGTGTTTCACGGCCCCATGCCGGGCTGCTGTTATTAATTTATCCGAAATCATCGCACCTAATTTATACGACAGGGATGGTGTTATTGAGGACATCGCCAGCTCTTACCACTCTCATTACCTGGACAAAAACACATTAAACTCTGTGCAAAAGGAGGATAATCGGTTTCGGCCGGGGGGGCAAAATAACTCGGGAGAACACCCTATTTTTCTTTTGCACTGCCCTCCCTCCACCGGTCCGTGTCATCATCAGAGTCCCTCCATCCCGGAAAACTTTATTCAATGGCACAATTAAAACGGTCGAATTAAGATTATTCGCCTGAAGGACTCCTTTCCATTTCTTAAAGGGAGACGTCCTCCTCTAGTCCGAAAAGCTAATCTCCAACTTCAGCGATTTTATTTCCTCGTCCTCTGTCACCTTCTCCCTCCACTTCTCTCTCTCTCTCTCTCTCTCTCTCTCTCTCTCTCTCTCTCTCTCTCTCTCTCTCTCTCTCTCTCTCTCTCTCTCTCTCTCTCTCTCTCTCTCTCTCTCTCTCTCTCTCTCTCTCTCTCTCTCTCTCTCTCTCTCTCTCTCTCTCTCTCTCTCTCTCTGTCCATCTGTGTTCCTTTCCCGCCCACTTTATTGGCTTCTGACTCCCCCGACCGTCCTAGCCAACCGCGCCCCACTCCGTTGTGGCGACTTTGGACAAAGGATAAAACTAGGAGAACGGGCCCGTAGGCCACCGGTCGGCGCGAGCTGTGCGCAACGATTTGGCGGTGCGGGCAGTCCGCGGTTTATCGGGACAAGAAGGGCCCAGCTTTATTTAGTTGTTGGCCTTTCGCTTTCACGAAGTTGCGGAATGTCGTTGCCGGCCGGCCGGCAGCCGCTCGTCTCCCCACCCATTATTCCAGAATGGCGATACTTTCCGCCACAGGGTGGATCGCTGTGATTAAGACGCATGAGATGGGTTATCGAATTGCAGCGTGCTGCGGGCGGGGTGGGGGGGGGGGGGAGTGCGAGCCCTTCAATCAGCCACCCTTGTGAGCGAGGCGGCGGCGGGGAGGGGGGGGGGGGGGCAGGCGGCCCGGGACCCGCAAACTGTGCGATAATCGACTGCAGAGCCGCCCGCCCCACCACGCCCAATCGCCCCCGGCCGCCCCCGGCCCGATCACAGGGGTCGGGTTTAGGGTCGGATCCGAGGACCTTTACAAAATCATATATTAGGCAGCCGCGCCGCGCCCCCAGAGCAGGGCGGGGCAACACGACACGGCGGTAAGACAGATTGCTCTGCACCATAAACGCGGACCAGTTTGCTGCCGGCGGAGGACGCTCTCTCGGCGTGCTGAAATCGGCGAGTGCGCATTGCCCGTATTCCATTCAAAAACTGCACCACTTGTTGTACGACAGGCCCGGGCTGAAAGACTTTGCTGTAGCGTAGAAGATATCATTTATTTTTGCCGCACGTACCGCGAGCTGTCAATATGCTCGCGCGCGGCAGAGCCAAGGGTATCCACCAGCGATGGACGGGCAGGAAAAAACTTTTTTGCTTGCAGCTGCAACATCAGAGCCAGACGCCGCGCTTGGTCAAATCACGAATGAAGGACCTTGAGGAGAAGGGGGGGGGGGGGGTGAAGTAAAAGACAGATGGAAAAAGTTTGTTTCCGTCTGACTTTGTCATACGCCTGTTGGCGATACGTCAACTTTCCCTCCGCTGGGCCCGGCGCCATACCTGGCACAACCATCGGAGTGCAAATACCGAGGACACGGGGTCGTACTTTGAGACTGAGTTTCTGTAGACCGCAAGAGAATCGTCCACTACGCACCCCGCCCTAGATCAGCCCCCAGAAGCGATAACGCTCCCTTTACCAGTTCGAATTCGCCTTCTCATTGCCGAGAATGTTGGCAATCTCGCCCCGCCCCGTCCCTGCTCGCGCCCCGCTGTTTGGTGGAATCTCAGATGAGAGCCCCCACAATGGGCCGCCACCCCAACCCCTATCCCCCCCCCCCCATCCCCTACCCTCGCCGGCTTGCTGACGGCTGTTTGGCTCGTATTTAAACCTCCCGCCGCGTCCGCGGGCGTTTAGAGTGGATCCGCGTCGCGTCGCGCTCGCAGCCCGCCCTCATAGGAAATTCATGGCGGGCCGCTCCAATTCACGCCTCCGAGTATTATATTTACCCGCGAGGCGCGCGTTGCCGCCGCCGACCACCGCCGCGCCATCGAAGATTGCATAGCGTGCTCACAAATTATCTGCCGCCGCCACCGCCGCCGCGTCCACCGCCGCCGCCGCAGTCGCCGCCTTCTTGGCATGTTGGCGCGGAGGGGTGACGAAACAGGAGGACGCGCCGCCCGGGTGACAATGGCACAATGTGGGGCGCGGAGGCGGAGAAACACGAGCCGTCTCCGCGAAAGAGAATGCGCGGTGGTTGGGGTGCGGGGAGATGAGGGCGCGGCGGGCCGCAGAGCCTTGCGGGCCTGGCGGGCCTGGCGGGCCATGCCTCCTCGAGCTGTCGCCGAGATGGATCAGCTCCTCGGGTACGTGTGCACCAAACGGGCCGAGAGCGGACGAAACCACGTACCGCACCCATCAGGAAGCGACACAATGGCTTCCCCCTCCCCCCTCCCTACATCCCTCCCTACCCCCCACCCTCCCTCCCCCCTCCCCCCCTCCCTCCTCCCCTCCCTGCCCTCCATCCTCCCCGCCCTGCGTCCCCGAGAGCGCCTGCTGATCGCCTAGGCACGCCCGCACCACGTGCATACGCGGTAGCGCTGCCTGCCCTCCTGGCGCCCGAGCGCCTGCCAATCGTAGGGTAGGCCAACCCGCCACACGTACATGCGTTGGTGCTGC
This sequence comes from Odontothrips loti, assembly GCA_038380765.1. Taxonomy (NCBI): domain Eukaryota; kingdom Metazoa; phylum Arthropoda; class Insecta; order Thysanoptera; family Thripidae; genus Odontothrips; species Odontothrips loti. The sequence goes on along the minus strand of CM076245.1, from coordinate 7,139,491 downwards.
CTACCCTCCAGTTCGCAGGCGCTTGGGTGAGGATGTGGCCCTCACGCCAACCTGCTTGTTCGTCTATCTACCTCCTTCGGAAGCCACACACACACACACACACACACACACATATATATATATGTATATGTATATATATATATATATATATATATATATATATATATATATATATGCGCCAGTGTGGACCGCCGTGCGACGGCGCGTTGGGAGCGTGGCGGGAGAAAGGCGTGCTGCTGCGAGCTAAACGAACCAGAAGGGGAAAGAAAAACAGCGACCAGACCTCGCCCCGCCACGTCCGACCCCGGCGACGCGGTGACGCCCTTAGCGCCATTGCGTCACCCGCTGCCGCACACCCGGCCCAGTGTGTGTGTGTGCGCGCGCGTGTGTGTGTGTGTGTGTGCGTGTGCGTGTGCTTGTGCGTGGTGGGACCACGCTACATTAGAACCGTGACACTAGGCCTTCCCACACAGCCAATTCCAGGAGTCGTTGAAATGGACAACTGTCAGAGAGTGATGCTTCTGAGCCATCGTGAAGCAACATATTGAGAGTATCGATCTTGGTATGAACACATTCACATTTTAAATAAATAAATTTTGAGCCAATGAAGGCATTGAGAAGAGAAGAAAAGACAAGGAAGGGAAGTCCGCGCGTAAATCCCGGATTTTGTCCTTTTTTCCAGCCATACCCTCTCTGCCGCACACCTGCGGAACACCGGACCCCCACTCTGCCGCACACCTGCAGAACACCGGGCCCCCTCGGCCCCCTCGGCCCCCTCGGCCCCCTCGGCCCCCTCGGCCCCCTCGGCCCCCTCAGCCCCTTCGGCCCCCCGGCCCCCTCGGCCCCCTCTCAACGTCACGCTGCGCCGGTGAGCCCCAGCCGCGTTCGGTCGTCAAATGTTTGCGTAAAATAGAAGGGCAGCGAAGGGAGTCCCAGAGTCCCACCGCCCATGACGTCCCGGCTCACCGCGGGCACACAGGACGCCCACAAACACCCCCTTATAAATTGCTCAGATTATGCTGTAAAGAGTAAACTAAGCGCGCCAGTTATTTGAGCAGCGTTCTTCCTCTTCTGGTTCCCGCCGCGGCCGAGCTCTGGCACTCGGTGCGGGATGAATTAGTTATCCTGTTACCGACAAGCCGTCTCTCGATCGTGCCTTATTAGCGTCTTTGTCGGTGACTGTTATGGGAGAAGAGACCCCTCCTGAACCCCGTCCAATAAAGACACGTGACATTCATGATTTCGATAGTGGGTGGAAAGGAGAAATGCTCGAAAAATTGCCGTTTCTTACAGACCTTAAAAAAAGCGGCCTGTGTTTAGAAATGAACGCTGCGCGATCCTTAAATAAGTAAATCAAATGTGCAATGTTTTACGCGAGGTGTACTCGCATTGTCTGAACAACACGGTCATTAATAGATGCAGCTTCTAATTACGCCCCTCCTTTCGTCGTTACCCTCCTGGCTTGAAATGAAAGCGAATGAGCTTGAAAGCCTTATAAATTGTCATGCTCCCTCCTCAGTATCCCCTCCACCTTCTCCCCCTCCCCCACCCCGGCCCTCTTTCTCTCTCTCTCTTTCTGATGTGTCGTCCGGAAATTTCCTCCCTTCGCTCCCAGCCCCCCTTTCCACCTCTTAATACACCTCCTTTCTCTTCTGCCCGTCGGTTCGTGTCGCGATCTCAACGCGTTCTCTCCTTCCCCCGCACCCTCTTTCTCGACCTATCACTCTGTTTTCGGTGACGTTTTTCTTTGTCTTCATTTATAACCTTCCTTACTCCTGCCTCCCTCTTCCTCCCCGCTCCCCTTGGGCGCCTTTTGTTTCCCCTCTCTCTCTCTCCCTCTCTTTCCCGCTCACTCCCGCTCACTCAACATCTTCCAACAGAGATCGGCGCCAAAAAAATCAATTCCGAGGTGACGGTGTTTCCCTTTCCCGTCGCGGGAGGCCGAGGGTTGGTCTGCTGGTCCGGGCTGGCAGCCGGGCCTGACTCATCCGCCTTCCGCCGTACTCTCTCTCCATCCGCCGTTAGGACTCGGCTCCGGGCCGCGGCGCCGGGAGCGCTCCGGTGATGAAGACGCGTGTGTCAGACCGCGCCGCTCTCCCTTTTTTGTTCCACAAAGCGCGCCTCGCTGTTGACAGCCCCGCCTGGGGCTGCCTGGGGCACTGTGTCGTTTCTATTAGGGAACAAAGGGACCCATGGCGCTGCGTTGTTCAAAAGAGTGTGTGATCTGACGCGACGCGGCGAACGCTCCATTTTTTTATTTTTTTTTTTTTGCGCGCGCGTTGTCCGCAATTAATTACGCAAACTGTAATAATTCTTGTCATTAACGCGTGCGTTGTCTTGTTCGTTGTGTTGCAGATGGTGGCGACGGGGGAGGCGGGGCCGGCGGGCTCGGACGGCTCGGACTCGGGGACCCTGAGCAAGCTGCGGCAGACCCTCTCCACCGGGCTCATGACGGCGCAGGACAGAGGTGAGGCCAAAAGCAGCAGCTAAGACCCTGCCGCCCGTGACTCTGTTCCCACCTGGGTGACTCCGGGGGCTCCGGGGCCTCCAGGCCGGCAGGAACCATCACAGGGGAGCGCGCTGCCACGCGCCACACGTTCCTCCTTGGTGTGAACAACCTGAGGAGGCACGGCATGCGGCGGGGACTCGCTGCTGGGCTCCACTTCCTCTCCGTTTCCACGGGAGCAAAACCTTCCTTTAGATCTCGGAAAATTGCATTAATCCCCCCCCCCCTCGTTTCCATTCCTGGCAAAAGCTTCCCTGAGGATTGTAAGGCTCGGGGGGGGGGGGGGGGGCACCACCTGTTGGGGGAGGGAGAGGGGGGGGGGACTCCATTCCCCCGGGACGGGGCAATCACCGGGGCCGTTCCTCTATTTTCCAGAGGGTCTTTAATTGGTTAAGGACTCTCCTACGCGTGCGCCAAAGCGGCGGCGGCGGCGCCGCGGCTGGGATTCGCGCGCACGATATCCAATTAGAGAACAAACGGTACAACAACAAGCAGTCCCCGCCGCGCCGGGTGTAACAAGTGGAAGCCGAGCGGGCTGGGCTGGGCAGGGCTCCCCGGGCAGCGCCACGCGCCACAGCGCCGCGTGTACCGAGTCCGAGGAGGGAAGTTCTACAAAGGGCAGCGGGTGCAGAGCCGACCTGCTTCGTGTGCACGGCCTCTATCGGGGCCCGGGCCTGTAGGCGGCCTCCGTCCGGGTCGGCGCAAAGCCACTCCTCGCGGCGCGCCGTAATCCCCCCTAGAAAACAGACCGGGATACAAATGGTGCGCCTCAGGGCGGCTCACGGGGAGCTTATTTCGTGCAATCAAACACCTCATATATACGGCCCCGCCGGCCCCCCGCGGCCGTTACGCCGTAACAACTCGACTTTGATGTGGTCCCCATTTGCTACTCGGCTGAGCACCACGTAGACAGGCCAAGTTCAGAGGGCCCCGGGGGCAGGGCTATAGACGCGTTCGGGTCGCGGCAACGACATCGCGCTCGTGGCGTTTGCTGCGGCAGCCCACGAGGGGGCCCTCGGCGGGGCGCGAGGGCGCGGGGGTACGGGGGCGCGGGGGTACGGGGGGCACGGGGGCACTGGGCTGCCTCCGACTGCGTCATTGTGTCGCGCTTAAAGCATTGCACGGCAGAAAAAAGGGTGAGGGCTCGCAGAAAATTTTAAAATTGCTCTGACATCGTCGAGACAATTTCCAGCCGTCGAGCTCCCGGTTTAGATAGTGTTGTCGATGTGGCTGTAGCAGAGCTGTCTTGTGTTGCAGTCAACAAGCTGACCCCGACCTCCAACCGCGCCGCCCACTCGCCGCCAGAGGAGCCCCAGCCGGAGGAGAAGCCGCCGGAGCCATCGCCGCCGAAACCAACACCGTAAGCAGACGTCGTCTCTTCGCCGATTGGGGGCTATTGTGTCATGCCAGCAGCGGTCCCCAGCTCGGCGCGGCCCGGGGACCGGTCGATTCTCTGTCTCGGGGACTCTAGCCGCCAGGGTCTAACGCTGACTGGAGTGGTCGCCACGACTTGGCGGGGAGGGGACCTTCAGACCGTTTGTCTAGCGGGGCCCGGGGCCGTGCGCCGTGCGTGGGCCCATTTCTAAAGACGGCCGCCCCCTGCCCGCTGCCTGAGATGGCGGCCCCCGTGTGCCCCGAGCCCATATCCACCCTTTTTCTTTAGAGTTGTCTTGGCAACAGTGAGTGCGAAATAAGGGACAGAAGAGGGGAAGGGATAAAAGAGGAGGGGGGAGCGTTTACGGTTGGATCGAGCCAGATTCGAAGTTTGCCATGCACTCGCCAGTGTAAGTGCGTTCGACTCAGCCTTGCGCGTGGCGGGGAGTGAGGAGCCGGGTGGGGCTGGGCGGGGCCGGGCGGAGCTCTCGACAGCAGGCAGCCGAGCCAGCCGCGCGCGGCAGACGGCAGAGCAGGGCACAGCAGGGCACAGCTAGCAGGGCAGCACAGGGCAGAGCAGAGCACAGCAGGGCACAGCTAGCAGGGCAGCACAGGGCAGAGCAGAGCGGATCCCCGGCCCCAGCAGCGCATCGGGCCCCGAACAATAGCGCTCGGGAATATGTAGCTCTCAGCAGCGTACCCTCTGTGGCTGCCAGCTCAACGGCTCGACTCAATGTGCGGAATAACGGCGACGGGCGCTTTACGAAAAAAAAAAAACTCCCAGCCCTGATGTTTTACAGGCCCTTCCCGGTGATTTTAATCGCGCTCTCTCTGTGGCAACGCACGTTTTATTTCCATTATTTATTCGTGGCGCTCTACCCCCTCCCAAGTGCGCGCGTGACGCCGGCTCGATTTTCATTTCCCGCCCACCGCCACTCTTTGGGCTCCGGGGCTGTCCGGGCCGGGCGTAGGCGTGAGCGTGGAGCGCCGCGGTCTGTCCCAGCCGGACACCCGCCTATACCGCAGTTGTGTGTTTTTTTTAAAGCAAAGATGATCTGCAAACAAGAGGTTCTGAAAAGGGTCTAGAGGCAGCGATCGCGGGCGATGCCAGTAGGCGGGGGACCGCGGACCACGGGAGGGGGCTGCCGAGGCCGACCCGAGCCGAGCTGGTCGAGCAGACCACCCCTGTCGCCACACCGCCAACCGCCGACCGCCATGGGAGATTTCATCTGCTGTGGATTACCACGGCGGGCCTAGCAGTCGGCCGTGGGCTGGCGGTGGTGGTGGTGGTTGTGGTGATGGTGGAACGGATCGATCCAAAATTGCGTATTACGGCAGACGGTTCGGTAAATACACCGGCCGAATAATTTTGCAGCAGATGAAACAGTCGTCGTAATGGAATTGTAAAAGGAATGTGTGTGGGGCGGGCCGCAGGGGGCGTGCCCTCCAGGTCGGAGGGCGTAGGCTACCGGCTATACTGGCTCTCAACCTTTAATCCCCGCAATGCCACTATTAATCAATGCCCCCCCCCCCCCCTGCTGGCTGTGCTGGCTGCCCGCGGCACTGCCCGGTGTGGTGTGCGCTGGCTGGGGCCGGGAAGGGCCCGCAATTACCACCAAAGTTTTACTTGGAGAGTGGCAGAGCGGGGAGGTCGGCGGGCGCCTCGGCTCCTCCTGCCACTGCTGCTGCTGCTGCTGCTGCTGCTGCTGCCACTGCTGCTGCAACACAGCGATACATCCAGCAACAGTGTGCGGTGCGGCCACCCGCAACACAGTGCTCGCAGGCCACAAGTGTGGCTAGGGGGGGGGGGGGGGGGGCAGCGGTGGATGGGAGGGCCGGAGGGGAGGGAGGGACCGCGCCGCCAGGGACCGTCCCGGACCGTCCCGGCCCCGGACTGTGGACTGTAGAGTGAACTTTGACCTCAATGTGACTGCCATGCGGCCATCAGGCCCTGGGGCACCCGTAGTCCTGGGGCGGGCAGAGGCCACGACGGGCAGGGTCCCCGGCCGGCCCCAGTGCCTCTGCAGAACCTTCGTCAGACGCCCCCTGCCGCGCCCGGCCCGCCAAGTGGCAAGGCGTTTATTCGGACTTTGGCGTGCTTTGGTCCATTCCGAGGAGCAAACAGAGTTAATTGTGTGCACGGCATTTGCCTCACGCTCTGCTTCTGCTTTATGGAGGCTCGGAACCTCCCTGAATTATTTCGGACCGTGCGGGCTTGGAGTTTGGCGAGAGCTTCGCGGCGGCGGCGGTGGCGGCGGTGGCGGCGGCAGCAGCAGCAGCCTTGTTAGGGCTTCGCGTGAAGACTTGGGGTTGGCGGCCTCGCACCCAGGCCCCGGTCTGTGACTGGAGCCGCCAGGGCCGTGTAGTGCCCGCCTGCCTCAGCAGTGAAACTCTTATAATACTAGCTATTCATCTGTCTTCCAACGCCACCTGAATCTGCAGGAAAGTGGCTTCTATACCAACCCACCTGACACGATTTTTCATATCGATGCTTGCCGATAACCTGCTTGTTGACAAGTGATTTGGAGCTCGGTTTCATATCGCGGAGAACGTTGTATATGCTTTCGAGCCTGTTTGGTCGGGCGCTGGCGGCCGCAGAGGGTAATGGCTTGCAAACGCGCGGGATATTATTTGTTCGCAGTCCGGGGGGGGGGGGGGGGGGGTAAGCTTTGGCAGCTTTCACAGCGGATCCGCCTAGCTCTAGGTGCGCGGCGCGCCCACCGCAGGCCCCGCAGGCATACCGGGCCTAGCCCGGAGCCCAGCCAGCGGCGCTCGGTTAAGCGCGAGAGTGGGCTAATGTCCGAGGAAAATAAGGGAAAAGTACGTTTTCGCTCCCTTCCTTCCGCCTCCCCGCCCGCCCTTCCCTCCACTCCCCGCATCCGACATCTCGGTGGTCGCGGCGGCGGGGCAACTCCGGCCCGCGCCTGCCGCTCCGTGCGCAACTTTTGCTTTCCAAGTCGGCTAATACAAACAGAGGGAGACCGCGGGAGGGGGCGGGGGTGGGGGTGGGGGCACGGTAGGCCCGGAGGTGGCAGCTGCCGCGGCCCGCGACCGCGCCCCGCCGTAAATTAAGCGAACAGGGAAAAGCTTAAGGGATCGGGGAGATTAGCGCCAAGAACAACAGCAAGATGTGGCAGTGGCGGCAGCGCGCCTGAATGATTGATACAGTCGGACTGGTGGCAGCGACGACCCATAGACGCGCCCTCTGCGCTGTCGCCGGGAGGACGCAGACGGTGTGTGTGTGTGTGTGTGTGTGTGTGTGCGTGTGTGTGTGTATGTGCGTGTGTGTACGAAGGTCAGAAGCATCCCGGTCGGTCCTGTCCCGTGTTCGAGGACCCCGCCGCCGTCCTCGGCTTTGCTCGACAGTGTCTCTGTTTCCTCCCCTCCTCCTCCTCCTCCCTCCTCCTCCTCCCCGCGGACCGCACCCGCCGTCGCCGTACGTGGATTAGCGGCGCATAACTCGATCCTAGATAGCTATGTTATATGTGTGTGTGGGGGGGGGGGGGGGCACAAGCACTGCACGTGTGCGCGCTGTTCCGGTGTTGGGATGGATGGGAGCGCGTGTCGGCCCTCTCGGGGGAGGGGGAGGGGGTGGCGACGCGCGTGTAGTTATCGAAGGGGAGGGGGAGAGAGGAGGAGGGGGCGGTCATGGTCACGTATGTGCTGCGTATGGGCTGCTGAGGATGGACATCCTCCACGCGGTCTCCAGGGCCGTCCAGAGCATCACGGGATTACCAAGTAGAAACTGCAACGCTTCCACGTGAGCATTTTGCGGGGGATGATGATTCTAATAAGCATTCGGAACGAATGGTGAGTGTACACATTTTTTTTCCTTCGGTGTAGTCCATAATGCACATGCCGCGTTACAAGTGCTTGTTTGACGCGAGCAGGACTATCTTCTCCGGCCCGGTGCCGGCTGCCGGCTGCGAGAGCCAGGGGAGCCAGCTGCTGACCACACGGCAGTGCTCGGCACAAATCAGCGCGCAGATGAATAAAAAAAAAACGGAATGGTCCATTTATTCGATGATTGTTTTTGGCCACGGTCCAGCCGGATGGAGAGGGGGGGGGGGCAGCGGTCGTCCGCCCCCTCACATCGGGCCCCTCTCCGTCCGCTCGATACAGAACATCATCACGGATTGGTCCACGGCCCAAACTTCGCCGGGCGTTTCCGCGAGCGGGCACAGGAAACGGCCTGGGCACGGCCTCCGAGGGGCGGGCCGGGGGCGTGCTGGGGGTGGGCTGGGCCGGGGGCGGGCTACAGCTGCCCGGGGCGGCATCCCAGGTATGTTTGTTTCAACAATGAAGCGGGGGCTCATAATGTGAGGGATCGCCGAGATGAAGCTTCCCCCTGAATGTTTCACATTTTTCCGGGCTTCCAGGAAAGCGCCAGCGCTCTGCCAACAGATGAAAGTAGCCTCGGGCCGCGGTGTCTACCGGCACGGCGCGGCGCCGTTGTGGCCCCAGGGCACCTCTCTTATCCGGGCTCCCCTCGCTGGATCTCGGCGCCATTACTGCTTTTGCTCCGATTAATTTTGGATAATCTTAATTAAATTTTCCCGATACGAATCTCGTTCAATTAGTGTGTTGAAACTCGAGACCATCAGGATGAGATCACCTTCTTCAATAAATAGAAATATACAGTGAAAAAGAAATGCATTCGTAGTACTGGCCTACCTAAGGAAAAAATTCCGCAAATGATCAAACCGTAGCATATGGTTGCATTCTTACGAAATTATTCCCGTAGATCCAAAGAAACTGTAGTCATCTTTCCCCTACTACAGTAAAAAATTTAAACAGGGCAATGTCGAGCACAAACATCCCCTAGGATTTCCAAAGGAGATTTATGTTGCTTTTTTTACGAGGAAGGTTTCGGGCCGGTGTGTTAAAAAAGGGGAAAGCGCCGTGTTTTGGTCAGCAGCCGCAGCCAGCCGCCCTCTTCCAGTTCCCAATTCATTATTTAAACCCATTTTTTATCGGCCAAAAAAGCAAGGAGTGTGGGGAGGGGTGGGAGAGGGGGTGCGTGTGGTCAGCGGCGGCAGTAAAACGGCCTCCCATCCGCGCCGCCACCCGGCCCACAACATGTGAACTCCATTCCTTTCCGTTTGGAACGGAAAGTTGACCGTCACGGGCAACGCGCGCGGCGGGGGCGTGTTCTCCGGGGGCGGGGGACGGAGGGGGCGGGGGGCGGTGTCCGGGGGCGGGGGTCTGGGGGCGTGCCTGGAGGCCCCAAACGGCTGCTCTCACACGATACTCGGGGGCGGTACGACGCGGCGCGGCCGTTCGGCGATCATCTCGAATGGCGCGTCCCCCGCCCGTCGCAGCCATTCGCAAGGGAGGCGGGGACGAGATTGCGGAATGGTGTGTTGTGTGTGTGTGTGTGTGTGTGTGTGTGTGTGTGTGTGTGTATGATGGGAGTGAGGCTGGCAAGTGTGTGTGTGTGTGTGACTGTGACAATGCAGCAACAGTTGTTCCATAAGCCCAGACCGGAGCGGCCTGCTCCCGGCCTCCAGCAGACGGAGCTGCGCGCTGCCAGAGCGCTGCGCTGCGCCGAGGCCAGAGGCAGGGCCGCGGCCCGCAGGGTCCTCGCCGCTCCTCTCCGCGCTCTCTTCGCCGTCTCCTGCCTCCTTCCGCACCCCAAAAGTAATCACAAAAGAGCAGCACAAGCAAGCAGGCAGCCTATGCATAGAAAAACAGGGTGGGCGCGCCCGCGCAGCGACAGGAAATATAAAACGGCGTAGCACGCGGCGGGACGGGGCCGACTGTGACAGGAAGCGCGCGGACCAGCGAAATGCGATCGCAACAGGCAACATTCCAAACGCGCGCGCGCGCGCGTGTGTGTGTGTGTGTGTGTGTGTGTGTGTGTGCCCGTCACGCTGCATGATGCGTCCCGCGCTGGACAGTCGAGTTTGCGCTTTCGCAGAGGAGAACTGGCATATGGCAGTGGGCGGCGCAGATAAAACGTAGCCTCGGCCTCTCGCGCCTCGCTCTCCGTGTTCGCGCTGAAAAACGTTTCATCCCTCCTGCAAACCACTACAGCGCACACAGCTTTTTGTTGTGTCCGCCGCCGCTGCTGCCGTTGCCCACTTCTTCGTGCACTCCGTCCTGCTTTTTATGTAGTGGACCTTTATACCTATTTTTTCCCCATACTTGTTTTTTCCTTGTTGCTTCCTGTTCCGCACACGTTTTTTTTTTTTTTGGTCCTTAAAGTAACCGTTCATATTTCAATGCCACAAGTGGAGAATGACCTATTTTTGGGCCAGTCCAAGCGCACACGGTGCCTGCGCTGCGCTGGGCAGGCAGTATGCTGGCTGGCCTACCCTGGCACTCGCAGGCGCTCGGCGTCACCGCTCGCCGTTTTAGCTCAGTAACGTGGGACGCCGCACTGCGCTCGTCTCGCGGCCATCCTCGTTCTGGAGAAGTGCAATCAGCACCATTTCCCGGCAGCAGAAATGCTCCCTCTACCAGTAAGAGAGTAAGAGGCAGAAGGACTGGCGGTCGTCATGTTTTTTTCTCCGTCTTTCCTTTCACCGTTCCCCGCCGCAGTAGCGAGTACCGCCCCTGGAGCGAAATGAGCCGGTGGGTGAGCGCGACCAGCGGATGCCCTCACTGCACTCTCAGTAGCTTGCTGCCGTCGTCAACCGCTGCCTCCATCAGGGGAAAAAGGTACAAAAGACCTTCTCCTCTCCGCCATTTTCTCTGTTCCTCTCATATTCTCCCACCCCCCTTTTTTCATTAGTGAGCCCGCAAGCCCCGTTCAGTTGCACTCCGGGGCCTCGGTCATACTGGGATGGTTGTCCCCGCGGAATGGATGAGAGCAAGGGGCCTTCGGCTGGTTCATATGTAAAAGTATGTGTTCCAGGAGAGGGAGAGAGAGAGAGAGAGAGAGAGAGAGAGAGAGAGAGAGAGAGAGAGAGAGAGAGAGAGAGAGAGAGAGAGAGAGAGAGAGAGAGAGAGAGAGAGAGAGAGAGAGAGAGAGAGAGAGAGAGAGAGAGAGAGAGAGAGAGAGAGAGAGAGAGAGAGAGAGAGAGAGAGAGAGAGAGAGAGAGAGAGAGAGAGAGAGAGAGAGAGAGAGAGAGAGAGAGAGAGAGAGAGAGAGAGAGAGAGAGAGAGAGAGAGAGAGAGAGAGAGAGAGAGAGAGAGAGAGAGAGAGAGAGAGAGCGATAGAGAGAGAGAGAGAGAGAGAAGGGCAACCGAGCCTCGGAGTGCGGGAGGGGAAAACAAAAAAAAGGGAAAATCTGCCGAGGCGGCCGTTTTTGTGGCCGTTGCAGCGCGCGCACATATTCGCGAGGCTACGAGGCATCTCTGGCTCCGGCCGTGGTGTGGAGCTCCGGGCTCTGGCTCTGCGTCACGGAGGAGCAGAGAGAGAGAGAGAGAGAGAGAGAGAGAGAGAGAGAGAGAGAGAGAGAGAGAGAGAGAGAGAGAGAGAGAGAGAGAGAGAGAGAGAGAGAGAGAGAGAGAGAGAGAGAGAGAGAGAGAGAGAGAGAGAGAGAGAGAGAGAGAGAGAGAGAGAGAGAGAGAGAGAGAGAGGAAGTCGCTGGGCTCGGAGGCCGGAGGTGGCGGTCTGGGCCCCGGCTGCCCTGGAGGGTAACGCTGAGCTCGCCCATCCCTCACTGCGGGATCGGAGCCGGGTGGAGCCGGGCTAAACTGGGGCACCGCCGGGCACCGTCGGCCACCGGCCGCACGGCGTGGGGGGGGGGGGGGGAGCCGGGGTCACTCGACGCACCTGGCCCCAGATGAGATATACGTTTTTCGCCTCCCAAAATGGTCCTCCTCCCCATCCTTCTGACGTGAGTCGCGGCATTTACAGTTCCAGCCCACAGACGGCAGCAGGGGTGGGGTGGCTCCGGCAGGCTCCGGGACCTTGTGCGCGAGGAATGGGTGTGGCGTGAGGCTCGGCGGGGAGTGAAGGGGCATTGAAATGCAAAGGCGCTCCGAGGCTGAGCCGAGGCGGCCGAGGCGGCCGAAGGCCCTCCTGGGGTGTCGGCGCACCGCCCGGCCCGGCCCGGCCCGGCACCGTGCGGCCGTGCACACGTGGGCCCCTGGCGGCCCGGCGGCCCCGGACACGGCGTGACGGTCTCACGGCCGTGGTGTTCTCTTCTTTTGTCAGGGGTTGCGAGGCGCCCCAGCTTTAAATTCCATATGGAATGTTATATGGATATACACTTTTTCCAATCTGAATTTCTATACTTCTGGAATTCAACACTGTAATAAAAAACTACGGAAATTTCCGTTATTGAGTAACTTTGGCTGTCCGTGATTTGCCACGGAGCACGGTACGGAACCGTATACCATTTTAGACGCAGAAGTGAAGTGGACAGTTAGCAGACTAAATGGTACGGAGCAGGTTTGAGGATTCCAGCGTGGCCCAGAACGGAGGGCAAATGTACGGAACGTGTCACAGTTTGGCAAGTTCCCTACATTTGCCCTCCGTTCTGGGGCATGCTGGAATCCCCAAACCTGCTCCGTACCTCAAAATCTCCGTCCGAAAGGTATTGCGTGTCTTGCCAAAAGTTGACCGTAATGACCTGGTCCGTGTTTATACTTCACTGAAATGTTGTGCCAGGTCCGTTCCAATTGCGTCCGTAGCATGTATATGGAGAGTGTGGACATTTTTTACAGTGAAAAATCCATCTAGTAATTGGAACGAATCCAGCTGCATTTCATGAATCCATATGAAAATAATCCAGAGCATAGAATCCTAATCCAGATGGATTTATAAGAATCCGGGATCTGGATTTTAGAATTTCCCATACTGGAAAGTAGCTGGAGATGGAAAACAAAATTCAGTCTCTCTGCGAAACTGAGCACTTCCAACATCACCTCAAGTCACTTCTTGAACGTCAGAACCGAGACTGTGCCAAATCTGCTATCAGATTTTCTCTATCTTCTTTCGTTCTCGAGGTACCCGATTTTGGGTCACCGATTTCGGCGACATTCAAATGGCCCTAGTAATTTTGAGCAGAGATGCTACACACCAAATTTCAATCCATTATTACAAGAACTTTGGATTTTATATGAAGTTGAATTTTGAATGGAATTTGGAATCCAGATGGATTTATCATTTCCAGTATGGAAAATACTGTATGGAATCTAAGCTTTTCCCACACCCCTTTTCCAGATGGTAATATATTTTCCATTGTGGGAAATTATTTCCACTCTGGAAAATTTCCGCAACGGAAGAAAAGGCTTTGTGGAAACCAAATTTTCCAGATGGAGATCTTTTTCCATTGTGGAAGCCATTGAATTTTCAAAAGCCATCTGGAAATGGAAAACCCATCTGGAAATCAGAAAATCCATATGGAAATTGACCAAAATCCAGGTGGAATTTAAAGCTGGGTGGCGGCGGAGAATAGAAGGGAGGGGGTGTCTGTCAATACTCTCTACCCCGACCGGACCAGAGTGTTGGTTGAGGGAGAACGAACGTGTGCGTGGCGGCGTACTCGCAGAGAGAGCAAGAGATAGAGATAGTGATAGTGATAATGAGAGATAGAGAGAGTTAGAGAGAGAGAGAGAGAGATAGAGCGAGAAAGATAGAGAGATATATATAAAGATTGAGGTAGATAAAGATTGAGATAGATAAAGATTGAGATAGATAAAGATTGAGATAGATAAAGATTGAGATAGATAAAGATTGAGATGGATAAAGATTGAGAGAGAGAGAGAGAGAGAGAGAGAGAGAGAGAGAGAGAGAGAGAGAGAGAGAGAGAGAGGGACGTGGGGCAGAGCGGCAGCAGCGGCAGGCCTTCAACGGAATCACTGAGCCGGATGATCGCGTACATCTCAGTCGCCAGCTGGCCCCGGTAGGTCTTCATGGCGCACGACGGCAGCACGGAGCGGACGGGTTCTGCGCGCGCCGAGCGCCGAGCCCCGCTGAGACACTCGAGCACAAAACAACCGGGCTGCGGGCTGCGGGCTGCGGGCGCCGTGTAGTCTGCTGTGGCGTCCCGCTCGCAGTATCAAGGCCAGTAAAAAGCCTGCGGGCGCCTTCTGAAAAGAGTCTCGGCTGGAGAGCGGGGAGCACGCAGGAGAGCTTCCCGCGGGAGCCGTTCGGGGCCCCCTAATTGGGTTGGAGGAGCGACCTCTAACCGGAGCAGGATAACAACAAGACCGACTGGCCCCCCAAAGCCTCCCGGCTGGGCTGCGCTGGCAGGCCGCCAGTTTGGTGACTGTTGCCTGTGCTCATGTGGGCCGGGCCGGGCCGGGCCGGGACAGCGCTGGGCGGCACCCCGCCGCACCCCCACGCCTGTTGCTGTGGGGCCCACGCTGCCGCCGGGGGGCACGTCGACAGCCACGCACGTCACCGAGTCGCACCCCGGCCCAGAATAAAGGGTACGGAACAGCGTCCAGCGGGGGGTCCACGATCTACTGGACTGGTGGGCTGCAATAAATAGCGTTGTGGAACGAGAAGAAAAGGCGTGTCCTGTCAGCAGGAGACGCGCGATTAGATCTACTGCTGCGCTCGCACGGCGTCCGCACGGGGCACCGGGTAAGAACGTGATCCCCGACTTCTCTCCACTTTGTGGCTCTCGCGACACGGCAGTGGTGCAAAGCGTGACAAAGCGGGGGCTCACGCGCACAGTGTACTCGGCAGCGCCGGTCCTCCCTGCCTCCCTCCCTCCCCGACCGCCGTGGCCGCGACGTGCAGAGGGAAAGAAATGTATCTCGCAGTGGTTTGGCCCGCTTAACGATTTCCGCTGGTGTCGCCCTAACAAGCGCGCCGCTCCTGCCGCCGCTCTCCGTACGTCTCCGCCCCCCCCCCCCCCCCCCCCGGCCCACCACATCCCCGCTCCGGCAGCGGCCAACGGGCCGAGGCAGGAGGGATGCAGAGCTTCATAAAAGCGATTAAACACACACACACACACACACACACACACACACGTGTGCGCCCGTGCGCGCGCGCACTGCCCGGAGGGCTAAGGGTCTCCCGGGGCTGCGGATCAGATTCACAAGCGTACCGCCGGTTATTTCAAGCACCGCTCGCTCACCCCACCTCACCCCACCGCCGCTACCCCAGCCGTGTTCCACTTTTGTACCGCCATCGTCGAGTGCGGCGGGTCGGCGGTAAGGGGTTGGCGGGGGAGGTGCAGCGGTCGTGCTATTCCTGACACCCGCGCGCGTCTTCTTAGTCAATTAGGGGGCCCCTGCGCGCGGCACGGCGGCTCGGCCATCCACTCCAGTGAGCCGAGGCGCGCGGCGGGTGCTGTTTAGGGGCCGCGGCGCCGGGTCATGCCGGGACCAGTTAGGGTGACCCCTCCGGGCTGCGGACGGCTGCGGGCAGCCCCACGCGGGGGCGGAGCTGCGGGGGCGGGAGTTGTAACTGAATAGCGCTACGGGATGAAAGGGTTGGGCAGGAGGAAAGTGTGGTAGGGGGGGGGGGGGGGGCGATGAAACATTCAAATGGAGAGATGCGAAAGTGGCGTTGATGTGAATCCATGGGGGAAAGGGGGAGAGGGGGTGAAGAGCGATCACAGAGCGTGCAACTCGCGCAGGCCGCGCGGGGCGGGGCGTGGCGGGGCGGGGCGGCGGCCCCGTGGGCTGGGCCCGGTGGGGGAAGCAGAGTCCGATCGATATGGGGAAGGCAGGATAGCTGGATAGGCAGGCAGGCAGACACCAGGCGCACCTGGAGGTAGGGCAGGGGCCGGCGGGGGCCCGTGGTCTCGCTTTGACCCCTTTGTACCGCCATTCTCTTTCCTTTCTCGCTCATTTTTCTGCCTGTCGCCCTCCTGCAGCTGTACGTTGTCGACAGCTTCAAATGGCCATTCGTTCGACTGAGATACAAAACAAGCCGTCAGCAGGGATCCGCGGGGGGGGGGGGGGGGGGGGGTCGGCAGGGCGCGGGCACAGCAACAGTCCGGACGGCTGTGATAAAGGGGACAGGACTACTGCTGACGGCGCCTCACACGACAGGCCGCATCTGCGCTACCGCGTTCTACCTCGCCGGCCCTCCACCCTGCGAGTAGGCTCCTCCTGCCCGCCTCACTGCCCGAAAGTGCGGCCAAACGTCTCTTTTTATCGCGAGAAGAAAGTGCAAAAGCGGGGACGCCAAGGGAATAAAGTAGCGACCACGACGACCAGAGGACGGCACGCAGCGCGGCAAGGGCCTCGGTCCTCGGTCCTCGGCCCTCGGCCCTTGGTCCCTCTGTCCCTCCGGAACGTCACGTACCGAGTTGGTCCGGTGGCCCGGGCATCTAGGTAACCCCTCCGGCCCTCCACCCTCCGCCCTCCGGGCTCCGGGTCCGTCACAGCTCGGAACAGCTGAGCGGCCTCCACGCCTAGCAGTCAGGCAACCCAATCTGCCGGACTCGGTAAGGCCAGGGCGCGGTGAGGCCTGGGCCTGGGCCGGCACCGCGGGCCAGAGCGGGCTCCCCTTGATGGAGACTGACTGGATCCATTACACTGGCTGGAGCGGTAGAAGGATTCGGAGGGACACTGAGAGGCCAAGTTTGTGCCCCTCCTCCCCCCCTCCCTTCCCTTCGCCACGCCTAAGCAAGCCCTGCCACGGCCACGCCACGGTCTCACCACGGGCTGGCCACGCACGAACAGGCAGCTCACCCTATCAGACCCACCAACAGGTGAGCCAACAGGCCAAGACCAGGGCAGCGGTGGGCGGCCTGGGCCCGGCACAGGGCTGCCATAGCACTCACTTCACTCACTTTTCTCACTTTTGAGATTTGAGCTCACTTTTGCTCACTTTTCCGACAAAATCTCAATTTTGGGTGTTTGCACCGTACCGCTACCCAAACGCGCGTGACAAAGCAGCCTTTCGAAGCGCGCGGACCGAGGGGGAAACGACGGACGAATTCTGTGTCAGCCGGATGGGGATTACCCCGGATTACCTCGGATTACCCCAGATTACCCCGGATTACTCCAGGATTACTCCCGGATTACACTCAATAAAATTAATAAGGGGTACACAAAAAACGTAAACATTGGCCCGGATTACCCCGGATTACCTCGGATTACCCCGGATTACCTCGGATTACCTCGGATTACCCCGGATTACCTCGGATAACCTCGGATTACCTCGGATTACCCTGGATTACCCCAGATAACCCCGGATTACCTCGGATTACCCTGGATTACTCCAGGATTACTCCCGGATTACACTTAATAAAATTAATTAGGGGTACACAAAAGCGTAAACATTTGCCCGGATTACCTCGGATTACCTCAGATTACCCCGGATTACCTCGGATTACCCCGGATTACCCTGGATTACCCCGGATTACCCCGGATTACCCCGGATGAAAAATCGATGTCAGCCGGATTACCGCCGTCGTTTCCCCCTCGGCGCGGACTCCCCACGTGGGGAGGGACAGGACGGTCCCGACGATCCAGTTTAACTTTTATTTTTATTTAAATGATCTCCAATCTCTTGTCTGTCTGGTCCACGGCATTATGTAGTCCTTTGTCTAGTCTTAGGTTAATAAGACCTGTTTTTGTTATTACTGCCTAGACTGAGGCTTATGTTGGGCCTATACTCTACTGATTTATTGCCTACTCTACTTTAGGCAACAATTGGTGACATTTTGTATTCTTGTTTAATTTATTTTGACAAAGTGATTACATATATGACACTTTCTTGTCTTTAATTTTGCCAAATATCATTGAAGTTATATCAGTCATACCAAAACATCACTTCTATGTTAAAATTTTTATGTTGCGTGCACTGAAAATGTCTGAAAAGCTTGGTTTTAGTCCGCTTTTGATCTCAAATTTCTCACGTTTTGTTCACTTTCAACCTAAAATTTTCACTTATTGCTCACTTTCACGGGGGGAAAAGCTCACTTTCTCACTTTATTTTTCCACTGGCTCGCTGGCAGCCCTGCCCGGCCAGGAAAGAGCGTCGGCCGGGCTGACGCTTGATGAGGTCGTAGAGTTGTGATGTGACCTCCAGAGGTGTCGTCCCTAAGGCAGTACGCCACGAATTCACGCACCGTAAACCGCGTTCAGAGCGACGACGCCGAGCGCCTGCAAGTGGAAGGGTAGGCCAGCCCGCACGACACTCGTGCGTGAAGACGTCGAGGATGCCTACGCAGCAGGCGCCATCTGTATCAGACAATGTTTATTCTGACTTATTTCTCGACGACGAGGTTGTTTTGTCTGTCCGGGGAGACTTGCTGGAGGGGGTGGGACGTGGGACATGCTCCGCACCTCGGCTGCCTGCGGAAGCAGCGAGCACCCAATAAGGGATGGTCGGGCTCCGTCGTCACGCTTCGCTGGCTATTTATAAACCCCGCCAGCGACTGGGGAGGAGAAAGAGCACTGGGGCTGGGGTGTCTGCTCCGCTCTGCTCTGCGCGTCTCTTCGGCCTCGGCGTGGCGTCTCGCAGCCCATCCCCGCCGGCCCTATGGTGCCATCCCTGCCAGCCCGGCACTCGGCTGTGACAGCGGTGCGCGGGGCCTGTGGGCCCCCTCCGGGGCCCCGTTTGGGGCCGCGAGGCGCTCGGGGGCGGCCCCCGGCCTCCGGCCCCCGGCCCCCGGCCCCCGGCCCCCGGCCCCCGGCCCCCGGCCCCCGGCCTCGGCTCGGTGCGCGCGCCATCTTACGCTGGGATCATTGTGTCGGCCCAAAGTTTGATGCCGTGAAACACACACCGCCGCCGGCAGGTGGGGCGTGGCTGGGCGTGGCTGGGCGTGGCGGGTGGCGTGGTGGCGGCATGACGTCATCGCGTTCGTCTTCCCCTTCCTGCTGCGCGTGGGGGCTGCACGTGGGTGGCCAGGCTGAGCCCCGGGCCAGGCCAGGCCAGCGCCGGGCCAGCCCACCTCTACCCCCCAACCCCCTGTCCCATCTCAGGCCAGGCTGCCAGGCCCAAGGCCTGCGAGGCGAAGCGAAGCGAGGCGAAGCACCTGCGAACCACGCTCCGCAGCGCAAGCGTGCCGACCGCGCCCGTGTCCAGGGCAGGGCAGGGCGTGGCGGGGGGCGGGGCGGTCGAAGTGGCCAGTGCTCTTGGCGGCTCTGCCCTGCACTCTAACTCTGGTGCGGACCGAGCCGAGTGGAGTCCGCGTTGTTCCCCGTATACGGCGGCCGCGCTGGTCGCCGCCCTGCACTGCCCCCCCCCCCCCCCCAGTTTCGCTCTGAGTTCGGGGCCGACGCGAGAAACAAAAGGCAGGCGGGCGGGGGGCGGCCCTTGGGGCGGCCAGCCCCGCGCAGCCCTGTGCCTGCTGGGCCGCGGCGCACTCACCCCGCCTCTCCTTTTACGCCGTATCAGGGCACGTGTTGGAGCGACGCCGGCGCTGCGAGTGCCGCTGTCACGCTGACAGTGCCGCCCCCGCTGCCGCCGAGTGAGGACGGAGGCGGGCGGCACGCGGGGAGGTGAGGCGGGTGTGTGTCGCCATTGTCTTGTCTCCTCACACGCATCGGCAGAAACAGTAAATGAAATGAACAGGCTGCCGCACTGGGCGTGGTTGTGATGTCTGCGGCTGTCGTAAAGGACCCCCTCCCCTCCCCTTCCACCCCCACAACAGTCCCTATGCAGGGAGGAGGGGAGCCGAAGTCCAATAGTGGATGCAAAGTACACTTCTTAGTGGCAAGTTTTGCATACGAAATATGACTATGGAAATTAGTTTAGTTCCCATGCTAATACGGAGTGTCTCGGTTCACCACCCTCCCATTAGAGGTGAGAGGGGATCGGGGGAAGCGGGGATCGGAGGGAGCAGGAGCGGGGATGAGAGAGGCGGCCGGGCTGCAGACGGAGAGAGAGAGAGAGAGGCGAGATTAGGCATATCGCGGCGTGTTGTTTTCTCCGGCAGCGAAAGTACTTTTCGCGGGCAATGCAGCGAGGCTCGGGCGCACATGGCGGCCGCCGACCGCTGTTACTTGTTGCGTCTTTTCTTTCCGCCGTCGCCGTCGGCCGCCTCCTCAGCCGCTCCTCCCGCCCCGCGGCCCCGCGGCCCCCCTCCTGCCATCCTCGGTATGATTGCGGACCCTGGCTCTGTTTACCCGGCTCTCGAATTCGTTTACATTGCACGGGGAGCGCTTTAGAGCGTGTTATTGGAATGCAGTGTGGAGGTGGGGGCGGCGGCGGCGTCCGCGGCCTGCTGCCGACGGCGGCTCTAGAGGAGGGTCACCCAAGCCCTCCGGCGTTTCTTGCCGGTTGCCTCTCGACCCACTCGCCGTCGGGGATTCAGTCAGGTTGAATTGGGGATGAGGACAGGGGGGTGAGGGGGATGAAAAATCCCCGCGAAATACTCGCAGCCCGCGGCATTACAACTGCGCATAAAGCTCTTTCTTTCGCTCGCGCTCCCGTTTTTATTTCCCCTCTCTCCTGCCTCTTTGCCCGCCCGCCCTGCTTTTCATCCCCACGCTGTTTCGCGGTTCCAGGTAACGCCTGATTTCTTTTTCTTTCCTCTCAGCGTCCTCCTTGTTTTCACGCGCGGTGCCTGAAGATAGTCGGGTTCAAAACGCAGGGGAAAAGAGATTCGCCGTCGATTCGCCGTTACGAACGGAAGTTTAACTTTTCTTTTTTGCTTTGGAATTCGGTGTTGCAGGAAGGAACCGGCGAAGCCACCGTGCCGGTCGGGCGCCTGTCGAGTCTGCCTCAAGAGCCTCAAGCCCGAGGACGTGATCCGTGTGTGCGGGGAGTGCCACTTCAAGGTGTGCGAGGACTGCGCCTCCTACACCAAGCAGGAGGACCTCGCGGACGATGTGAGTATTGTGGCCGACAGGGCAGTGCCAGGGCAGTGCGCAGCCACTGACAAACACACGCCATCAGCACGGGTGCGGCAGCGCCAAGCGGAGGTGCTGCTGCTGCAGCCGCAGCACCCCCCCCCCCCCCCCCCGCCGCGTTCCTCACGTCGTACTCCCCGGCCGTCGTCACTTTGATGTAATCGCTTCGAGTTCGAGGAGGGCTAGGAGCACAACGACTTGGTAAGCGTTGGTCTGGCTCCCTCCCCTCCCCCTTGACCCAGAGTGCGCCGGTCGAGGTGCCGCTATCGGGGCGTGAGTACTTAGGCGGTGACTACGGGATTTGTCCGGTCGGGTCAGGTCCTTCTGAAGGCCGCCGTTGGGGTAGGAGTAGACTGGCTGCTTGACAGTGCTTGACAGGGTCAGCGCTAGGCGGGTGGTGAAAGCTTAAGGAGGAAGGGTGAGAGCAGGAGCCCAGGTGAAACGGATTTTTATAAAGTTGCATAAAAGTTTTATAAATGTTTATAAAGCTCTTTATAACATTTTATAAAATGTTTATATGTTTGTATACAGATAGCTTTATATTGGTTTATACAAACATATATACTTGTATAAATGCCTGTATACAATTGTATAAACGCCTGTATGTAATTGTATACAGGTGGCTATATACGGTCTTATAAAGGCCTGTATATATATATATAGTTCTGTATGGTCTTATGCAGTTGTATACATCTTTATAACGATGTATATAAGATTAACACATTGTATACAAGTCTATATATGATTTTATACAACAACCTTTATATATTTCTATAAAGGCTCTTATAAATATTTATACAGTTAATATACAATAATATAAATGTGTATATGCCTGTCATTATAAAAATATATAAAATTTGTATAAAGGCTTGTATAAAGTTTTATAAATATTTTATACAGTTTTATAATGATCCGTTTTACCTGGGAGAGGACCTCAGATGGCGATGGGTAAGAGTGTGCGGGATGGTTGCCACAGCCAGTACTTGGCGGGGGCACGCCCACCACGTGGGGTGCTTGGCGTCGTGCACGTGACGCTGATACGCCCCGACCAACCAGCCCGTCCTTCAGGCGGCCAACAAACTTCCCGTACCCCGGATCTGTCCTTCTCGCTCCCACTCACGCGCGGGCGCGCCCCCGGGTCTTTGTCTGTCTCTGCCCCCCCCCCCCCCTCCCCTCCCCTCCTTCCCAGGGCCCCCTGGAGCCCTCACAGCACAGGACCCGCAATCCACGTCAATTTTCACCAGCGGCCCTCCGCTCTCACCCCCCGCAAACCCTTCCTGCTGCCTAGCTTCCCTCCCCCTCAGAGCCTGCTCGCCGGCCCCGCCCGTCCCCGCTCGGGACGAGAACGAGATTTCCATAATCTGTGCCGCACACAGTGGAGACTGGTGCTGTCGCTCCATGCCGATGGTACAGAGGGCTCGCCGGGGTTCGCCTGCCGCACCGTCCCTTTGCTTGTGCTCCGCAGGCAGTGGCGTACCCGCCCGCCACCAGCGGGACCTCTGGACCTGCACTTCAGCTGTATCACCACCGGATAGCGGCCCGTGTGAAACCTCCTGTAGCACTCCCTATTATAGGACCGGGCCAGTTGTCGTCCCCGAGAAGCGGGCTGATACGGGAGCAGAGACCAACTTCAAGAGACCCTAACCGCCGTCTGCCATCTTGAGGCGCGGCGGCAAGCACTTCTCTCTCTCTCTCTCTCTCTCTCTCTCTCTCTCTCTCTCTCTCTCTCTCTCTCTCTCTCTCTCTCTCCCTCTCTCCGTCAGGAGTTCACCCCGCCACCTCAGATACACGCCACTGTGTGCCTCGCAAGTACACAAACCCACTCGCTCCCCACGGGCCGAGCCGACGCGTTAGAGGTCGGAAGGGGAGGGGGCGTGTGAACCGCCGCGCCCGTCCCAGCCTGCAGCAGCAGCAGCAGCAGCAGCAGCAGCAGCCACCACCGCCTCAGGACCAGGCAGGCCGCCAGGCAGTGCGGCAGGCCCGGACGCATTCGGAATGGCACTTACAAGAGGTTTACCCCCTCCCCTTCACACCTTCACACCAGAAGCACACACCGTCAGGACGACGTATTTACTTTTATAATCTCATTCGGACTCCACAGCAGAGGTCTACTTCGTTGAGGGGAGTTTTCGTAGTTACTCTCCTTGGACCAGGACTTTTGCAGTTGGCTCTGTATACTGAAATGCACAAAAATATCGCCCTCCCGACTGCAGCACTGAGGAGACACCCGATTTCCCTGCTGTCTGCTCGGATGTGTTTGTGTTGTTGACGCGGACCTGTCTGCCGCAGGCGTGGCGCTGCTCCATCTGCCGCCGGAAGCTGCAGTCGCGGGCGCAGGTCGCGGCGCAGGACTCGACCGAGACGTCCCTGGAGCTGCCCGTGGTCGAGTCCCTCCAGCGGCGCCACAGCGACGTCAAGCTCGGCGGCAGCAGCAGCCTGTCGCCCGGGGGCCCGGCCGGGGGCGGCGGCGGTGGTGGTGGCGGCGGCGGCCTGGGGGCGGGATTGGCGCCCCCGCGCTCCCCCGAGCTGCGGCGTCACTCGGATGTGTCGCCCGCCTCGCTTAAAGAACTGGAGAAGGTCAAGATACACGTAAGTACATCCATCTTCCAGCGCTTGCCGCATCGGGTTTTCTTCAGAGGTGGTTCTCGGCAGAGCATGGCGCACAAGAAAGGAACCGCCGCTGGCAGATCCTCGGCCTCCTTTTCATAATCGCAGCGCATAGCGGGCCCCTAAATGAGCTCCACTGTGGCATCACTGACCCAAACATGAGGTGGACTTAAATACAGCCCTCCAGACAACATCTTGAGAAAGGGGACGGGAACTGAGGGAGACGTGCCGCGCCGGCGATGCCGAGGCCGCCGAGGCCGGGGCGTGGACGGTTTGAGCAAACAGGTGCTGGCGGCCCGGAGCCCGGACCCACCGAGCTCTGCTGGCTCTGCTGGCGCTCGGCCGGAGCCTCACAGGCCCTCGGGCTGCTCACTGCAAACGTCTCCCAGCAGGGAAGAGAAAGGCGCCCTTGCCCCATTTTGAGGCTCGCGAATCTTGAGCAAAGTAGTACTTGGGAGTGGCTGCCGCCGCTGCTGCTGCCTCCGCTGCTGCCCTTCGCAGCGGGCCGCGGCAGCCATTTCTTTTAAAAGAAGGAACAAGGCGCTTCTCGCGGTAGCGAGCGCCATTCACAAGGGCGGCTTGTGTGCGTGTGTTTAAAGGGAACAGTGGATTTATCTTGCATCCATAGCGATTAAATGGTGCGCATTTTCGAATAATTCACGATGCCGCTTCCGAGGGGGTCCCTCGGCACACCTCTGCTACTTACCGCCTTGTCTCTGTGCGACTAGTGACAAGGCAAACAACAACTAAATAAAGTTCCAAAGTCAGGTACTCTGGCTACAATGACTGTACCCGTTACCCTACGATGCTGCGGCGGCTGTGCGCTGCGGAGGCGCCTCGCCGGGATGCCTTAGCTGTTCCGTGGTGTGGGGCGTGGGAGAGCAGCACACAAGTGCTGGAAATTGGAAACCCCTCAGTGTCCTGACTGACGCGGAACAAGCCGCGAGCGAGAAGACAGCAAGCCGCCGGGGCTGACGCTGCGTGCGGAGCGAGAGAGATGGGGGAGCAGGGGCTGCGCGGGGCTGCGGTCAGGCCTGAACCGTGCGTGTGAGCGAGACGGCACGCGCGCCCACGTCCGCTAAGCCCCGTTCCGTCAGCCCCGTCAGCTTTGCGTGTCTGCGTGGCCGCGCCGTGTCCGGGGCGTGGTAAGGGCTCACACCGACTGCGGCTGCCTCTGAGCGCACAGCGGCGCACAGCGGCGCACAGCGGCGCACAGCACATTCCGGACACGTGGCGGAGTGGGTGAGACTGACGTGTGGCGCGCACGGTGTGCGCGGTGTGCAGGTGGCGGGCGAGCGCAGAGGCACGGCCACCGAGTGGGACCCCGACTGGAGGCAGAAGCGCGGCGTGTCTCCCGGAGGCGGCGGCAGCTCCCGCGCCGCCTCGCCGCAGCAGCCCGGAGGTGAGCACTAATGTACTAACGACCGGATTCCGGGGACGACCTCCGCGCCGCGCTGCTGCCCTCCTTCACGTGCGACCGCGCTGCTTTCAGCCGGCGATGACGGCGACCCGGGCGAGGAGTGGCGGCGGCGGGCTGCTCACGGCGGAGCGGGCAGGCGCCGGTCCCGGGTCCAGAAGCAGCACTCTTACGACGACGAGATCAAGACGGCTGCGGCTGCGGCCGGCCCCGGAGCCCCCGGCGAGGTGGGACTCGGTAAGTAGGAAATTACCACATCAGCAGGAATTGCATTTCATTTCTGCTATCGAGCAAACTGTAAGAGAAGAAAAACACAAATTTTTTTAATGAAATTGCCGGAAAGAAAGCCGCATCCAAAAAGAGTACTATTTCGAGTGAGTTATGACACAGTGTTCGGTCTGCTGCCCCTCAGGCCTACCGGTGCAGCTGCCGCGGAGGGCCTCGGCCTACGACGTCTACCAGACGGGGGGCGCGCTGTCCCCCCAGGCCATGGCGGCGGCCCTGCAGGCGGCGGCGCGCACCGGCCCCCAGGGTGGGCCCCCGGACCCCTCGGGACGGAGGTCGTCTTTCAGGAAGCCGGACGACCCCTCTGGTGAGCAAACAGCTTCATTTCCTTCCATGACGGCCAGCGTCCCAGTGTTTTTCGGCGCTCGTTAACTGTCATTCAGAACCTATCCAATTCTGAGAATTCCACATCGCAGTATGTCATGTGTAACTGTCGGGTACATTGTGCGGACGAGTACCGTTTTTGGTGTGGCCTTGGGTCATTGGCCTGCGTTCTTCTTTGTTTTTCACCAACGCCAGAAGATACAACCCTCCGCTAAGGCGACGCCGCATCGCTCCTCTCATTGTATATTTAAATTTTTTCCAATAACCGAATGGAAATCCAAGCCTGCGCGAAGCTCAGAGCTACCACACAATTATTCCTGTTCCAATCCCATATCTTTCCTTGTTTGTTTCTCGTTATGCCTGTTGATGAGTTTTTATTTCTTCGCCCCGAGCGCTGAGGTTTCAGTTTCTGTTGTGCTTTCGCCTGCCGAAATGAGTGTTGCTACTGTTTCTATTGAAATTAACTTGTGATCCCACAGTAGTCGGCTTGGACGGAGTGGACCAGGGTTTGGGACATGTGGCACCCGAAGAGGAGAGGCGGACACGTCGACGGGGATCGCAGCTGTGAGTCAATTTTAGTATCTGCCGAGAAAAAAGTTTGACTGCTGTACCACTTACCTGGTGTCGCATGAGTTCATCCGCTCTCGCGGTACGAGATGGTTCCGGTTGATGACAGTTGTCACGTCTTGTTCCAGGCCTGATATTAACAAGATACGCGCGGCCAAGGTGGGCGTCGTGGAAGGAGCTCCGTCTTTAGGGGGTCCCATGGGTGGTCCCCTGGGCGGCCCCATGGGGGTAGGCGGCGGGGGCCCCCAGGCTGTGCACACTCACCGGGTGCCCCCCGCAGTGGAGGATGTCCAGGACGCGGAGAGAATGCGACGGCAAACATCTGTCACGGACGGCGAGGCCATCAAGATCGTCATCCACGACGTGGACTCGGAACCAAACTTCGGTGAGTGCACCTCCCTGCCGCCTGCCCTAGCACTTGGCAGCGTGAGTCGCCGTGGTCGATGGCATGCTTCCTCGTCCAGATATATATCTGTATCGTGAGCGGATTTCGGAGCGGACTTATATCAGGGAGCACCTCGCGAGAAATCCAAAGCGACGGCTGTACATATTCTTCCCCTTTGCCACTATTTTATTCATCAAGAGAAATGGCGAATCCTTCTGTTCCAGGCGCCCGAGGCGGTGGCAGCAAGCGAAGGGTAGTGCTTCGTCGGGACCCCTCCGACAAGGCGCACCGGAGTAAGTAAGCAGCAGGCGTTGGCTACAGCACCCGTATTTTACGAGACATTCAACCAGGCAAAACTCATTTGAAATATAAAAATACTATCCCACTGTGTGAGATACTGGTAGGCCCGGAGTTCCACGGGGGTTTGGTTAAAATAGACGTTAAGTTCATATTTTGTTCTTTTTGGTTTTGTTTGCTTTATTTTATTTTTTAATTCATGGAATGAGGATTTTGCTTGAGTTTTGGGGTGGTTTGGGCGTGGTTATAGAAGTTAAGTTTATGTTTTGTTCTGGTTCTGTTTGCTTTCTTTTTTTTAAATTCCAGGAATGAGGATTTTGGTTGAGCCTTGTTTCAGTTTTGGGGTGTTTCGGGGTGGTTTGTTAGGGAGAGGTCCGATTTTTAGCGTGGCAGGAGAAGGATGGATGATACTGACGCAGCCAGTTGACGAACCGAGCACGCTAGCTCTGTCTTTTTCTTTCGCTATTGGATGGAGTGAGAAAGCTGAATTTGAACTTGGTTTTGAGACTGTCGGCTGCATTTCTGGAGTGTAAAATAACGTCCGACGCTCTTGTATGGGTACCATGCGAAAGTCAGGAAGGTCTGAAAAACTTCTCACAGAGACT
Source organism: Odontothrips loti (assembly GCA_038380765.1). NCBI lineage: Eukaryota > Metazoa > Arthropoda > Insecta > Thysanoptera > Thripidae > Odontothrips > Odontothrips loti. The sequence continues at coordinate 7,112,459 of CM076245.1, read as the reverse complement.
TTCGGTTTTGGCGTAAGGGGCAATATTGGAAACTAGAAAAAAAAAACAGTCCGATCTTGGGTGAAACTATAAGGTCACTACGTGCCTTAAAAAAAAACAAAAAAACTATAAGGCAACTCCGTTTCACTCCGTGCCTAAAAACAGTTACACGCATGCGTACTCTAGTGATTTTTAGCACTGCTCCCATATGTGTGGGGAAGAAAAAGACGTCCGTGTAAAATTTGAACGGCGGGTAGAATTGGGTTGACTGAGGCTGCTTCGGGCCGGGCTGCTCGTTCTGCTGGCATGGCACGCCAAGCCACAGCACGTCACGGCGCACCACGCGGAGGGGCGAGGCAGCTCCGACCTATTAGCGGGAAAGAGGGGAGAGTATCATAATGTCATCAGGAACAAGCGGTACTTAGGAGGGCGGGGCCAGGCGGGGCAGGCTGCGTGAGGTAGGAATGCAATTTGCAAACTACGTAAGCAGCGTGATAGCGGCCTGTAGGAAGGTGTTCGCCGTGCGCCTCAGTGGCGTCACTGCTGCTGTGGTCTCGACGAAACGACTGGAGGAACGATTTCGCGTGATTCCATATCTAGAAGACGCAGACCAGGTGGTCTTAAAAACTATAAGTCTGGCCGGGTAAAATGTGTGCTAAGAAGGTATAATTCATAGGCATGCACTTATACGTTTCGTACTGACTGGCCTGGCCGGAAAATGGTGGCCACTCACAATCATCGACATGAGAAAAGTGTGCGTGCGTCATTGGACCTCTGTGCCTATTGATAGTTATTTTGTGTGCACCCGTGGCCTTTTTGTCGTTTCGAACCATGGAAATTGCTTTCGCGCTTCAAAAATATCCTCATAATACCGAGCGCCCCCGTAGATCTTGAATTTATCAGCTGTGCAGGGGAGGTGGCGAATGGTGTGGGCCTGGGACCGTCCAGGGGGTGGAAGATGGGGTGACTCTGCGGGAGGGGCGCATGCTTACTTTCCAAGGTCGATTTTGATGAGAGAATTCCACGAATTACTCCAGTTTTATGAGTTTATGACGCACGCGTCCACGCACGGCGATGCGGACTAGAAGCCGCCGCATCTTACTTGACGACCTGGCGGCTTGTTGGTTGTTTCAGTGTCGAGGTAGCTTATCGCGTACCGTAATTTCTCGCCCCCTGTCTTTGACTCTAGTGCCCCCTATTTGCTTTCAGCTCGTGGCTTCGGTATGAGAGTTGTGGGTGGAAAAGCTGGACCAGATGGACGCCTTTTCGCGTATATAGTGTGGACCGTGCCCGGTGGGCCAGCAGAGAAAGGTGGACTACAGCAAGGGGATAAGGTTGGCATCTTTTCAGTGTACTTGAGAAAACATGACGACATGGCCTGTTCATATTTTCGTCATCCTGGACCAGGTTTTGGAGTGGGGAGGTGTGCCACTGACAGATCGTAGTTTTGAAGAGGTCTGCTCTGTCATGGATCGGACGGGTGATGTGGCTGAACTTCTTGTGGAGCATAGTTCCGATCTGTAAGTCAATTTTTATCTTTTGTGAGTCTTGAAGTGTATTTGTAGAAGTTTTAAAAATGTTGTTCCGGTGCCAACGCGAACCTTTGATTTTCCCACAGACGAATGTGCGACCTTCTAGATGACCCTGCCAACTACTCGTCAGGCCCCCGAAAAAGTGGTCAGGGAGAGCAACTTGGATTGAGCCTTGGTGAGTTGCGCCTGGTTCCTGGTGAGTGTCAAAATTTGTTCATACTCATAATTTCTCCTTTCAGTCTCCATCTGTGTCCACCCTCGTCAGTCTGCACTCTGCCTCTTTTAGTAATTTTCCTTTCTGCACATGTCATTGTCCTGACTCTTCATAGTGAATTGATACGTTTGATTACTGCTGTCCTGTTTCTGTTATTTTAAGACGTACATTTAACTAAAAATGTCATGTAACTCTGAGTTTTTCGTAGCAACAAAGACCATAGGGCATTGAAAGCTGAGTAGGAATGCAATTAGAACACGAACAGAACCGGGGGCTGCGCACAACACAGTTTGATATATCGGTAGTTCATAAGTGCATAAGCCTACTGAAAAACAAAGCCTTGAAACACTACTGTACGCTTATTCGATCGTAAGCTTTACCGTGTGTGTCGGTGCGCTTATCACCACTCGCATGGGACTGTGAAGCTGCATAGCAATGAGAGAACACTTCATTTAGTCAATTTTCTTCTGTTCTGTCAGTTACATGGGGTGCGTCAAGAAAAATAATTCTTTTGGTTGACAAAATATATAATGTTACAGACGCTGAGACCGAGAAAGCACCTGCTTCCCCAACCAGAAGAAAGTTACCGAAGACACCGGTATAATAGCTGCTAGCATGGAGACAGTCGTTCACCTGCTTTGTGTACTGTATTGTAATTTGCTAGTAATGGGCTCCGTAAGACTGCGGACACCGTTGTGAGAGCGGCGTTATATCTGTTTGCTTAGTCGGTAACGTAAGCGTACGTCTCATAACGTTTCCGCATCTGCAGTGGGGATCAACGTTCTTTAATTAACTGTTTAGACAGACATAACGCCGCTGTGCTGCCGTCAAGCCAGAAGTTGACATGTGTATAGGATCGCTGCAGAGCAAGCTGCATGTTGGGTTATTTTTATTTACCTAGTGTGTCTGGTTTTCAATAGCCCACCCATCGATCTGTGCTATCATACGTTTTGAGGACGCGCTCACTAACAATCAAGGTAGGCGGTAGGAGTATAAGAAGAAATCATTGACCATCCCATAGTTGCTCGTCAGATATGGGTTTTAATCGGACTTTCAGGTTTATTACTCGCCTTTCAAGACAAATAACACCGTTTTAGGCAAAACCACGTATGTGCAGGTGACTTTTTAAGAGGCCAACATTTTAAAAATCTACAGTTTATGCTAATTAACTAGTATAGTGGCCACAACGCTGTTTAAACGGCGTAGTGACTACTATGTTAATTAACTCAAGCATAGTTTTTGGAGGCCGCGGATGAAGGCTACTCTTATACTCTAATTGATTGTCGTCTGCCTATATGAACCTTGGTTCAGTTCCTTCAATACCAAATTTGCCCAGCCTTCATACGTCGTCCTGGTCCAACGCAGTTTCTGTCTCTATCATAGGGCAGTGTTATATTAGTATTTAATTATGACTACGGACTTTATGCGAAAGACTAAGAGCGTAATATTTATTTACTTAGTGCGCGGGCAGTTCAGATGAAAATCCAATTGCTTGATACACGCATTGTGACCGCGAGGTGATATCTCGAGAGCAGATCTGCTGATACCCTAGGTGAGATTCCCCAGTCTCTAGGGGTTGCTTGGACCAATCCCGAAAGAGCCGTAATCATCGCAGTGTGTACCAACCCCGGCACAGAGATATTTCACTTTTAAGTCCATAGTTAACGTGCCAATAATCTAAAGGTTAAGGCATCAAAAAAGGACGTTAGTTATATTGTTAAGAAGCCAAGCCATTATTGCTCTTGTCCATCCTCTCATGCGTTTTCGTTCTTCCATAGATTTTTATCACTGGGATGAAGAATAGAGGGATATCATCGTCTACTCGATGATGTGATAACTAAATAGGTACAGGCTGAAATACAATTACCCAGTGAGAAATGGGACACTGTGTGAGATGAATGGGAACACGCGTAATTTTCGAAAGCCACTGGTTAATCGTGTTCTGGGTGGGAGAAAGATAAAAGCTGCCATTCATTAACCAAAGTTCTCGTAGGAGTTCAAGTCAAGGAACGACAGCACAGACCGCCTTCTACGTTCGAAGACCTTGAAGTAAATTTCTGGAGTTCATCTATCGGTAGATGTCTTGCACAGATCCTCTATTCTATTGTCCACGACAAGACGAGTGGTGTCTTTTAGTAGCTACTAATCTTTCTGTGATATCTGTTACAATACTGAATGGGGTGTTGCCGTAGTTTAGATCTGTAGTTGAGTTACGCGTCTGTGGAAATACGCTTTTGATGTTAATTGAAGCCAGCTTAATGGGGCTGTTTAGAAGTGTGATCTTTCTTGAAGCTTAAGACTTTCTTATAGACTTCCTTTCTATTTTGATATGAAATCGAAGATGATGTGACATATTCATTTCCTTGTGGTTGTAAAGCTTCCTCTTTAACACACATCTGTGAATGTACAATACTGAGAAAAGTAGATGCTTGATAAACCTTTTTCCACTGAAAAACCCCGCACGTTGATTCTGTCTCCATATTTACTTCTTTACTCCTTTCCTCGCTCTTCTTCCTTGATGTGAAGATAATGCCAGTTTCCACATTGTCTAATAAGGCTCTAAATATAATACTTTACAAATATGCATAGTCCCAAGTTACATCAGGCACACACAGTTGCTGCGCCTTTTCTCAAACGTTCTCAAAAGTACGCAAAAACAAGGGAAAATTATATGATTAATTTATTTTGTGAGAGAATAGGCACATTGCCTTATTCGTTGTCAACTACAAATCATCAAGACATCCATTTCAGTGAATGGTTGTTCGGCACCAAAGTGTTGTATACCTCTCATATTAGGAGTGTAGTAGGTACACAACTGTCGTACGGACCAATAGAGTAGATCGTCCTCCATATCCAAGTATCTAAAAACTAAGCGGAATGTTTCTCGTGGTTTCTTTTTATATCTCATTTTATTCCAAACAGGCCAAGACGCTCATCATTTACCTTCCTAAACCGGTGCGTGGATGTACTACGTTAAAGTATAGCGTACTGTTACTATGAATGTGAAGGAGTCTTATCATTCACGGTAGAAAAGACTAGAATAGGAGCTACGCTCCACATTAGCTAGAAAAGGATGACGAAGTTGCCCATTGTGCCCAGATAGTTGTTAATCGCAAAGATAATTCATTTTACGACCGCTCGTTCATTGAAATTCTCCAGATCTGCCTTATATTTTCGAAAGTTCGATCACAACTACGTAAAGGTGTGTGCAATATAAGTAATTTCTTTACTAATTTGGAAGTAGATGCTATTGATTGATCGACTCATCTGATTAAAAGTTCGTACTGTGCTCTCTATATTGATATAATTGCTTGTGTGTTGCTGTAACATATTAAAATGAATTTTTATGCAAAGAAATGTAAGGGCCAGTTATATGTTCGTCTTCAATATGGCCGCTCGAACTACCAGAAATCAATATTGCAATAGCCTTACGTGTAGTTAGCGCTCGCTATCCTGTTAACAGGGTGGGAATGTCATTTGTAATATGGACAACAGTAGTAATAAATTGGCTCGATCCGTTTCTGCAGTTGACTTGTCATTTCGACTCTTAACCATAGGCGTAATGCACGTAAGGTTGGAATGGTTGCGTCCTTAATAGCGAAATAATAGGCGCGCTTCGCTTCGTAGGTTTGCCTGAGCTTTATACAGAACCTCCCAAATATTTGTGTTAGGAACCTGAATTACGAACTGTATTTAGTGGCACATCTTTATTATAGAAGAGGCCTCTGACGAGAATTGTCAGGAGTTACAGCTGTCACTCAAGTGTTGGATAGCTATCAAACTAGCTAAGTGACATACTATCTGGTTTTGGAAAGCACTGAACCTCTCACATTCTCTTAGAACTGCTTGCCTTCACTTCACCAGTATTTGGTAGATGTTCAGGCATTTTCAGATAGAACAAGATCTTGAATCTTTAGGGCTCACGGTTCACTTAACCAGCGAAAGTGGTTAATTTCTATCTCTTTGAGTGAGGGGTAATACAGAAACCAGAAATTTTCTCATTTGGTGGTGCGTCCGATATGACGCTTCGCCTCTCTTCTTAGAACTGTCCGTGTTAACATACTTCATGCACGCAAAACGCCTCAGATGTTCAGTACTTTAAGCTTATATAGTGCGTTTACATTTTTACACAGACACACACACACACACAGCCATTAGATATTTATGCACAGTCGATAAACTGTCTGAGCACTCTTTACACCTCTCATACGTTTCCCAAATTCCGAAAATTTAGTTGCTAAATTATGGACTTAGCAGAGTAGTTGCCTGCACAAGGAAGTATAAAACTTGATACCATGCCATCCGTTTAAGTTCTCGCGAAAATGGTAACCACTTTTCTTGTAGACCGCCTTGAAAAGGTGCCGAAGGGCCAGAAATCTTAAGGCATGTTGTCGTGTTCACGGCTCTATTAATGCGATTTTCTTGCAACCCTTTCTTTTTATCTGGGACAGGAAGCACCGGAACGGCCTTTCTCACTTCATGGGCTGGATTTGAAACAGGTGGGGGCCAGAACTAAAAACACATCACGTTATTGTAGAACTCTTTCCCACTCTCCCAAATATCTCCAAGTAAGTGGAAACGGAATGTAATTTGTGCTTCAAAATATCACTTTTCACCCTGAAAGAGTTTCCAGTCAAAAATACGCTAGTCATAGTGATTCTCGTTTCAGATCTGTCCTCAGATGGGGCCACTGCTACTGTCGGGCCTGGCAAAGAAAAGTGATGTTCTGAGTAATTCGTCGGTCTTATCTTCTTAAACCCATACGGCAGTCATACAGATTCAGATACTTTTCTTCTAACATTTTCTGTAGAGCACGCATTTTTGGAAATTGCATGATCACGTAGCACAAACTTTATAGGAATTGATCTTGCTCTATCTTGCCTTCTTTCTCCTCGAGTGTGTTTTGTGTGATGTAGTATTTTTGTGTAAAACTTTTGCTGTGTTTTTCACGTCATTTCTTCAAACGACTGTCTCCATTTCGTTTTCTTCTCTGTTTTATGCTTATTGCGAATATCTATGCGTTGTAGTGAATGTTTATTAGGTATATGTGTAGTGTTGTCTTCTAGACCTAGTACTGTTGAGCGTATGAAATTGTCGAGTCTTATTTTCCAAAAAGTATTTGCCACCTTCTCTAGTTGCACAATAGGTTCGCGTCGGCGAAATGTGCCATGGGGTTTTACGTTTAATTCAGGGTATGGATGGGTGGAACATGTATGCCATCTCCAAATTTTATGAACCAGAGAACATTTGCATTCGTTTTTACGCTAAAATAGGTGCAACCAAGTCAACACTACGAGCTTTACAGTTTGTGATAATCAGTCGCCACCCTATACTTCCTTTTATTACACATGACACACAAATCCACGCAACAATTCAAGCTCAAAAATTCTTTACATTTTGAGTCGCATTTGTGAGAAAAGAGCTCTGCACGTCAGCAGCCAACACGAACTTACCAATGTTTTTTACTTAATTAAGAATCATGAAAATATAGCTATTTAAACTCCCACTCAGGTACGCTAACAAGTCATTTTAGAGAGCAAGAGCATTCAGAATAAACTCCTCGGGTCATTGGTCACAGAAAAGAGTTATTCCCAACAGGAACAAATGCTCCGTGAGAAGCAAGTATCAGGCCGTGTGCAACTGCAAGTGTGGCTGCACGACGACGACTTGGTAGTCTCCGTCCTGGCAGCGGATGACCTCGCCTGCCGCTCCGATGACACTGGTCATGGGTCCATTCCAGAGGCATACGCTAAGTTGCGTTTGCTCCCATTCACGTAAGCTGCTTCGATTTGTCAAAGGAAAATATGAGATTGGTGTTTTTGATAGTTGTAGCTGTCAACGATTACGTCTTTCAGGGGTGACGATAAGTTACTTAAAACAGACGTCGCAGAGCCAACGCACAATCCAGTTTGGAACGCTACATTAGAGTTCGGTCATATCCAAGCAGATACATTAATGGACCGCACAATGGAGATAACATTGTGGGATGCGTGTCCTGGTCCTGAAAGAGAAACATTCTTCCTCGGTAAGCCTCGGGTTTTTAAGTCAACTTTTGTATGGGTTCATCTAACTGCATGGCTTGTACTTTTTCAGGGGAATGTACAGTGGACCTCAAGAAAGCATTTCTCGATGATCGACCAGTTTGGTACCGTCTGGAAGATCCGAAATGCATAAGGGCTGGTGGGAAGTCGCCCCATGCCTCCCCTCGTGGCTCTCTTGCATCGGATATGACCCAGAGATTGATGCGAAATTCGGGATTGAATCAAAGGTCCTTCTCAGGTCAGGTTATACAAGTGTGTTCTAGCCGCATAAAACCACATTTAGCACTGTCTTTTATGTGGTGGTTTTATTTATGTACAGAGGAACGTGACTCCGAGAGCGAGTCTGGTATGTTAGGATCGCCAGAGTTTTCTCTTCTCCACCCTGATCATGCTTGGTCATGCATGGGGTCTGGGGCATCTTCACGCCGAGGATCATCCCAGTCAGAACAGCTGGAAGTTGAGACGTATCAGCTGGAACGAGATTTCTCCCGTTCGCAGCCAGGCAGCCGTCGATCGTCGTTCCAATCATCTCAGAACGCAGAGAGCAAGGGGAGCTTAGGTTTGTCACTATTCAACTGTACTGTGCAATGTTACTGTTCACGCTGTTCTCCCTAACCATCAGCAACCGAGCACTAACACATTTCATTTCATCCTGCAGTAATTTGGGCTGAGAACTCATTTTCATGTGCTCCGAACAGTAATTGCAAGGAGTGACAGCATTTTTTAAACCAGTGGTGTTCTGATTGTTGAAATGACTATTGTGTAACATATGTCGATAGATAACGACCTGCCACCGGTCAATTTCAACAAAGAACGACGTCGGTCTTCTTGCACTCGAGGCAACCGGGACCCTGAAGAAATTCTTCGGCAACTGAAAGCTGTGAAGGGGGACCTTGGCCGAACGATGAGCTTCTCTGGCGAAGCGAAACGCGGCCCTAGGCGTATGTTAAAATTAAATCGTAGTTTGTTTTTTGTTAGCTAAAGATTTTAATATTTGTTTTTCGTCCGCACTTCTGTAGGACCTAGTGATTTACAGCCGAGATCATTTCATTTTGGTATTTATTGCTTCACATGCCCGTCTTTACGGGACATCTTTAAGTTCTATCACGTTGCTAATGGTGTTCCAAGATGCATGTAAATTTCTCTCAAAGAATATAAACCAAAATTTCGCTATTTCGTTGACACGAGAGACCCGTCTGAAAACTGGAGCGTTAACATCTCATAATAAGTGATGTGCCATGTGCAGAGAAATTCTTAATTTTTTTCAACTTAAAAGTTTTTTGCTGCCAAATATATTTGACACAACTGCTTGTTTGCACGTATGCCCCATATGTATTATTGCTGACCACTGCTTTAGTGAAATTGCGTTGATTTCGATGCCCTAAAAACGTGAGGGTTTGTATTTATACTGTCGTGCTACTTCTTATAATTACGTTGTCCAGGTAGTGTTCTGCGTTACCATAGTAGTGGCCTGTGTAAAGGTTATCTTCTAGTTCTGCATAATTGAAAGAAAGCGAAAGGATAATTGGAGCTGGGCTGAGAAGTGTCGTTTTTGCGTTTGCTCTTTGGTGCCAACCCGAGTTGCATTGTTGCGAATGTGACTGGTAACGCACGCGTAGAGTGATCACAGACTCCGTTAGGCCGTTTTGATGGTTGACTCCCTACATTTCACACAAATAAGTAAAACTAGCACACCTCTACTCCTCTGTAATATATGTTTTCTTCTTTTTTACTTCAATACAGCGGACAAATCATAAATCAAACATGGTAAGGCGACAGAATGGTTATCTTACAAGCTACAGCGAATGAACCGGTCTCACTCGTACCCTCACGCACAAAGGAGGAGAAAGGCGCTCCCGATGTAATTCAGTTTTGTCTTATCTCAGCCTTATCCATTTCACTATGTTTCTTAAACCTACGAACAGGAACACGAGGAATTGCGTAAATGTTTTATGAGGGTACTGGTGAAACGGATCATTTACCCGTGTGTTGCATACAGTACAGCATTTACGCTTCCGCCACATCATGTGTCGTCCAAGCAGTCAACACCGTGCTTTTGTGATCTCTTTCAGCTTATAGTACAGAACCATAGCAAACTTTTTTGTCTTGGTGTGTTGCGTTGTTCTAGTCTTATTGTATTAGGAAGTAAATTGAAACATTTTAGTGGGAACGCTTTCTGAATCATCCAATATGTTGAAGTCAATTGTTCTCGTTAAAAAATCGTTACCTAATGACATTTCCTTGTTCGGGTCACCAATAAAGAGCACACGGAAGACAATGCCATAAGTTGTTTGTCTGGCTACAACGTTAAATTTTATACTTTTAGTGCGTTAAGGTGATAAAGAACGTCTACCATGGTCGAGCTGGCCGACCCGCACAACTTACTACGTGCATTCATGACAGGGTGTGGCCTACCCAGAAGGCGCTCCCTTCGAAGAACTCTTGTACTGCGAACACCAGACCAAGGCAGAAGAGTCAGTGCTTACGATCATACTAAGCAAGATGTCATTTAACGTTTTCCATACCAACATCCATTTTGCAGACAAATTTGTTTTACAGAAAAACATAGAGTGAATCAAAACCGTCGAAAAAGTTAACTGGGTTAGAAGCCGCTTCATCGCGATGTGCTTTCTACACCGTAGAGCTGCCCATTGCTTTTTGTTTTGCAAATGCTGTTCAGTGTCTCTGCGCGTATTCATTTGTTTAGTTGGCGAATGCCTTCAAACAAGTTCGTAATCTCTTCGTATCATAGAGGGATGGGAAATAATTACGGTGACTGGGCAGTTTGAATGGAATGAAGTAGTGATTAAAGAGTTTCCTAGACAGCACTTTGTGATAAATTAGGCTGTCGGTGTTCGCTACTCTTATATGAGAATTCCCTGGAGTAACCCAGCATCTTAATAACGTTTTATACACAAACAAGAGACGAGTGTCTGTGTAGTGATCGTTGAGCTGTTTTTCAGGTGTGACGCGTGCTTATGGCTTCTTTAAACGCTTTTCTTGTATAATGTACGGTGCTGATTGATTAGGAGTGAAAATTTTCGAAGATTTTACATTTTTTTACGGTTTATATACAAATATGGTTTTGATCTTGACAGCGAGTGCTATGTTTAATAATTTTCGTTTTGAACAGGACACAAGGGGAGGAAGCACTCCGTGATGGAAGTGGGTGCTTTACCGAGTGACGTCCTCGCGAGAAGACTGTCAGAGCGACTAGCTGCCCTTGGGCCGGATTCTGACGATGATGAACACTGGGAGTAAGTATTTATTCAACCCAGATAAATGCGAACCGGTTTGATCAAGTACGTCGGTCCAGACTGTTTTCAAAATTATTCGCTTTAAAGTGGAGCAATTAAAAACTAACTTTTGTTTTTTTTATACTTCGGAAAAAGATCAGACCGATTCGCAAGCCACTTATAAGTAACACTTTGCCTTGTGTGGTTCGATGCGTTTCTCGCAGCTCGTGCTCTCATCATTCATGATATTCCCAAGGTTTAGGGTGGACCTGTTTATGAACTTTTTCACCGACTAGGTATGAAAACTGGGCGGTTTACAGCAAAGATTTCATTTTGCAGAGATAAGCCATTGGGGCCTGGACAGGTGAAGCCGCGGGCCTCCCACACTCTCGGAGGTGAGAGTTGCAAGCCTCTACTTAGATCGTAGAAACCGTTGACAATGCATGAGTAAACCACCAAACCCTGCCCGTAGCACCGAAGTTCAGGTTTTGATCCTCTCAGGAAACCGCCTAACCGTCTATAGCAGCTTAAAACTCGTCTGTCATATAGATAAAAAGAATTATGTATTCGTAATTAAAATGATAAGCGTACAAACATCACCATTATTTTTTTCGTTGCTATTAATTGTGAAAGTAAGTCAAAGCTTTGATTGAAACCGTTGCGGTCTTTAACTCAAGTTAGAATTTTATTGTTGACCAACATATGGTCTCTGTAGAGTAGTAATGATCGGTACACTTCATGACTTAAATTAGATTAGTTGTTGCTTAGATTAGAGCGCAATCAGCGTATCTGAACTGTAACCATCCCTACAATCCAGTAATCATGATGTCCTCTGCGTCATTTGTCGGCATATCCCAGATTGTTTTGAGTTCTTCTTTTGTGTATTCCATGTACCTCAAATGTTTGCTGTGCTGGTGGCAGAGCATTTATAATAATTTTTCAGTGATGTCATCAGCAAGCGAGAAAGTGATAACAGCTTTGCTGTGTATAATATCTGTACTCATGTATTTTATTTTGCCTGTGGATCTTTGCATTTTGCCAAACTAAGCGACGTTGAACTCGTGCACATTGTAAACAGGTTATTTTTTTTGCAACCAACAGATATTTATGTTTTCAGGCGTACGTGGTCAGGTGGATATGGCGTTGGTGATGACCAAAGGTCAACTGGAAATAGATATCAAGAGCGCAACTTTCGCGGGCTACCCAGCAGACAATCCCCCAGGTCAGTATCTGTGTACTAAGTATCAAATGTCTTCAGATGTCTGCAGCATTATTTTAATTAAGATCAGCTACCATCCTGGAAGTCGAAAATTTTCGATTTCTAAATTCTGTCATTCGGTCTAACGCACCACCTCAAAAGTATCACTGTGAAGGCAACTCATAGTAACTAAAGAACTGAAAATGAGTAATAGATGCAAATTGCCTTGGGATCTCCCAGTTATCCTAAAACTTTTGAGGCTTGAATCTTAGGTAAACTGTAGCACTATCCATAGCGCTAATCTATGCCTGGCCCCTTGAGAAAGACCACGGGTGCCATTGGCGTGGAAGCGCGAAGAAAATGACATAACGCAAAATTGAAAACTTTGATCTTTCAGGGGGTTGAGTCTCCTGAAGTTGCAGGCAAGACAGTTCATATCGCCTTCGAAGGAACACACTGGATGACTTACAAAATCGGTGTTACTGTCGTCATCACCGTTTAGCGTTGTTGTGCGTTTTAATAACAATAACGATAACGGTGAACCGTCAGTGGCAGCAGTTCTCTCCGCCGTCCTCGTGCCCATCAGTTGATAGAATCTGTATCGTCTGCTTATCTGTGGTTTTAATTGAGTTTCACTGTGCGATCGTGAGAATGGACTACGGAGCTCCCCGATTGGGACTGTTTCCGGCTCCTCACGGTCAACACCGTGAATTAAATGCGTGCGATGTGTTTGGGATGGACCCTGCCAGGGCGTTTGCCTATTATCTTCTCTTTATGTCGGCAGATACATACGTGAAGACGTACCTCCGGGATGGTGAGCGCCGGCTGCAGAAACGCAAGACTCGGGTAGTACGCCGCTCGTGTAATCCGCAGTACCAGCAGACGCTGCGCTACTCGGCTTGCGATGTCCTCGGCCGTTCGCTGATCGTAATGCTTTGGGAGAAACAAGGCAGTTTCGAGCACAACCAAGGTCTTGGTGGCGCTGAGGTAGCCCTCGATCGACTCACGCTTACCAACCCAACACATGGTTCCTACCCACTGTTTCCCATCGCAAGCTTGGGTGCGGGTACGGGTGGCTCCGACGAGTCACCATGACGGCAGGCCCCCCAAGGGGACGCCCTTAGCCCCGACGAAGACGTCCCCGGGGGGCTCACCGTGTCCAGCTCACCCGACGAAGCGAGCAGTCGGAGGGGTTCCATTTTGCTCGGCGACCAGCCTTGGGACGCTGAAAAAGTTATCGCTTTGTGAATGAGAGGGTGCACAAAAACAAAGTGAACGTGCAGACCATGAGACGGAGACATGAATCGATTTACAGGTGAAAAACAGGCACTGAGCAAATCTAGTCGCTCAAGGACATGTACTAAACTTTTTGTGTTTTTATCGTTTTGTTCGCGGGCGTTCTTGGATGATCTAATTTACTCTCCGGGTTCTTCTTGCATAGTCATCTCTTTGAACCCCTTAACTGCCTCCCCTTGAATTCTTCTTAGTCCACGGGGAGCGGCCATAACCAGCGTGGTGATATTGATCTGATGATAACACCACACACTTTGAAAGTGAGAAATTCTGTCAAAATTTTAAAATTATTTGAGGCCAATTGCTTACTGACGTGGCATAGTTATGTTGAAAATGATCAATATCTCGTGTTTGATTATAGTGTTTCGGTTATCATATGAGTCCTGGCTCTTTCATATCACGATTGGAGAAAGTTTTTCAATGAACGCTGCTCCAACTTTGAATGTATTTCGTGAAGAAATTCTTGGATCAGGGTGTATAGAAATATCACCTTGCCAAGCCCACAGGGTCACATTTTGGTGGTTGTGCTATTCACAGCCCCTCAACAGAATCAAAAGAACTTCCAGAGATATCATAACACGTATCCTCTGAAGAGGTGCTGTTTCCATTACGCTTCCTGTATCTTTCTACGTCTTCTTGACTCCCTTTTGTACATTTTTATGATCAAATATTGTCTTATCTATAAAGACTCGGCCCCTTTATTGTTATTTGTTCCAGCTCCCTCCCCTTGTCCATGTTACTTACTACCCTGGGTGGAATTTAAAAGTAGCTCTTAAACTTATGAGATGAGTATTTTGAGCGACAAATGTGCGCATGAATAATTGTGTTACAAAAATTACCCTGTAGCGCAGAATAAATTGTTAAAGGTTATATAATTTTACGAGCGCAAGAATACATCATTAAGTACCTTTTTACTAATACTCGGTCATAATTATTATTATTTGGTGTAAAAAAGAATTTAAATTTGTTACGCATTCATGTAGAATAAAGATTAGGCTGTGTTTAAATAAAAAATGGTTCATGCTTAAGCTACGATATGGGTGTAAAATCTCCTCTAGGTAGTCTAGGCCCCATATCGCTTTACTGCCTGTCTACAAACGCTATTCTGTGTATTCTAAATGTTTTTGTTCTTTTAAATTTTAATGTGAGTTGCTATTTGACGATCAATAATAGTTCGCACACAACGGAGAATATAACGCCATGGAAATTCCATTGTATTAGGTAGATCAATTCTGCATTGTTAGTCTAAATTATTCACAAACCAGTGAAGGAACAGTTACGTTTCGCGCTTGTCTGAGTGCAGATTTTTTTTTAGTGAATATGTGCTCTATGTTATTTACACTTGCGAGTTCTTCTGTTAGTATTTAAATGTATTTGCCTTACCCCTAACTTCAGAAAAGGAGTGAAAATCAAAACGTTTGACTTGGCGTCCACTTTTTTGAGCGGCCGTGCAGTTTCCTATGTCAAGTATTTTAATGTAAATAGTATGAATGTTTTAGATGAGAGGAAAATCAAAAGGGGTGGTTTCGTAGGTGGAATAGCGGATTAGTTGACATATGATTCCTAGTAATTTACAAAAATGATTTCCTTATCACCTCTGTGAAACCGGTTATCGATTTCGGAAACTCATTCCCAGAGAAAAGTATCACAGTTGCCCTAATTTTTTTTTGTTGTTTTTGTGGTTCTACTATTAAACCAACATTATTTGTCTTGATTGTAAAATGAATGGCATGGTGTGTGTGTGTGTGTATGTGTGTGTGTGTGTGTACAATAACAAATCGCTGATCAAATGGAGTGCACAGATCTCTCCCGGGGTATTGTGGGTATCATCGATTCGACCTGTATGCCACATATCTCATGTTTCGTTGGGAAATATGTGCGTCATATTTTCCATGACTTCATATGTCTATCCGTGCTCAAGGCTAACTGAAATGTATGACATCACATACGTTTCACACACACACCCTAGTCATTCAACCATAAACCGTAGTGCCGAAATAGTCGAAAATCTTCCTGATAGTGTGCTTACACCCTCTCTGTGATAACGCCCACCTTGTACCTATTGTGGGAGTTCGATTTCTATTTTGGATGTTTTACTATAATTTTAACTTGACTAGCTAGTGATGAACAATCATATCTTCTTACATGACAATCCTTACTTATAACCATGTTTATATGTGCGAAAAGAAAACATCTATTTTAATTTTTACCTCTTTCAATGGTTGAAATTTCACTTGTCATATAATTTAAACATATTTTTAAGAGGATATTTATTTTTTAATTGTTTCATATTATTTACGGTTCGGCCTTTTGTTCGTAATGTTTTATACGTGATCGTACGTGGAATATAACATCCTAAGGAAGCGTTTTTTTTACTTTGGAACGCTTTGGAAAGACCGGCGAGATCACTGACAATATGAATAAATACACACTGACTACACGGCTTCCATTACTGTTCAATTGAAAGCTATGGTCCGAGAGGCCGGGAACGTGAAAGCGTGGTTTCTCCCTTTTTGCCGGCTTCATTTAACGGTAGCGTCGTCCGGTCTTGTTGGGAAAGCATTACACGCTTAGTACTTATGTAAGGTATGCATTAAGTAAAGTCGCACTGCACGTCATCGACCAACCTCTATGCTCTTCCGTTGACGTGCTCAGACTTGACGTAGGCATGTTGTTGGTCGACGATGGTTTGTAATCAAAACTAGATTGTAACCCTTTTCATATTTCTGGATAGTCTATTCCTTAACAGAACCTTTGTAATTGTCTTAAATTTTTCATTTTGTACTGCCATACCTCACCCCATCTCATATCTAATACTTCTGCCTCAGAATTGTTTAACATGTGCACACCCTTTATTGCAACGCTACTTTCCATATCACTTTCCCACAAGCTAGATCACGTTGTTTTAAAAATGTTGTCATAAAACGCAATGTATCTGTGGCCTGAAGTTACTGATGTTGTGTCCGTTTTCTGAAAGTTGGGTTTTTCGTCGCATACTTATTTCATTCCTATCAGGTTGGCACCGCTTTGAAAGTTGACGTTAGTAGTCGTCCATTGTCGATGACGCTGAACGCCTGCGAGTGCAAGGATAGGCAAGCCCGCACAACACGCATGCATGGAGACGTCGTAGGTGCCTGCCTAGTAGGCGTTGTGTGTACTCAGTCAGGCAGGCCAAACTAGGTTCGCACTTGCGATCTTATTGTGGACGTACTTAATCGATGATCTCTTATTGCTGTGAGGATACAACTCACATGGTTAAAAAAAATACAAATAATTTATGGTGGGTGAGGTATGGCGATCTAATTATTTTGAAAAAGTATTTTAATCGACTATGGTGACTAACGAAAATATCTTATCGTCACTGATGTCTTTTTAGAATCAGTTAAGAAAGTTCTGAAGAGGTTTCTATATAAATTCGTTGCGTCTTATTCTTACGCTGCTCTGCGCCTTTCTTACTTCTGTCTGTGTATCGGCCTAAATTATCTAACCTGTGACTTTCTGTATGTTTTCTTACACTTCGATTCTGCAAATAGAAATCGGTGATGTACAACGTAAAATATGAATAGGGCTGTGCGAATAATGAAACATTTCTTATCGAGCTGAAAATTAAAACATTCATCTGAGACTAAAAACAAGCCTTTGACGTTTTGTTTTTTAAAGAAATGTATTTTTGCCGTTCGGTTTAGATTTTGGTTGAGTTCGTTCGCACAATTCTATTCGTGGATGTAATAGAGTAGATAATATGAAATAAATACATAATTGGAGACGTATTTTACTTTTTTCTAAAAACCCTCTCGTGATTATAAGTGATGGGTAGCAGTGATATGGGGTATCGTCTATTAGGCGCAAGAGTATAGCTGATTTCTTGGCGCACGGAGTACCGTCGGCGTCAGTGGAATTCTCTGGGTCGCTGGAGTAGGTCTGGCGGCGGGTTGTGTCGGGTGGGGTAGATGTAACCTCCCCCACTATCCCCTCTTTTCAGACTGGAGTCCCCCCCCCCCCTCCCCTCCCCACTCCACCATAGGCACTGAGGAAGTATGCCCTTTAACAAGTTAGTTATTAGCTGAATAAAACGGAATGTACGTCAAGACTTTCCATTGCAGGTTTGATAACGGTTTCCTGTTGAGAGATCGTGTGCGCATTGTGACACACTGCAGCCGCTAGTCAATTAGGGTTCATCAAGGGGAAGCTGCTGAGTGGACACCACCATCTTGGTTCTCAAATAACATTGCTTTGATGAGGCTCCACTTTAATTGTCGGTCGTAAACCAGTTAGTCTTGAGGAAAGTACCGGATGAACTGCGGCACGGCCCAGAGGGCGCCCAAGATGACAAGTGTTCGGAGCACTGGTCGGCGCACATTACGCGTAGATTTGAGGATGCAGACACATTTGGTAGAGAATCGGTGGAACTCTTCATAACTAGGTATACTGTTGGAGCAGGTTAGAATCAATGCTGAGGAATTCGAAAGCTAAGACAGTGCTATCGAAATCAATTCGACATACCACCAGGGCGTGCGTCCCTAGTGGATGGGTGCATGGAGGGGCCAATCCGGTCACCCAGGTATTGTCTAGACGGGTCCCGTACACTCGCGTCTCTGAGGTGGGCTTGGTGCTTATGGCAGTCGGGGTTTATTGTGAGGTTGATACCTATCTTCTAGATACCTATCGCCTCGAATGGTGAAAAACAAAATTAATAAACGAGGTGCCTTGTTTCGATTACTGCCTTTTAGCGAAAAAAACATGCTGCCACGTTTCAATGTGAATGACATCATGGCGGGATACGCCAATAAACATGATAACTCAGTGGGGCGCTGCGGCGGCACGCTCGCACCACACTCCACGGGAGGATTACTCTTCATTAGTTGCCGACAGCCTCAGTGGCCGGCCACTAGGTGGTTCATTGCAAAAGCACATAGCACCGCTCGGCGACCAACACACGTGCCATCGCCACGATGTGTTTCCCACCGTGACAGTAAACACAGTACAAAACAATTCTTG
The DNA here is from genome assembly GCA_038380765.1 of Odontothrips loti. NCBI lineage: Eukaryota > Metazoa > Arthropoda > Insecta > Thysanoptera > Thripidae > Odontothrips > Odontothrips loti. Next base: position 7,093,968 of record CM076245.1, on the reverse strand, counting down.
CTGTTTTCATGGCGGCACAACACGGACAGGAACTGATCACAAATCGATGAAGTGATCCGACAATTTATTTAGCAGCTCTTTTTCCTCTCACCGACGCAAATGTTCCCCACGTCAGGTGACTGCTCCCACGGTGAACTGGTATCTGAGGGGCTGCCGACAAGGGCTCACAAACCAGGCCGGACGGGAAGGGTGCGTCGTGTGACGTCATAGCCTACGTCATCCAGCTTCACTTCTAAGGATCGTCATTCTGGGAGGTTGCAGTGGTCGATCAGTGCGCCCCTCACAAAGAGTGTACTTCGACATCGCAGAATTATCACTGCGTGGGTGGGCATGTGGCGGTGTTGTTTTCGATTTCATGGGCCAAACGGTGCTCTACTCAGATGAGTGTAGGATGAGTTTAGGAACAGACAGTCAGATTTGCCAAAAAAAATATGACCCATGAAGTGTTTCGCAGAGGAGCCAGGTCCGCTGCGCTCCACTTGGTGCCACGCTTCGACTGGGGACTTGGCCAGCTGGGTTCGCCGGCTGTGTTTGCGGAGGTCTCCGACCACCCACTCTGTCAACCCAAAAGAAGTGTCCGATTCAGCAAATTAATTTGTAGCGATTGAAATAATTAACCTGAACCCGTTTCGGTGTATTGTCTAGGGCGGAGGCGGCGGTACACAGCGCTGGCGAGAATTCTAAACCCTTGTCGTCTTCAGCATGTTTTCCTCGTAGAAATTCACCTGATTCCATGGCGGGAAGCACACCAAACTTGGTTGCTGTGGGTAGCACCGGTACCGGCCGGTCCCACCCCGCCACTGGTGCGGCGTGCGCTGCATAAAGCTATGAGGGTGCGCGGGGCTCCGCGAATGCCTGATGACTTCGTACGAAAAACAATTTACCACGTTGCGGGTTTCACAGGATATACCGCAGTTTCTGACCAACATTCTCAGAAGTCCCGTACCTTTCCGTCTCCTGCCCCGCGGAGACTGAAAGCGCAGGAGACAAAATGAGTTCCGCTTTCGTCTGCGCTTTGATCGTGTGGACGCTTCAACTCATTTTGGTCATGGCGCCTGCATGGTAGGCAATCGCAACTGCTGTATGCACGTCTGCATTGCGGGCTGGCCTAAGTAGCCACTGCCAGGGGCTTCACTGTCGTTTACTTGCCTAAATGTGGACGTGCTCAAGAACGGTACCCTGAAACTGAAAGTATACCACATAGTCAAACGATATTGTTGTTCTTCGTGTCAGTGAGGACACATCCGTCTGCACTGGGTGTGACGTCATGGGCTTGCTGGGGTTCGAGCCCTGCACCCACCCACCTGTGGGCTGGCCGCGAGCCTGCCATGGGCGCCGGCTGCAGAGGGGTGGGGGTGGCCGGCTCTCCCTTATATAGCACGGCCGCCACCTCCCTCCTCCCATTTCGCGTGCGACTGTGTCTGGCAGCGTGCAGCCGCCGCTGCCGCCCCCACCGCCGCAGCCTCCGCCGTCGCTGCCTCTACCGCCGCCAACACCGTCGTCGGGGCTGAGGGCCTCCAAGAGCCTCCAGAAGGCGTGTGCCAGACCACCCCCAAGTGCACTTCCAGACAGAACCGCATCCCTACAGGTGAGTGGCTGCGAGGGGGGCACGGACCGAGTGGCAGACGTGTCCGACCCGCCCGGAACCGCCACCGATGCGGCTCTGGATTTGTCGCCTTTTTCATGCCGAGTTATTTGCCACGGAGGCTGCTCCTGCGTGTATGGCCAACTGGGGTCCGCAACGCACCAAGCCCACACAAGCTGATAAATAGAAAAAAGAACAAAAAGAAACAAAAAAAAACACAATAACGATCCGGTTTGCACAACGCAATGATCAATATGGATGCATACCCAGAAAATCAACCTTTCGGACTTTCTGGATTGATCAAGGAAAATACATACACCTCATTGCGACATCAGACCAACAGCATCACACATGACTCACTTCAAAACTTCGCACCCAGAGAAAGGAGTTCTTGTTCCAAGTCTTAGAAATGTCTTGACCTTTTGGGGATTGAACTAAGCAAAATAATTACTCACGTGCAGTTATGTTGTGTTGGATTAAGAATTTTCCTCTTGGATCAAAACTTTTTTGGCATTGGTTCAACATTTTTATAGACTTAGTTACAACAATGCCCAAAAACGGTTGGATCAAGTAAATTTTACTTATTCCAAGAAACGGTTTCCATGAGTGCGTTTCCAGGGATCACTCCCACCCATTCAAAAGGGGGAGGGGGGGGGCGGCGAGACGTGCTTAGAGTTGACAGGCGATTCATCGTTCTGAAACGCGCGGTGCAGCACTGAGGTTCCGTGGACACCCGGCCCGCGGGCCCGCATGTGCTGGCTACGGCGGCCCCGCTCCGGTCACCCAGTACGCAACGCGTCCCCATCCAACGTCCCTATGTTCCAATGATCGCTTCCTGTCAATGCCTCGTCAGGCCCCGAAGCCCCCGGCTCCGGCCCCGACACCCCGCGTCCGCACTAAGAGAAAGTTTTTTTTGTTCCAAGTCCAAATGTCGTGACCTTTTGGGGATTGAACTGAGCAAAATAATTACTCCCGTGAAGTCATGCTGTGTTGGATTAATAATTTTTTCTCTTGAATCAAGATTTTTTTGATATTGGTTCAACATTTTTATAGAGTTAGTTACAACAATGCCCAAAAAACTGTTGGATCGAGTAAATTTTACTTATTCCAAGAAACGGTTTCCCTGAGTGCGGCTGCCGTCCTGTTCTGTGAGTGGGTCGGCCACGAACGCCCTAAAGGCAGACGACATCCAGCCACTTTGTGCTGCAGGCTTCGTGTTCTCAATAGCTAGTGATTATAAATTTGTCAAACGCGTCATTTCTCGTGTGTCAGCGAGTGCCACTCGCCACATGCGCCACGCGTTGAATTTCATCCCGACAGTTGTACTTTACTTTACCTCACTTGCACGAATTTTCGAATCTGCATGCTAAAATAATTCAGTTGAGGTTGAATAAAAAATTAGTGGCCAAATAGGGTGACAATTAATGATTTGCGTTCATTCCTGCAAACAGGACTTGTGTAAATTTCCTCCCGTCTCTGCAAAATGGCACCGGGTCGTGGCCGGGGAGCCGACCTGTTAATGAGCGAGAAGTGGAGAGCTATCCAGTGACTTGCCATTAATTTCCCCGCGCATCTGCCTGGAGTACAGTGGCAAACGAGGCGGCAGGGCGCGGAGGGTGAGCGGGCTGTCCTGCCGTGTCTCCACGGCGGCGTGAAATCGCCGCGACGCGATCAACTGATTCCGTGCGTCACAAACTAACTTCCCCGTCCAATGCCGAGTGTGATGGCGGCGGTGCCTACTGGGACCCTCGGTCGCCCCCGTCCGTCCTACGGGGACGGCCCATGAAGCCTAAGGGCACGTGCAAAGGGCTCGTCCCGCCCAGACTAGGCGTGAGTTGGCGAGTTCAAGTTTGAGTTCAGCTGGTCGCTTGTCAACTGGGACGGCGCGGGGCCGCGGGTCGGTGCGGCGGTGCGGGGCGCGGCTATCGCTTCGCGGCGCGCTAATTAATCACCGTCCGCACCGTAATGCATCGGCTACACCCGGACCATTCGGCAGCAAGCGGAAAACATACAGGATTCGTGGGTCACGTTTTCAGGCCGTCCGGGTTTTGCAACATTCTGCCCCGCGGAGATGAGGGCGAGGGCAGGCGGGGACTGTTACGATGGGGTAGCTTAGGGTAGTTATCCATGGCTGTAGCGAGAGCGGCGATTATAGGCCAGGGCATTCGGGAGTTCCTCGCCGTGCCGCTGCCCTGGTCCGGCGGCCGGGATGCGGGCCGCCAGAGTTCTCCAGCGACCGCAACATTGGGTTGAGCGTGAAGGCCAGCGGCTCGCGGTGGCGAGGTCTGCGTGAGAAGCTTTGGGACCGGCACAACAGCAGACCGATCGCGGTTTCTTCGATTCCAAACATTCCATCCCTTCCAAATTCCCAAGCGACTGCTAAGAGACGACGTTTAATTAGTCTGAGTAGTTAAGGGGTCGTTCACATACCACGTGGTACGATTTTGGCCAAACTTTGACCCCCCCCCCCTCCCCCCACGTGACCTACCGTGGTACCCCGACTGACCCCCCCCCCCCCCCCCCAAAGTCACGTGGTATTTTTTAATTTTTGTGATTTAGCCTGTTTTTGTTTTATCTGCGAAGTTGATGATATATCTGCATTAATTCCTGTAATTATTGATCGCAAAGGTATATTTTAGGCTTAAAGTTTCTTTTTGGTGAAGACAGTACGCAAAAATGTTGACGTCATTTTTGTTTTGAATTTATCAACTTTACACAACACACAGCAGACAGTGAAAACAAACTGGAATTCACTGAAATATCAGTAATATTGTATTTTTGTGCACTCGATCTAATTGTCACCCACTGATAAATAAAATCGGCGCCGACGGACCTGGCCGCGCGAGCCAAGGCCTCTGGTCCTGCCAATGGGCACTTCAGACTCGGGCGCTGGCCTACGGTGCACGGCCTGGTAGACGTGTGCCCGAGAATTTTGTGCAATAGGGTGGCTTCATCATCGCGTTTAGCCGCAGTTTTGATGTTTGATAAAATACCACGTGACACAGCCTAGACCCCCCCCCCCCCTCCCACGTGACACTGAGTGGTACTTGGTCGACCCCCCCCCCCCTGACGAATACCACGTGGTATGTGAACGACCCCTAAGAGCTCACGTTTTGCTTTGCGGATTTTTTTTTAAAACCGTATTTTTGGGTCTGACGCACGTCCTCTTCCCGAAGACCCAGTGCCTGGACCCTACCTGACCCCCACGCCCCTACCCCTTGCCAGCCTGGCTGCACGATTCAACTTCTTTTTCGACGCCTCCTATCTGCAAGCCCGTACCGTCCGGCTGGGTGGGACACAACCCTGTACTGTCGGCCGGGCGGGGACACGACCCTGTACTGTCGGCCGGGCGGGGACACGACCCCGTACCGACCCGCCCGCTGATTCACAACCATGTACCGGCGCCCACCGGTACATGGTTGTGAATCAGCGGGCGGGTCGGTACCGGTGGACGCCGGTACATGGTTGTGAATCAGCGGGCGGGTCGGTACGGGGTTGTGTCCCCGGCCGGCCGGTGGTACGGGCTTGTATCCCACCCAGCCGGACGGTACGGGCTTGCAGATAGGAGGCGTCGTTTTCATTTATGTATTAAGGTGCGTCTAAAGCGCTTACACTGTCTACTTTAGGAAGCAGAGCGTAGAAGGGCTTGCTCCCTGGTTCCAGCCTTTGTATCAGCCGCGCGCTACTGCAGTAGCTGCCGTAGTGCGCCTAGGGGCTCCACTCGACGCGCCTCTCTTAAGTAGACACCTCACTGTAAGCGCCCCGGCGCTTAGCGCTCCGTGCGCCCTGAGCGCACGCTCTTCACGGTTCCCAACGCGCATCTTGTTTCTAGAATTAATTTTTTTCGTATTTGTGGCTGGAGCTCCGGAGTCCATAGAGTGGCACAGACAGTACCGCGCAGCGTGGGCGTGGCACCCCGGCCGGCCTCAGAACTATACCACAGAGGCTTCAGAGAAGCCCGAGTTTTCGTTCCCATGAAATCTTAATTGAAAAGTGACGTGCAGGGGGCTAAGCAATGTAACCTTACCGTCCTATCGCGCGAGCCAACTAAACTTTGAAACCGTGTGAACCGAAGGCGCGAAGGCCTCTGTGATGTGCGGGAAATGGGAGGAAAGCCTCACAGCGTTCGGTGGCCTCTGGCCCCGGCCCACACCAGACCAGCCCACCCCCGCCCCGCCCCGACCCGACCCAGGCCCGATGCTGCCCGGCAACAAACACCCGAACGGCTCGGCGAGGCGCCCAGCATCACGACTGAGCATCGCGGTGTCGAGTTCCGCTAATTTGCAGGGGCCGGACTCAGGCCTGGGCTTTGGATTTCCTGTGTTCGGCAAAGAGCCGTGGCACCACCACGGAGGTTCGCTACTTAGCCATTAATGAAGCTCTCAGGCTGCCCGGATACTTCCCGACATGCCCACTCTCTCAACATCATCCCTCCGTGCCAAAAAAAAAACTTGATTTTTTATAATTTTGTCTGTGAGCCGCTTACTGAGGAACGGCTGCGCAGCAGGTGGAATAAGATGCATGGCTCAACATCACTCACTTCTGTAGGCGTTCCTGTCGGCGCGAAACGCAAATCTCAAGCGATATATCTCTATTTTTGGGCCCTTCATAAAATTCATAGAGTAGCGCTGTAAAACGTTTACGCCCCTTCTTGTTCTGGGTTCGTACATGTCTGAGTTGACCGCGCAGCGTGCGAGCTGTTGTCCTCCGCGGGTCCAGACAGTTCAGGGGATGCACACTTCTGGCTCCTCGTCGAGGATGAAGGGCGCGGCGAAGGAGAGGAGAGGGAGGCAGCCAAGCGGCAGGACGGCGCACGGTTGGGATGCACACATGAATGTCACGCCCACCGCGCCCACCGCGCCCTGGAGGGGAGACCGCAGACATTTGGCAACGCTGCGCGATATGGCACAAGGCATTCATGACAATGGAGATGATGGGAAACGAAGGGAGAGGCGGCGGAGAGCGAAGAATGAGAGTGATCGTAAAAAGACGGTTAATACGGCCCTCGGGTGTGGAAAAAAATGACGTACTGGTGAGGGGCGGCATGACAAGCATGAGCCCTCTCCACACAGCGTCTGCTGTCCACAGGTTGCTGGCTGCCCTGCGTCGCATGCACCGAACGTGTTTTGCATAGCCCGGGGGAGAGTGCGATGTGTGCGGCTCGCATGCATCGGCCGCTGACTGGACACACTGACAGCTACAAAGCCCTCCGCGTCATGACACTCGCCGTGGCTGGCAGTGACCATCGACATGAGGGGGTTGGGGGGCGGGGGCTGCCCCAGAGGCACTGCCGCTACTTGACTTTGACAGACGCGGGCGGGGCGGGGCGGGCGGCGTGCGATGCGTTTGCTAGGCCGGCCGCATAGCGATGGCAAACACTGCCTCTCTCCCTCACTCCCTCTCCAGCCCCCAGATCCTCCACGCCTCCAGGCCTCCAGGGCGCCGGGCGGACTCACACGCGGGGCTTCCGCTCGAGAGTGACGTCAACAACTTCAATGATGACTAAAGTTTAAACGGAGCAGCCAGCTAATGACGTAGCGGCCAGCAACAGCCTCCTCGCACACGCCGCCGGCAGCCGCCTTGTGCGCGCCTTTAGTTTTGTAATTGTCTTGCGGGTGATTACCAAAAAACTGGGTTCGAAAAACAACTTACCGTGTTTTCCCGTTACCTTCTGCTGTTGTTGGATGCTGACTTCCAAGTGGTGTGACGCAAGAGGATCTCCCACAACTATTTCGGCTGGAGGGGGAGGGGGGAGGAATCACACAGTGGTCTGTGCCATAATGAGTAATGAGCGTGCCCTCCTGCCATGGATACCCGCCACATTGATAAGCTCATGACGGCGTCCGCGGAGAAAGACGTAAGTGTTTCCGCTCCCCGGCACTCTGTGCCCGCAGAGCACCGCAGCACCGCCGCGTCTCGCCCTCATCCGCCTTGTGCGCACGCACCATCTTCACCTCCCATTAAATCCGGCCGACGATCCTAGGAGGCGCGGGTGGGAAAGGCGTGGCAAGTCCTGGGAGGCGGCGCCCTGCATCCCGAGCAGCACATTTACGTACCAAGGGGTGCGAATAATTGCTTTCAATTAATGTGGCGTTCGTGTCCCGCCGCCGGCCGCGTTCCGCCCAGGAGTGCGGGCGGGGGCCGGTGGGGGCCGGCGGGGGCCGACACGACAGGATAGTTTGTTGCGCGCCTCAAGACTGAGTGCATGGTGCCTCCTCCGCGCCCCGCACCGCGGCCCTCCACCACCTACGCCGCTGCCTCCCGGGTGATGCCGCACGGGGACAGGAGAGTGAGATCATAGGGCCATTCAGGTGGTCATAAGGAAACCTTCGGCATCGGCAGTGTGGCCTCGCCCCAAGGCGGCTAAAAGGCCGTATTTTACAGCTCCATCACGGCCCACCTCCGGACCAGGTTGGGCTGGGTACGGCCCTGGCTGGCCCCGCGCTCCTCCTCCTGGCCTCCTTCTGGGAGGTGGGTAGGCCAGCCCGCCGGACGCTCGTGCCCACCGCGTTGCCTACCCTCCGTTGCGCAGGCGCTTTGCCGCCGACAGCGTCCCGTCCCGTCCCGTTCTGTCCCGTTTCCTGTGGTCCCCCGTGACACCCCCAGCCCCGGCCCATGACGGAGCCCAGTCCAGCGGCTGACAGTCGCCTTTTATTACAGTGGGACCGGCGTTGAGGGGAGCAGAGTTCGTCTGAGGGCCGCCGTGCCGCTTTTCATGCATAAAATTATTAATATTGTTCTTTTTTTCTTTGTGCGCTGAGCCTCGGCAAGTCTCGCTTTCAAGGAAGTCCCCACACACTTCGCAATTACGGGAGTGGATCGCTCGCCCGGTTCGCCTCAGGAGGCGTACAATAAAACGCGGGTGGATTAAAAAAATAAATAGAAATACCAATGAGACCTTTGTTAATTAATTTTATTTTACAGCCTAGTCAAAGCAGTGTTTCCTGTCCCAATCCGGTGACGCACCGGGTGTGAACGCCCCGTCTAATATGGCGTAGCAGCAGGCAGGCACTGTCCTTGACACAGCCCCGCCCACACCAAAGCGCCTTCACCGACCGCCACCTCGCGGCACTCAGAGAGCGATCAAAGCTCATTCTGATGTGCACAACTTGGCAAACAGCCTGATCAGTATTTGCGCCACGCATACCCTGCGGCCTGCGGCCCGGCACTGCCGGTACGCCGCGCGCGGGCACTGCTCGCGTGAGGATCGGCCGCCCCCTGCTGCTGCCTGGATGTTCCCTTCCGTCTGCCGACAGGCCCGGCAAACAAATTTGGCGCAGCGCTGGGGTGGGCGTGTTGCGAACAATAATATTCTCCCTGCGTTTTTTTTATTATTTTAATTTCTCTCGTTTCGCCCTCATCTCAGCAACTTTTCCCTGGGGAAGGGCGTATGGCAATCAAAGGTGCCTCGTGTTTGCCTTGCAACCGTCCATTTATGCACTCTGACTCAAAATAGTTTCGTGGCAATGACAGCAGTCTACTTGATTTTTAATCTCATTGTGCTCTCATCGTGTTCTACACAGATCCGTATTCCGTATGGCATTGTTCCACTTGAATGAAATGCCTCGGTACTTTTAGCGGGTATGTTGGTGAGGACACGGACCGCTCTATGGGGCCGCGGACGCAGCTGGAGGCGTTGGCGGCTGCGGGGCGGGCGGGGTCGTCTGCCACAGCCTGTAGTGGGGTTAATATGGGGCTTACAAGCTCACCCCCCCCCCCCTCCCATACACTTGTCCTTTCCTTCCCCTTTCCTCGCCACTAACCCCGCCTTAGGCGTTCACACACACGCACACACACAGACGTCGCTCACCATGGAGGGACGGAGGCCCCGGTGGGGCTGAGGGGTTGCAGCCTGACAGTGCACGTCTCCACCCAATCACTCTTCTACCGATGGTCGGGCAAAGCGACGACTGCTCGCATGGTGGGCTCACCTTGTGCTCACCTCCTCACCTGTCTGGTGACGGTTCGAGACCAGTAGGGCGCGCAGCTGCAGATACGTCACTGTCGAACTGACAGTGCTCATTCTGTCGACCCCCGAACACTACTTGGACATGGTAGAGGGGACATTGTAACCGCGCCGGCCAACGTCTCACTTGCCACTGAGAAACAAAAACATGTGGGATAATATCGATCGAAACAGGGCGATCCGCTGTAACACACAGGGGTGAGAGCAAATCGTCCCATTCAGGTGATGTATGCAAATAGTCGGCCAGTAGGACGTGGCAGGATGCGTGGCCACCATTAGTGGTCGGCTGCCATTACCGCCTACTCAGCCGCGCTCACCGACCGCCCACCGGCCTCTGGCCTCCGGCGCCCTCCGGCCTCCCGGCGTCGGACTGGGAACACTGTGTTAACGCATCCACGCCGCCCAGCGCACCGCCCCCCAGCCGCGCCCCCGCTGGCACCGCGTCAGGGCGGAGGGAGGGCGTCTTGTGGCTTGATTGGTTCGTGGCGTGTGTGTGTGTGTGTGTGTGTGTGTGTGTGTGTGTGTGTGTGTGTGGGCCGGCGGTGCGGACAGCCACACACACCCCACCTGCCAGCGTGTGCCGGTTCCCCCGCCGGGGCCTCATATCGAAAAGCAGAAATATAATCCACCTACAGAATAGCCCGTGCTGAGCCACGCGGCCCCGCTCCAGCCGCTCCGCTGTGCGGAAAATGCAAAGCGACTCCGGTGAAAAGAAAGGGTACGTGGGATCCGGTGGGTTCGAACTGAATGAGCCACAAAGTCGAAGCGTGCGCCGAAACAATTTTTCGAGGGAGCAGCGCGGAAGCATCGTCGGTTCTCCTCGGGGTGTTGACACTAAATTAAGTTGGACTTACTTTTGGCTGTCATTGTGTTTGACCTACACCATAGGTCCATGAAAAAATTGTATTTGCAAATGCCGTATGAGGGAATTCTTCAGGTCCAGCAAATAGCTGCTCATCCAGAACGCACACAATCTCTTAGACCGAGAGATATACTGCGGAAATGTAATACTCCCTTCTTGTTCTGTTTTCTCATCGAGGATGCGAATGTATATGGAGATTGCGGCTGTGCTGCTGGGGCTCTGGCAGGGCTGTGGCGGGGCTGTGCCGAGGCTGTGCCGAGGCTGTGCCGGGGACGGCTCCAGTCTTATTGTGCGCGCGGAGGTGCGCCCAAAAGAACAAAGAGAGAGGAGGCTCGCGTCTGTCCTGGTCTCCCCCAGCCTGCCCCACTATCCCTCCGCCCACAACCCGAACAGTGCCCGAACACGTGAATGCCGACCGGGCCGCCGCGGCTCGGCGCTCGGCTGCCGTTGGCTTCGTTCGCCTCTCTGTCGCCCGGTCTGCCCGGGCAGCGGCGCATTATTTGACACCCCACCGCGGAACTGGCGGCGGCCGATTCGGAAGTGCAGGAGAGATGGCCCTGCGCAGTGCAGCCCACTGCTCGACCCAGCCCCAGCGGGCCGCGCTCCGCTCTGCTGCTGCTGCTGCCGCTGCCGCCGCTGCCGCCGCTGCCGCCGCTGCCCCGTGCCGTGCGACCCGACGGTGCCGCCCCGTTCTGCTTTTTCTACGACACCATTGTCCGCCGCGGAGGACCCCCCCCCCCCCCCCCGCCATCCCCACGCCATCCCTCGCGCGGACAATCCCCTCACCCCCGCTGACCCTCTCTCACTCTTCGGTCAATAAGTCATCGCTGACAAAAGACCTCCTCGACTCCAACGACATCCCGGTGTGCGACAAAAACAATTGGCAGTATGAAAAACATGAGCCGCGGCGCGTGACGACGCCCAGCGCCGGCGGAACGGTAACAGTGCACGCCGTGGAGCGCGGCGGGCGGCTGGGACTTCAACCCTTCATGGTCTGTGTGAGTAACTCCAGTTATTCGGGTGATCTTTTTTTTGGCAGGGGGCCTTGAAAAGCGCCTTACATAAAAATCATGTCACTGACCGCGCTGTGATGAAGGTGTCACGTTGTCCAACATCTAACGTGACCATCACGCGCGTGGAGTCACGCGGCAGCCAATCAGTGTGATGGCCTTCCTTTGTGCGGCTCGGTGGGCCAACGAGCAGCGAGTGCTGGCGGGACAAACACACAGAGCACGTCATTTTGTGTTTGTTATTTCACCGCTTTTTGTCTGGTGCGTGCGTCGTGTGGCGCATACGCGGTGGGCCGGGCTGGGTAGAGCATGTGCGACCGTTCTTCGTGAAAACTCGTGGAACTTTGAGTTAATCTGGAGAAGCGATGGTTTGATGGTAAGATGAATTGCTGTGAGCACGTGTTTCTAGGTCTGATATTTCCATTACTGAAGTTGCAGTTACCTGGCGCCAAAGTTGCAAATAGGGGGAAAACGAGGTAGTGTAGGCAAAAATATTTCCCAAGGTCTTGACGAAATAATCCCAACAATTTTTTTAACTGTGGTAATATCCTGAATAGGGATAGAGAATGACAAACGATGGTTGCTCGTGCGTAGCTGCCTCTTCTTATCCATCCACACACGTCAAGGTCCACACCGAGAAGGCGCAGGCAGGGCCACAGCGAACATGGCATGGCATGGCGCCGTGTTCCTCGGACGGTCTGCCATGTTGTACATGCCGGAGCGGGCACGGCAGCCGACAGCAGCGGTGGTCCACGGCCCGCGCTATAGACTCTTCAAATTAGGTTTTTTGTCTCCCATAACAAGAAGGCGTGGTCAAGCGCTTGCAAGGGCGGCGATGATGGAATATGAGTGGAAGCAGAGAATGCCGCCGTTCGCTTTTCCCGCAATTTGTTTCCCTTTTCCTCGCCATGCATTACCACCGCGAGAAAGACGTGTCGAGGCAAAGTTGGCTTGGCGCGGGAGAACTGTTCCACACACATCCCACGCAAGCGCGCGGTCGCAGCAACGGCTTGGCTTGTAAGAGCGCCGCGAGTTCGTACCGGAAACGCCCCCAACTTGACCCCCTCACCCCTTTCCGACCCACTCGGCCCAGCCCGCCAGTCCGGGGAGTTAGATAGCCTCTCCGTGCGTGTAGCGCTGGCACACCCCAACGGGCCCCAACAGACCCCCAGCGGACCCCCAACGGGCCCCCAACGGGCCCCCAACGGGCCCCCAACGGGCCCCCAACGGGCCCCCAACGGGCCCCCAACGGGCACCCAGCGGGCCCCCAACGGGCCCCGAGCGGATCTCCCCGGGTCCCCATGGGGCCCCGACGGGTCCCTACCGGGTCACCACCGCGCCCCCAGCGGGTCCCTAGCAGCGGTCCCCCAGTGGGTCCTTCACCCTGCGTCCCACGCAACACCAAGTACCCCTTAATCTCGTGCCGAGTCTTTCCCAAACTCCATCCCCGCCTTCTTACCTTAGAAGGAAACGGAACTCTCCCAACGGAAGGTCACAGGCGTTCGGAGGACGAAAGGTAAACATTTATAACGGGACAATAGACAACAATCAGGCCTGGGTCCGACTGACTGCTCCTTGGGGACCTTTGGACCTCGGAACGGACTTTCTCTGGTCCCGGCGCACACCCACGCTCGGGTACCACTCAGACATGGCACAGGCTTTGTAACGTTTTCTTAACTCAGAAACAAGTTTATTTTTGTTTTAATTTTTGTTCTTAACTCCCCGATTCCGGATCTGCTGCCTTGGAAAATATTGCCAATTCAAATTGAGGAAAGTGCAGCTCCTGCAGGATCAACAATCACGAATATCGTACGTATCTACTTCACTAGTAAACCTAAGGCGTAACCTTACGCCCGTTTTGAAGCAACCAGCTTGAAGCGTAATGTTACGCCCTTCTTGAAGCGTAGGGAGGGAATTCTCCCATGTATTTGTATAGGACTGCTACGCTTCAAAACGGGCGTAGCTGCGAGTATGCTTCAAACGGGCGTCAGGTTACGCCTTAGTTTTACCAGGGAAGTTCCAGATTTCGAGCATTGCAGGCGCACAGGAGCACCGCGTGTGGTCCTGTTCATATGTGGAGGTAAAGTTCCCCGCCTGCCGCTGCTGTCACGGGAACGGCCTCCAATCGGGCCTCCAGTCCAGCCTCCAGTCCGGCCTCCAGTCCCCTGGCAAAAACGGGAACTCTCTCCGAGGGCGTATTGAAAGGCGTGTTTGTTCGCTTTGGGCGTTTGAAGGCGTTGTGAAGGCGGAACTGGAACTCCTTTTGGACCACAACGCCCTAGAACGCCTTTGACAGTGGCTTGCGAGGGAGTTGTGTCTACGCTAAACGAAGGCGTTCTGGGCGTTTTGCGCGAGGACGTTTAGAGAAAACGCCCAAAGCGCAACAAACACGCCTTTGACAACGCCTTTCGAGGGCGTTTCACGCCTTCGGAGAGAACTCCTTCCCGAGGCGATACCAGAGTATGAACACCGCTCCGGATTTTCGCCAGGGTCCGGCCTCCAGTCCGGCCTCCAGTCCGGCCTCCAGTCCGGCCTCCAGCCCGGCTGGCTGCACACAAAAGGCCCTACCGATTGCCGCTGCACCGCGCCGCACCTCTGGGACGTGATCAGCATCACTGTGCGGAACAAAGGAGGCGCGACTGCACACGCTAAATGCTGATGGACGCACTTCTACATAACTGCGGTCGCGACACTCGATAGGAAAAATCTCAACCACGGTTCGCCTGTGAGGTTTTACGGTTATGGTATGAAGCATACAGAGTGGCTGGTAGAGCCACGGGCCTCCCCTCCAGTAGGCCCAGAGGACCTCCGGCGGCCACTGGATATCACACACACCGCCGCCTAGCCTCGTCAGTGGCAGTCTCCCCTTGCCCTCCTACCCTCTGTCTCGCGGCTCCCTTCTTTTCCGCAATGTGGTTCAACGCGCCTGCAGAGCCCGGTGGAGACCCGAGGGCCGAGGGATTTGGATGTCGCCCTATACGTGTCTGCCGGCTCTGCGGGCTCTACGGGCTCTGCCGGCTCCGAAGGTCGACTCTATACCAGCTCTCCCCGGCCCGGCCCTCGGCTCTGCCACACCACGGCAACGCCCCCGTCCCTGCCCCCACCTGTGGCGTAGCAGGGCCGGAAGAGGAGACAGGTAAGCGTCATTGTAACGTAGTTTGTCACCTCGTCACCTTTAAAAATAAAATTTAAAAAACACGGATGTTGGATTTTTTTCGCGCTCTGCTGGAGGTATTTTTGATTTCCAGTTATATACAGTCGGCTTCCAATCAACAGCTGCGCACAAACCTTCGTAAATCCAATCTGTACACCCACACACACGCGCGCGCCCACGCACGAGAGGGAGAGAGATAGATAGATAGGAAGGGTTGGGGGTGGGGGGTGAGTAAGGGAGAAGGTGCCCGGGGCTGTGGAATGGTAGAAGTCTCGATAATAGTGCGATGATTGAGTTTGTTATCGTAGTTTGGCAGTCATCTCGCTGTGTCCACCCCAGGTGAGGCCAGGATGCGGCAGGAGCGAGAGAGGCGGCGTGAGACGCAGCCCCCCCCCCCCCTTCCCCCTTCCCGTGGACCGCCCCCGTAAGCCGCCGCCCATCCCTACGCTCACACGACGTGTCGAACTCACGCCGCAGAGATAAGAAAGCATGGTCGCACTGGGACTTCAGCGCCCCAATGGTGGCACTTAATGTGCGCGGCCCTAACGCACGCTGCGAAAAAAAAAATACTAATTCCTGCTGAGTACGTAGAGGAGGGTACGGAAAGTTTGGAGGCAGTTGTTTTCCTTTACCTTTTGAACCGAAAGAATCCGTTTCACTTCCGTGGGATTTCCCAGGAATCAGTCCTCTGTAAAAGGAAGGGAATAGTGTTTTCCAGTGCCCCGGAAATTTCCGGAAAAATTGGAAAATTTCCGGGGCACTGGAAACACTAGTAGGGAACGCTGGACTAGTTCTGCTTTCGCTGGGCATGTCCCGTGGCCAGGGCCGTGGCCGGGACCGTGGCCAGGACCGTGTCCAGGGTCGCCTTGTCCAGGGCCGTGCGGGACGGGCGCCGCGCAGCGCCGCGTTGATGTGACTTGGGTGGCGTGGGGCCTAGCCCGTTGGTATTCCTCCTCACTCTCCCCTTGCTTTGAGGAGTTTGCCGCCAAAGACGAGGCGTGTCCAGCGCACGGCGTGAGTTGTTGTCAAGTCAGTGACCGCAATGGGGTCCAATCTCAACAACCCCGGGGTTTGATAAATAGGATCACCTTGATTCGTTACCCCGAGCGACCCCCCCCCCCCCCCCACCAGCACCGCGAGCCCCCGCGGGGGGTGGTGAGCCGCGATCAGAACGATGACATACACTATCCTCGAAGTAGACCCTTTTCTTTCTGGAAGAGCGCTTCTTTTCCCTCAGATACAGGATTCTGTCGCCGTGCATACTCCCCCCCCTCCCCCAAGCGTTCAGACGAGAATGCGCGTGAAAATACAGTGACCATCGGAACACTAGAGACGCATCACTTGTATGTTTACAAAGCCGTCGACAAGGGCAGGAGTTTGCTGACCCCTTTCTTCCTCGTACCAATGCAAGCAGTCAGGGCCGTCGACCTGCCTGCCGGCCAGGGAGGGGCAAATCCTCAAAAGTGCGCATGGTTGCATACCTTGTAGGGGTCGTAATAGAAATTGAATTTCTTTTTTTTGAAATTCTTAAGGTGTTTTTTTTCGAAACGATGTAATGCGGAACATGTTATTAATGAGAAGGACTGTCCAGGTAATGTGCGAGCGAAGCGTTCAACAAGCTCGATATAACAGACTGCATTCTGAGATAAATCTATTCTATTTACGGTGAAGAAACCCTTTTCGCAACGATTTTCCATTAAATAAAGACGAAGAACTTGACGGGTTGCGGAGATGCGAAGGCGGCAATGCCGATAAATCATTTGGCGAGCGAAGCGAGCCGAAAGCTCTGGGCTTTTGGACAAATTTTCTTTCATCCATACGCTTCAAAATGAATATTGAGCCGGGGACCTTTGCCCCCCCCCCCTGCCCCCCTCAGCTTTCAGTCAGAGGGGGGCAAAGCCCCCCTGCCCCCTCTGGGTTCGACGGCCCTGCAAGCAGTAGTTGTGCGCTCTCTCTCTCTCTCTCTCTCTCTCTCTCTCTCTCTCTCTCTCTCTCTCTCTCTGCTCGGAGTTTGCACGTCGAAGGTACTGCGGGCCGAGTCTTCGTCCCCGGTGAGTTCGCTCTCTCAGTTTGATGGATATCTCCAGTGTCCGTTCGTTCGGGGACTCCAATCTGATCTGCGGCGCTGATCCCTCTGCTGAGGCCCCCGGCTCCCCACCCCGGCCCCCCGCCCCGGCCCTCCGTCCCCTGCCCCCGTCCCCTGTCCCCGGTCCGTCGGGTTCGGACGGTCAGCTCCCAGGTTAGCCCTGCGGATGAGGCCGGCCGGAGGGGTCTGTAGGTACTCAGGCTGCTACCATGATCTTTGTCATCGTGCCCTCCGGGTCTCGTGTCGCTACCTCGTCAGACGAAACTTGCCGTCGCGGCCAACGCTGGAGGGCTGGGCCGGGCTGGGCTGGGCTGGGCTGGGCAGGGCACTCGGAGGCCTTCTCACTCCCTCCTGTGCCTGACATTGTACGGTGCGCAGCGCTGACATCAGACACCTCTCCCACCCCATCCCCTGTCCACGAAAGCCGAAACCAACAATTTTGATACGACTCGTTTTCGGGACAATGCATGTCTTGATGTCAAAGGGGGTGGGGGGGGGGGCGGGCAGAGCCAAAGGCTGTTGTCGAGTCCGGGGCGGCTGCGGGAGCAGGCCCAGCCGCGGGCGGGGCCCCGCACCCTAAAAAAAGAATGCTTGAACCATGAAATCATCTCTAAAAATGTTACATATGCTTGAATCATGCATCCATATTTTGCGGCATGCTTGATTCTTTTGGGGACAAAAATGCTGGATTCAAAGAATATTTCTTTGAGCCTTCACTGCTCCGAGCACGTAAGCAAGACCTGAGTAGAGGCCACGCGCCACGCAGGCCGTGGAGGACAAGGCTGGGACCGCGAGTCTGACCGTGAGACCGTGGTCAGCAACTCCGCAACTTCTGTAATGCAATGCCCTTGCTTAACTACGGCGAGCCCCAGGTGATGCTGCGTGCGTGCAGCGCGCCCCCGCAGCCCCTGACGGCCCCGGCACCCGCGCTGCCCATATCCAATGCGCCACCTCCTCCGGCAGGGGTATGTCGGCGCAGTTGTATCAGAAAACTTTTCTCCATTCTCTCGAGTGAAAGCCACCCCCCGCCAAACAGTCCCCGTGCATTTTGTTGTCCTCGGGGCTGAAGCAAAAGTTGGCCGTCGGGATGGGGAGGAAGAGCCATACACGCGTGCCCGGCCGTGCCAACTGCCTGCTCCTCTGTGACTCCAAGGTAGTCCTGGTCAGGAACAGGAGGATAGCAGCGGACCTGGCTGGGCGAGGCGAGGCCGCCATGTGCCCCTGCAGAATGAGATGATGTATCGGCCGGCCGGGGGGGGGGCGTGTTAGTCTTTAGGAGCAGAGTGCAGAACAGGCGCGCGCACCGTGGGTAGTGACAGCTCGGCTCGAATAGTCCCATCAAACCACGGCCCCGCTCGGCCCGGCCGGGGTGTTTGCGCTGTGAGTTGGGTCGTCAGCTAATGAAGTGAGCCGTGCCTGGCCCGGCCCCGCTCCCGAACCCGGTCACTTTACATAGTGGCCGAGGTGCCGAGCGAGCCGAGCCTGCTGCTACTCACTCCGCCACCTCACACCCCGTACCGCCGTACCGCCGTACCGCCGCCGCAGCTTATTAGGACAGCCATATTTTCCCTCTGAGGGAAAAAATGCTTCTTGTGGATTCTGAGTGCTAGCGTATAGAACACTTGGTCAAAGAAAACATTTTCGAAAGAATGCGATTTTTCTGGGTGCAATTTTTGTAGGGAACTTGTTGTCCAAGCCTAAAGTATAAAGGCTCCTGTGAGAAAACCTCAGCGGAGCTATATCTAACTGGAACTGTGTCATGCGCCCAACCAGCGAAATGCGTGACATCCGAACCAAGGAACTCGTGCGAATGAAATGACGCGAGATCGGGGACGTAAATCACAGACTCCGGGTCGCCGCTCCAACTCATCCCTTTGGTAGACGTGAGGTTATGCTGACGCTGACCGCCCCTTCCCTCATGTGGGGATGGGCTGTAGTGCCCACACAATGTGGAAACGCAAGCAAAGCCCACATATCGGCACAGCCTCCGCGGCCTTGCCGCAGGCTGTCCTTTCTGTTTTTCTTTTTTTCTTCCCCCTTCATGCTTGGGACGAATGTATTTGATACCAGTCTTTTTGACGATTGGTTAAAAAAAAAAAAGGATGACCTTGATCTTTACGGACGGCACTCGGTGTCTTCTTGCATCAGACGGCAGAGAGTAGTCGCGGAGTCGTCAGTTTCATCCCCAGCGAAGGGCCGGCATGCACAGACGCTAGACTTGGTGATGACATTGAGGATAAGTGAAAGGGAAAACTGGGGCTGATTTTTACATCCACCCGCCGTCGTGTGTACGTGTACGTGTACGTGTGCGTGTACGTGTGCGTGTGCGTGTGTGCGCACACGTGCGCAAAGGAGTCAGGGTTCTCGATAGTGGTGGGGAGCTATACTAGAACAAAACTGTGACGGTCTGTCTCCGTTTCTCTCTCTCTCTCTCTCTCTCTCTCTCTCAACTACGTGTTGCCTGCGTATGTCCAAGCCAGCCCTCTCCCTCGTCCCTCTGGCTCCGCCGGGCCCTGACCGTATGGGCTGGGGGCGGCCGGGGCGGCGGGGGTGGCGGGGGTGGCGGGGGCGGCGCTAAAGCCAGGGGACCGGGGGGGGGGGGGGGGGGGGGGGGGGCTGGCTGGCGCGCGCTATGCCGGAATGGGGGGGATCTCGTGGTATCAGCGGGCACAGATCGCGGCGCCGAATACAAAACGGAGCGCCATCATAAATGCGACCGGCGCAGCGTCCTGTTTTTGCGGCTTCGGCCAGCCAGCTTGGCTTCTCCATGCCGGTCCGCAAGCCGCTGCCGAGCCGAGCCGTGCCGCTTGGGGATTAACTTCATCGCACGAGACGCAAGGACGAAGAGAAATCAAACAGTTCCCGGCCCCGGCAGTCTTCCTGCGCACACGGGCCACATGTTTCACGTCCATACCGCCCCCGGACCCCGGGCCCACCGGCCGCCACCGTGACCTTGTGCGGTAAGCACGCTGTAAAAGGTTATCCACAGCCGAGCCCGTGGAGCCACACCTACCGAAACTGCCGTAATATGGCAGCGCGCGCCGACCGGAGCAAACAGACAAGGGGTGGCGGACCCGTGGCGTGGCGGCCCGCCGCCTCCACGCCCGCCGCCTCCACGCCCACCGCCTCCGCCTTGATCCCCGCAGGATTAGTCGGCGGCGGCATTACGGTAATTTCCACAGCCTCCCACGCCCATTTTATTCGGCAACTTTCCCCGGCACTGTACGCATGTGGCTGAGCGGCGGCGGCGGGCTGGCCGCGATGAACCCCGCTCCTCCGTGCCCCCTGCCGTGAGTGCGAGAGAGACGGGTAGCTGGCTGCTAGGACAGTCAGCGACGCGTGCGATGCGGTGTTCCGCCACCGGGTCTGGCTGGGCTGGACCCGGCTCCCGGCTGGAGCGGCCTGTCGGTTTCGGTGTCGGCTGGCGCTCCGCCCAGCTTCGCTGCACCCCGCCAGCCGCGGTCAGCCAGTCAGCCTGTCGTTCGTGCGCGCCGCCTTGCGTGTCGACAAGTATGCCGTGCTCGTGCTGGCCGCCCGGCCGGGAGCCGGCCGCACCGCCCGCCCACTGCAGCAGGTGTCGGCGTGCCCCGCGGCACCGCGGTACGCGGACGTGTCCGGCTCACCGCCCGCTAGATTACCCCGCATGTTGCCGGCATTAGCAGCGGGCGAGATTAGAAGGCTCCGCCTGGCCGCGGCGGCTCGCGCCCCGACGGCCCGCGCCGCCGGCGGCACATTCCGTGCCCGGGACTCCGTTCCATGGAGTGGGATTATCTTCCTCGCAGTGGATTGGGCGGCTGATGGCCCGGCAAAGTGATTGGCTCGAACCAAACTGTGCGCCCCGTCCCACTCGAGGGGCACCGGCCACCTTACGGGGGCAGGGCCGGCAGCGCACCGTGCGGGGCCCCCGCTGCCCCCGCCTGGGAGCGCCACGTGAACCAACACTTAGGAAGCGATCAACAAACGGCGCGAAATTGGAAGGCCCTCTTGCTGTGTCGTCTCCGTGTGTGCGGCCGTGCCGCGCCGTGCCGTGCCGTGCCGTGCCGTGCCGCGCCGCGCCGTGTGCGCAGCACTGGTCCTTAGAGTATTGCTGCAGGATGAGAGCCCGGCCACCGCCGTCGCAGCGGCCCGCGTACCGGCCCGGCCCGGCCCCGCCCCGCCCCCTCGGGCACCTTTACCATCGGTGGAGACCAAGGACTGATTTCACGGTTTCGAATATGGAAGGAGGTGTGCGCGGGCCATGTTTTCGAGCCGCCGGCCACGTAATAAAACTCGTGTTGCACTTTATCGAGCGCGTGCTGTCAATCACTTTGTTTGCCACCGGTAGCAATATGCAAGAGATAAGAGCCCGCGAGGCGTGGCGGGGCGTGGCGGGGCGTGGTGGGGCGGGGCGGGGCGGGGCAGGGCGGGGCGGGCGGGGCGACCGGCTGACTCACGAGCTGTATCACACGCGCACTTCCAATAACCAAGGGGACGCACGGCCCATGCTGCGGTCGCTGCAGCCGTCGTTAACATGAAGAGGGACTCCTCCCGGCCCCCTCCCGAGCACCAACTCCTTTACGTATGCAAATTAACGAGCTGCGCCACGCGCATGCCGCCAAAGGTCTCTCGTCGTTCCTCCTTTTTACCCATCTTTTGAATTTCCTCTTGGCATTTTGCTTGTGTGTGCTGCTCTCCATTCTACCCGTTTGCGTCGCGCGTCAGAGGGAGGGAGAGAGCTTCCTGCAATTTTGTCCAACCAAGGCTGTTGCTTCTGCGCTCACCCCCCGGATTTGAACGCTTTCCTGACCTTGCTGAAATGTGTCCTGAAACTATTTTTTCTGCCCACTGCCAAAGCTGTGGAGCCATTAGCGAAGCGGTGTGTAATGCGTCGGTAATGCGATGTGAGTCTGCCCCCCCCCCCCCCCGCAGGGATCCCCCACAGAGGTCCCCCGCAGGGACCAGTCGGACCGCAAATCAATTTTACACATGTTGTCGACACAATGCGGAGCTAAGTGTTCCCTGGCCGCAAGCAGCCGAACCCAGTGTTCCCGAGTCGAAACGTCGTTCCATTAATTCAATGACGTTTGCGAAACTTTGTTGTACGCGTGGTGCAAAAGTCCCTCTGAAATCTCCGAGAAGTCCGATCCCGGCATCAGCCTTAGGCGGAAGCAGGAGTTGTCCGTCTCTGTATATGTTATGTATGGGAAGGCAAGCGGCGGCCAAACCCCAGCGAAAACCGCCATGTCACGCGGCGGCTTTGGCCAGAGCCCCCAGCAGGGAGAGGGGGCGGCGGTGCTTAGCAGGACCCTCAGCGGCGGAAGGAAGCGGTGAAGATGGAGACGGTGAAGCAGGAAGTGCAGGAAGCCGAGGCTGTTCCCGGCCCCGGCCCTTTGTGGTCGCGTGCGCTGCGGTTAAGTTAAGTTGTTATTGTTCGCGCAGAGAAAGTATCTGACCAGGCGTAGCGCAACGCCTCGAGTGAGGAAGCTCTCCAGAAACATTCTCCACGGCACATGTTCCTGCACACGTTTTTCGTACATTGTACAGTAAGCGGAGTCGCGCGTCGCATGTGAAGGCACAGCTCAGTCCAAGCTCAGCCCAAACTCAGCGCCCAGGCTCAGCCCAAGCTCAGCCTGCGCCCACTCTATGCAGCGACCTGGCTGCACTCGTGCAGATTGGGCAGTCAGAAAAATCCTGTCAGAGCCGCAATCCACTCCGCCGCGCCGCCATGAACTTTGCTTTCCCGTTAATTGCTGGATCCCGCTCCCTTCGTCTTCGGCTGCCAACCTGCACGCCGCCTGTATGCCGAGGATTCATTTCCTCTGCACTGCAAAAATATTTATCGGAGTGGGCTCGGCAGGATGAAATACTGAGCGGCACGGAGCCGTGCCATTGTGATTTCTTCGCCACCGCTCGGCACTTTTCCGGATGTTTAACACTGTCTCTGTTCTTTGCTGCAGCGGCATGGGTAGCGGCACGCTTCTGCTCTTCCTGGTGGTGGCCGAGACCTGCTGGGCGTCGAGCAGCCCGACGAACAACGTCGCCCAGTCGAGATCCGAGGCCGCGGCGGGGGCCGGGACCGGGGCCGTCTACGACCTGTTCGCCGCCTACCCGGCCTCCGCGATCTACAACAAGCGGCTGCCCGCCCAGTACAACTTCGGCCTCGGCAAGCGGGCCAGCAAGCTGTACTCGTTCGGCCTGGGCAAGCGGGCGGCCGACGAAGAAGAGGCGGAGGTGAGTGCCGATGACGCCGCTGGCCTGGCGCCTGCAGACTGCCGGGTAGGCCGCCCGCGGACACGGCTGTGCGACGGCTGGCCTACCCGCAGCTCCGCAGGCGTTCTGCAACATCCGAGCGCCGAGCTTACTGGGCGCAGTTGAGCAGAGGCGTCAGACCATCAGTGCGAGGGTTGGGAAGGGTGGGGGGCGTGAGCCACCGTGAGCGGCTGTCGAGTGTCCATTCATCCCCGCGGCAGCCACACTAGCACCCCTGCTGCCAACTGCTATACTGCTATGGCACGCAAAGCGAGCTGAGTGACCTTCTTTATTTCACTCCCCCTTCTGTCGGTCTGTCTGTCTTCGTACGCGCGCTGTCTCTCCCACACTTTCTCTTCCACTTTTGCCTTTTGCGTTCCCCCACTTTCCCCCTTCCGTCCCACAGCCTAATCGGGTTACGTTTCCCGCCTTCATTGTTTGGAGTCCAAGGTCATAAACCAACAACACGACACATGAGCATGTCACATTAACCGCCAGGAGCCCGCCAGCAGCCCGCCAGCTGCCCGGACACACAACATTTGCCTGGGGAGTACAGCTGACTGTAGAAGCTGACTCGAAGCCTTTTGTAAAACGTATTTTTCAGCCACTTTTACAAAAACGAGTGTCGCACGTATTTTCTCCGCTCTACGTATTTTGAATTTGGGATCCGAAGTGTTCGAGTGTCAGAGCCTATTTCTGGGAGTAAATATATTTTCCCGGTAGACTCTCTCATGGCGGCCCTAAATGTGTGCGGGAGGGAGAGAGACGCAGGGCGTTGGTGCAGCTGCCAAGGGGAAGTAAGCGAGATGAACTCATGCCTAGGCCGGATGCGTCTGCAATCACGGCGATGTGGAAAAGGGAATGAAAATAAGGGTGGAAAGAAGAGCAGTCCGCCCCCCCCCCCCCCCCGGGCCCCTGGCCCCCCGAGGCACTGAATTCATTTTCAGGGCGAGGCATGGGTGGCCTCACAGCGTTGAACGGGCTGCAAAGTACTCACCAAGACGATTTAAAAAAATAAAACATCAGAGCCGATCAAAGCCACGTCTCACTTAGGGACCGTACCCATATTACGTGACCGATTTTAGGCCACTTTTTGACCCCTCCCCCCCTTCCCGTGACGTGGATAACCTAACGTTCCCATGTATTTAAGATAGGGCGTAGTCTTTGGCTTCACCCCCCCCCCCCTAATTTGGTCACGTAGTATAAGTACGACTCCTCAGCGCTGCGCTGATGTTACGTCCACGGGAAGCCCTCCACCGAAAGCTCTGCCGTGACTTCGTCCGTCCCGAAATTCGCGTTAAGTGAGGTGGAACCCCGGACCGGATGGGCGCCCTGAGAGCCGGAGGCTGGAGTCGCCGGAGGCAGGTGTACGAGAAGATGGACCCCATGGGAACAACCACGTCGCATCCACGTTGTATCCACGTAGCTTCCGTGGATTAGGTGGATGGACTTTTCCCACTTAAAATCTACGTCACAGGAACGCGGATATTTTGTCGATTATTTCATC
Organism: Odontothrips loti; assembly: GCA_038380765.1. Taxonomy (NCBI): domain Eukaryota; kingdom Metazoa; phylum Arthropoda; class Insecta; order Thysanoptera; family Thripidae; genus Odontothrips; species Odontothrips loti. Next base: position 7,069,570 of record CM076245.1, on the reverse strand, counting down.
GACGTTAAATCAACGTCGATTTACCGTCGATAATAGATTGATTTCAATCGACGTAAATTCAACGTATATTATAGGTGGTGTGTAGATTTCATCACAGAGAACGTAAAATCTACCTCAACATATCATCGATATCGCAACTCACCGGATCGATCTTCAAACAACGTAGGAATTACGTCGAAAGAGCATGGGTTTCATGTCGCGTCAAAATCTAGGTGGATATTTAATCGGAAATGCACCTCACATATTCCACGATAAATCCGCTAAAATCTACTTGGATACGATAGGGAATATTAACATTGGCCCATCTACGTAACAGCAACCTCGTTCCCGCGTAGCCGACTCGTCAGAGCAAATGGCGCTTCGTCTATGTCCTGTCGACTAGATTCGGCGTATCATTCGCTGCCAACCGGCGGAGCGCTGTGCTACATAAAAGCGGCACCTCGCCCTGATGAAGGAAGGCAGATGTATGTGGTGGTCCTGGGGTAGCATGCGCGCTCTCGGGATCACAGGATGTGTGGGTTCGAGTCCCACCGGTGGAAGTACTCTAATGATACTTTCGTCATACTAACCGTGTCCTATTTTTTGTTTGTACCAAACTCACAGGTACGTCGATTTTTTAGGGATTGTAGGTGGATTGTGCAACTCACCCTATCCGCATAGGATATACCAGGTGTATCATTGGCCCCGGGCAGTTTCGGTTTTAGGCAGTCCCGCAAAGCACTATCTCCGTCTCTTTCTGTCTCACGCGTCTGGCCGAGCCAGAAAGAGACGGAGATAGTGTGTTGCGGGACTGCCTAAAACCGAAACTTCCCGGGGCCAATGATACACCTGGTATAGCGTGAATAGGGCAACTCGTCAAATCCACGTCCCATCCACCGCGAATCGCGGGTCACTCTCAGCTCGACATCGACTCGATCATCCACGTGGATTTCACGTGAAAATCCACGATGCACCCACGTCGCATCCACGTGGTTGTTTCCATGGGGGAGTCCCGTAGCCCCGCATCGGATACATTACCGGTGCATCGGGCCGGGCCAGGCCGGTGTACGTCTCGTCTTCCGGGACCTGCGGCACCTGCGGCACCTGCGGCACCTGCGGCACCTGAGGGACCTGCGGCACCTGCGGGACCTGCGGCAACTGCGGCACCTGAGGGACCTGCGGCACCTGCGGCACCTGCGGCACCTGCGGCACCTGAGGGACCTGCGGCACCTGCGGGAGGCCGGGGCCGGTCAGAAGGCGACGAAAGAGGCGCCAGAGCTGCATTAAGTCAAGTAGGGGCAGACTAGGCAGTGCCGTGAGCTGCTCTGATCTTGCTGCCGTCGCCCACTACGGCCTCACTGCAGGCACCGGCTGGACAAGAAAAACTCTCTCGCCATAAAGCCAACAAACTTTGGCGCCCGCCGCCCGAGCCCGCTGGGGACGCTTAAATTCAGATTCCAAAGCGTTTTCCGGCCTCTCTGACTGCCGGGCCGCCCGCTGGCGCTGTCTCGCGCCTTGCCACTTTCTTTTCACTGTCCCCGCCATACTTGTTGCGGCCGCTGGTTGTGGTGGCCTCGGCGGTGCGGCCGGGCCGTGGGGAGTTACGCGACCGGCAGAGTCAAGCAGCGAGCGCCCGGCCCCCGCCCCCAGCCCCCCGCCCCCAGCCCCCTGCCCCGGCCCCGCCCTCAAGCCCTCCAACCCTTGCCCTCACCACCGTCATTAACGGGCCAGCCCAGTCCCGAGTCCCAGTTCCCGGCGGGGTCGGCGGCGCGTGTCGTCGTGGTCCTGGTGCGGTGCGGAGCGCGACAAAAGAGGGAAGCGAAAACCCTGCCAAGAACGGGCAGCTGACGGGAGCCTTGCGTGCGCCGTGCACAGCCGCCAAGCGTTAAATAATTCCCTGTGTCCTCTTCCTCCCCCTCTTGTGGACCACGGTGGGTCCGGCGCCGCCTTGGGGATCATCCTGTTTCGTCGCCTCCGTGCTCATAACTAAAACCCTGCGCGCCCGGCCACCGCCAGCCCCTGGCCCCGGCCCAGGCAGGCCGAGGCAGCCGTGATAAGAATACGGCTCCATGCTATCGAAGACGCCCATTCCAAACTGGCCGCCCCCACGGCCGTGCGGGGGGCGGGGGGATGGCGATAGCTGAGATGGCGGCAGGGGCGGCGGGGGCAGGGGCACGGGGTCCCTCCCCTCTGATTGCTGAGGGCGCATTATCGGAAAAGAGTAAAACCACACGAAATAAATGCTGTACCGCTCCGTGCGGACAGAGGCGAAGGGAGAGAGAGGAGTGCAAAACCAGATGGCTGTGATGTGCAAAGCGGAGGCGAGGAGTCCGGCGTGGTTGTGGAGGGGGGGGGGCGCGAACACAATCGGCTGCATAGTAAACCCTGAGCACGAGCCCCAGTGCGCATTGCGGCCGGAAGTCGATCTCAATGCCCCGCTCACCGCTGTGGTGTGATGTATCCGCCGGCTCGGGGAGGTTTATGTCAGCTCTCCGGCGCGGCCGCCGCGGCCCTAAAACCAGTCGCGGCTGCCGGGATCGGCCCGGATCGGGGGGGACGACGACTTGATAATCTTACTTTCCGCGGAGTTTGCTGTCGTCCGTCGGCGGTGGTACCTGAGGGAGCCCCGCCGCCCCGAGGGGCCCCACAGCGCGCGCCGCCGCCCTGCACAGAGCCGACTTAATAACTGTAATGGGGCTGAGACAGCCCAAAGCGGTCAGGAGGTGCGGCGCCAACGAGATGGCAATGATAAAAACAAGATAAATGTGGCGGCCAGACCTTGTTCCGGCTATGAGACCGCAGGCAGGAGGAATGAGCGCCAAGATCCCGAGGGACGTATTGCGCCGTGTGTGTGCGTGTGTGTGCGCGCGGCAATGTGTGGCCCACGGTGGGGGTGGAAGTCTCGGCCTCGGGCTCGCTCTGCTAAACGTGCAGGCCCGGGAAACAGCCCTTTTATCTGCATGTTCCGTTTTGTGCGTAGCAATGTATACGACATTGTACGCAGCAACAAAAAAAAATTGAAAAAAATAGAGTTTGTTCGTACCTCAACGTTCGCGGCCACAAAGCGAAACCGGGGCGAGAGGCCGCCTGCAGACGACGGGGTAGGCAACCCTCTGGCACGCGTGTGCGGTGACTGCCTACCCACCCGGCGCTCAGGGCGGAGGGACGTCTCTGAGAACGCGCCCAGAGGATCGTTTTTTGCTTTGCCATACAGAGAGGGGTTTGCCGCGGCCGGTTTGTTATGAGGATTCCTTCCTTTGGTGTTGCAGGACAGCCTGTCGGACGAGCAGCTGGACAGCCTGATGGACAAGCGGGCGCGCTCGTACGAGTTCGGCCTGGGCAAGCGGGCCCGCGACTACAGCTTCGGCCTGGGCAAGCGGGGCCGTTCGTACGAGTTCGGCCTGGGCAAGCGGGGCCCGGGCGGCGACCACAGGCTGTACTCTTTCGGCCTGGGCAAGCGGCTGCCAGCGGGGGAGAGGCGGTACGCCTTCGGGCTGGGCAAGAGGTGAGTGTCGGGAGCGGCCACTCACTATGGCGGCCGTCCCGAAACGCGCCGTTCATGGCTTGTCTGGCGTTCGTCAGTGAAATGTACGCGCGGAAATGTCTTCTGGCTTGAAACAGCGAACTGGGACCCCGAGTGCCTGCGGATGCCAGGGTAGGCCATCCCGCACGACACGCGTGCATGCAGAAGTCGCGATTGCCTATCCACCAGGCGCCAAGCACGCCTCAGCTTGGCCTAAAGAGGTCCGGGAAAAGGTTTGCGACGATGTACTTTGTGGATGGTGGTCGCAAGTCGCAACATATTTCGCGTCTCGACATGATCGAGTCAACATTTTTGACAGTTTCACAGTGGGCACGTCTCCCTGGACCGGGGGAACACCTCCCCTTTTTACGGGGAACACATTCTCGGGAGATGTACCCGTGGTTGGGCTCTGCCCTCGCAGTGCCTCGCCGCCTGCCTCGCGGCCAGCCCACTTCCGCCCTCCAGCCTGCTCCCCGGACCGCCCCACGGGCGCCGGTAGCTTTTCCGACCCGAAAAGACTTTTCGCGGCGGTGAGGAACATGAAGAGAAGCGGTGCGATATAAATGCCATCATAATGCCGCGGCAGTAAACGTCCATGTGCGCTGGTGTGTGTGCGCGTGTGTGTGTGTGCGGGAGTGTGAGGGCTGGCCCGGCTGGGCTCCGCAGGCTCCGCATACACCGTGTACACTGAGGCATGCGAGAAGGCTTTGGCTGGCTGGGCCGGCCCGCTGGCAGTGGTGGAGCACACGCTAGTCGGAGCGGCGCCGGCGCTACGGAGCCCCCGGCCCCGGCCAGCATGGCATGGCGTGGCGTGGGAGCATCGAGAAACGGATCCAGGGCAGCGCAGTGCAGGGCAGGACAGGGCGGCAGAAGGGGGCGGCCGCGGCCATTGTGTACCACAAGACGCCCTCCCCCTCGGCGGCGGGGGCGCCTGCCAAGCAGCGCACGTCAGACGGCATGATATCCTTCGCGTCCGCGCGTCCGCGGAAAGGGAGAAAAAAAATGAAAAAAGAAATAAAAACCCACTCGCACATCTGGTGCCGATCTGGTGCCAAAACGCAGCGTGGGCCGGCGGCCATTGCCCCATCCTCGGCGGCAGCTGTCTGAGCCACGGGAAGTTGCGGTGGCCGCGGGATTTTTTTTTTTTTTTGTGAGTGTACCTCTTTGGTTATCGCAAATTTTCGGGACACCGTCTAAATACCGATATCACCCGCCCAGGTCCGACGCAGACTTCGACGACCAGCTGGTGGACGCGGACGGCGCCGAATGGGGAGTCCTCGACAAGCTGCAAGAAGGGCCGGCCGAAGAACAAGGTGTGGTATTGTAAAGAGGAGCTTGTTCGCGGGTCTGGCTTGATTACCCCCACTTCAGCATAGTCTGATTTTTTGGGGTGAACTTTTTTTCATAAAGATAAAATAGGCGAAAACGTCATTTCCAAAAAATAAAAAATCCCTGGAGAATTTTTCTCACTCTGGTTGTCTGAAATATTTCGGGGCCGCCAATGACGGCTGAGAAGAGTCCAGTCACGGTCATGACTGGGCCGGGGACCCAAGCAGTCCCGACCGCGACACGCAATCGTGCGCCCGCTCGTTTTCTGCCTGCCGGACCCCTGGCAAAGTAATAATGACTTAGCCGGAGAGAAATGGCACTGGCCTCTGGGGGGTGGCTGTGTTTCATATAATAAGACCCTCTCCGCTAACTCCCCTCCGGTCCGGACCATGCCTTGCCCGTGCGGGCCCAGCCCGGCCTAACCCTAACCCACATCAAAGCCCTATGGAACAGATGAGCCTTCATGCCATCGTTTAGGCCCCGGCCCACTTGCTGCTTTCTTTACCCCGTACCCACCCAGCATCACTGCATTTTTAAACACGCTCCACCTTGCGTCTTGCGTGCGCCTCCTTGCAGTCTGGCAGTGAGGGATAAACGTGGCGACCCGTACGCGTGCTTTACTGGCCCAGCGCACGCAGCAGTCGTGCGGCAACATGGCAGTGTACTGACGCGATGACTCTTTTGGCCCTTGCAGATGAGGAGCACGGCCTCCGTGCCAAGCGAGCCGCCCCCACGGAGCACGACGCGGAGGTGTTGGAGCTGGAGGACCTGGCTGACGACGACAACGCCATGGCCCGGGCGGGCCGGGCGGGGAAGCAGTACGAGTTCGGCCTGGGCAAGAGGGCGCGCGACTACAGCTTCGGCCTGGGCAAGCGAGCCCGCGACTACAGCTTCGGCCTGGGCAAGCGAGCCCGCGACTACAGCTTCGGCCTGGGCAAGCGAGCCCGCGACTACAGCTTCGGCCTGGGCAAGCGAGCGCGCGACTACAGCTTCGGACTGGGCAAGCGGGCGCGCTCTTACGAGTTCGGACTGGGCAAGCGGGCGCAGGGCGTGCCGACCGCCCAGCTTTACCGCCAGTACGACCCGGCCAATGCCAAGCGGGGACCCCGGCAGTACGGCTTCGGCCTGGGCAGGAGAAGCATGCAGTACAACTTCGGCATCGGCAAGCGGAGCTCCGCCGAGGCGGTTGACGCCAGCGCCGCCACGGAGCGCTGAGGCCCAGACGGGCAGGGAGGGGAGGGGGAGGGGGGACGGGCTGAGCCCGCTGGTGGAGGGGAGGGAGGAATGGCTTAATGCCTGGCAAGAGGCGCTCCTGCGACGTTCTGCCTTTGTCGGATTTATGAGGCGGGAAGGAAGCCTAAAACTTGTTTGCAGCCCGTATTTGCGCCCCCTTTTGCGACCAGTTGTCGCAGCCCTATGCTAGATGCACATAACAGTTTCAAGGAGCTAGCGTGTTCCTCTCCTCTACTGGCGGGGTGGGGGGGGGGGGAGGGGAGGGATGGGCCACATTAAGCTCCTCCAGATATCTACACATCCCTGTGAATTTATCAAATCATACTGATGTAATAAAGGAACAAAGCCGATTTTAACTCTACTCTGTGTCTTCTGTAAACCTTTTTACCAAAGAAAATTTGTTTTCATAAAGCAACCTAAATATAACGTTAATTTTGGCAGACAAAGAAATGTTCTTACTGTGTTCCCGCACTGGGATGGCCCGCGCGTGTCTGGCTGGTGAGGGTAGGAAAAGACTTTTGGAATCTCTTATTCTTGTTTGATCGGGTTTTCGTGATGTAGGGGTGTCGTTTCTGTGATTTTGATGGTGGCGATGCGTACGCAATACAGCGACGTTACAGTGGGAGCGTTTCGAGGCTAAATTAATAATATTGCTGTCTTTCTGCGTTCAATTATCAGCATCACTTACCGCTTCTTCCAACTTTCTTCCACAATATTACACATAGGTATAGTTTAAACTCCTCTATAGATATATTCTTGTGTAAATTTATCCTACTTTACTTGTTCACTTGTTTACTTGTTCACGGCCTTGTGCGCCGTCCGCTGTAAAATTGTTTCAGTTCTCTAAAATAGAACTTAATTGGAAATCTTCAAGAATTTTTTCTGTGCCGGAAATCCTGCTCGTAAAGGCTGGTGTTGCTTCATGTGGTGTGGTAGAATCCTCAGAGCTCCTGGGTCCCTCTGATTTGAAATTGCGATGCATTACGCCATTACGCCATTACTTGCAGGTCGCAAGTCTTTCTTGGCATTGTACATTACCCATCAGACTGATTGGTTTGAAGTTAAAATAATAAATCCTCATTTTAAGTTCTTCGCTTTTCATCCAGAAGATTGATTAGTCGTACGTATATTACGGTAATTTATGTCCTGTTTTTGTTTGGTAGACATTTGTTGTGTCGCATTTGATTTTTCATCAGAGTTATCTCATATTTTATGACGAATAAATTGTTGATTTCACAGTAGCTCTACACTGAGACCGTCATTTTTACAACTCCCCCGTGCCCTGAATCATTGATTTCATTAGCAAACAAAATGAAAATACAAGATTCCTATTGACACTGAAATCTTTTCTTGGAGGAATCCCCATGTAGCATTGCTGAGGTCAAGAGCATTTTGATCTTGGGACAATGCAATCTCACTTGTCAAAAAAAAAAAAAAAGTCCACGTACCTCACTGATCCCCGCACTCAAAGAACGAGCCTGTCCTACAGCGCACCAGCGTCCTCCACGCCGGTCGGGCCGATCGGAAGTGAGACAGCTACTTCCCCCGTCAGGGTCCAGAATCGAGATGCGTATTGCAGTTCGTTTCATCACATCGCGACATAGTTCTCTGGAATTTCTGGAAGCGTCCACGAGACACAACTTGGCCAATCGCCACGGGCGGGCTCTGTTCCGAGTCGCGATGGGGATATCCGTGCACGGCTAAGCAGAGACCGGGTCGTCACGGCCCAACAGACGCACTGTGGCGGGCCGGGCCAAGGGCCGGGCCTATAAGGCCATGCCGGTGCCGGCCGCCTCCAGTAGAGCCGACGCCGCGAGGCCGTCATTATGAGAGCCGCGCCCGCGGTCCTGGCCGCCATGGCCACCGTCCTCCTGCAGCAGCCCGCCGACAGCGACCACGGGGCGCACAGCGGGCCCGCGGGCCACGCCCTTCGTTTCACCATGCCTACCTACTCGGACGGCGAGGAGGTGTCCGGTAAGCGGAGCTTCTCGTCGTACGAGGTCAACGAACCCGGTGAGGACGACCTTCTCAACCGACTGTACAATTACCGCCAGACCACGGCCCTGGACCCCAAGGAGGTACGCTCACTGCGCGACACACGACTTTATGAGAAATTATTAAGGCAGCCCCCTTATAATGCCCGCAGCACCAACCCCCGCAAGAAATATACAGCATATAAGACGCGCGATTTAAGGTGACAGGAAGGATCAGGCAAGGCGTGGCATATGGCACAGCAAACTTCCAGCGCAGGCGGCAGGCTGGGGGCAAAAAATTATATTGCACGGCCAGGCCGAGGGTGGGCGGCATGTCCCGCGCTGGCGAGTTGGCCGGTGGCACGGCGCGGCACGGGGCGGCACGGGGCGGCACGGGGCGGCACGGGGCGGCATATACGGGCCCCTCCTCTCAGCCCTCAGGGGTGGCCGTTGATGCCGGGGGGCGGCCGGCCGGGCGGCGGCGGGCCTTTACGTTGAACGCGCCGGCGTGCGCTGCGGGACTCTGAATCAAAACTGTACACCCCCGTTATGGAGCTCTGCTTTTATGAGTGTGTGCGTGGCGTTGCGGGATATTGTCATTGTAAAGTAAAAGCGCCTCGTCAGAAGGGGCCCAGGCCCGGCCAGGCCACTGTGGCGCCTCTCCGGCGACGGCGGCGGACGGCAGGCGCGTGGCCCCGAGGCCCCGTGCCCTAATGCGCCAACACAGCCTCATTCCACCCGCACAGTTTCATGGGCAGCAAGCGTCGTTGCTTTTCCTCTCGTTCTTTCGGGCCCTTTGGGTACCCGCTGGCAGTCGCTGGCAGTCGCTGGCAGTCGCTGGCAGTCGCTGGCAGTCGCTGGCAGCCGCTGGCAGTCGCTGGCAGCCGCTGGCAGTCGCTGGCAGTCGCTGGCAGTCGCTGGCAGTCGCTGGCAGCCGCCGTCCCGCCCTGCGCGCCCACTCGCTGTGCGCCGCCGCGCCCGACGCTGCCGCCCGGCGCTTCTGCATGCACCGCACAAGCAAGCGAAGCAGGGAGACAAAGCGGACGCGCAGAAAATAAAATCACTTTGGGGACAAACGGGAGTGAGTGTGCTAGCCGCGCTCGCGGCACTGCTGTCGCCCGCCGCACAAGCGCACAGGCGCGGATCCAAGGGGGGGGGGCGATCCCCTCCCCCCCCTAGGGCTCCCGAAGGGCTCCCGAAAGGTAGGCAATTCGCGTTACAATCCGCCTGAAAGTAGGCAGAGAGCGGTACATCCCCCCCCCCCCTAGAGCCGCCCCTGGATCCGCGTCTGCCGCCGCAGTCCGCCACGGTCGTTATTCTCTCAGAGGCCGGTCGGGACCGACCAGAGCCAGGACCAGGCCGCCGTCCTATTCGTAACAATTTTCGCCTCGTACCGGCATTTCGACACGCATCATAATCGAACACGTGTCGGGTGTTCTGAAGTCGTCGGGTTCGAATACCTCTGAAAGTTGCAAATTTATTTCGCCCTGCACTACATGGCTCAGGACTGCACCAGCCCCTTCCCTGGTGCTATTAGGTCCCCTTGATTTTAGCAAGCGTTCCCTGAAAATCATTTATATCTTTCGAATCCACCAGAAATAAATAGTTTAGTGTAGGACCTATCTCAGTCTTGATTTATTTTACAGAGTTTTTCTTATTACTTTAGGATCAATCCTCAGACGACGAAGGAGACGAAAGAAACGAGAAGACAGAGAAAAAAAGAAAAAAGAAAAGGAAGAAGAAAAATAAGAGGAAGAAGAGAAATAAGGGCCAGAAGAAAAAGCAGAAGAAAGATATGTGGGAAAGGCTCAAATCAGGGGAGTTCTCCGAGGATCCAAATTCAAATGACGAGCTGAAGCCAAGCCAAGGAAACGAGAGTTCCGAAGCGTCCCCTGAAACACCACAACCCGAGGCAATAGAGGTGAGTGAAAACAAAATTCGCCAGGTGCAGCGCGGTTGGCTTCGTAACCGTGTTTCGTGAGCGGGCCTGCGACATGATCCTATGGTGCCTGTTGCAGGCCACAGAGGAGCACCCGATGTCTGTGTCGGACGCTTCTCCAAGTCCCGAGAGTGGCGTCCGGCCAAAGCGAAAGAAGGGGAAAAGGAAGAAAAAGAAGAAGAAAAACGTAAGTATAGCCATTTCATAGCATGATATCGTTCCAACCTTTTTAGCAGATGATACCTCTTTAAATAGCACTAGCATAGCCTAGCTAAACTAAATAATATGGAAGAAAGAGGTGTCAGCTAGCTTGTACTTTCGTTGTACGGGGAGCCGCGTCCGTCCGCGTCCATCCGCGTCCATCCGCAGTGGCGTCAAGCTTGAATTCCAGTGGTGTAGCAAGGTGGCCTCCGGGGGGACCCACCCACCCCTCAGACCGCTATTAACGCTATAAAACGCTATTAAATGTGCATGTTTTTGCGCTTTCTTTCCTTCCTTTCTTCTCATTTTCCGCCCCTTTCCCTTCCTTTTTCCTCTCACTTTTCACCTTTCACCACCCTCTCGAGGGGGGACCCACCCCCTGAGAGCTGTAGCAGCCGCTACGGCAAAACCCCCCGCTTGACGCCACTGTCCATCCGCGTCGAGCATTGTCGCGCATCGCATCGTGGCATTGTTGACCTCGCGGGCCATGCGAGCCATCCTGGGCGGAGAAAGGAAATCACCCCGCTCCCCTCCTCCTACACCCGCCTCGCCGCTCAAAAATTGCCTTTCTTTTCCTTTCCTTTCAAATATCTTCGGCTCTCCCTCATAATACAACAAAATATAAGTTCTGCTTCCACAGACAATTCCTAAAAAACCTTAAGAAACTGGAAGACATTTAGAGTTGGTATCATCTGCTTCCTATTTGATTAGAGATTCATTTTTTTTTTTACTTTTATCAAAATGCGTGTTGTCACTACTGGTCCCCAGGAAAGCGCGAGCGACATAATCAAGGACATGGGGGATGAGATCAAGAAGCAGTTCACCGACCTGCAAGACCAGGTCCGCAGTGACGAGGACAGCGACGAGGCCGCGGACAGCAGCCAGGACAGCGACGAGGCCGCGGACAGCAGCCAGGACAGCGACGAGGCCGCGGACAGCAGCCAGGACAGCAGCGACCAGCAGGAGGCGGCCAGCGGTCACAAGCATGATCACGGCCACGAGAAGGGCGGTGGAAAGAAACACCACAAGGAAGCCCACAAGAAGAAAGGTGAAATCTGTTTACTTTTAATTTGATGAGGTGGCGGTGGGGCAACGGGGGGAGGGCTGCACACCTAGGCTTTCATAACGAGTGGGCGATATGAGATGAAGGGAGACTGGATTTATTTTATTTTTTTACCCCGTAGCGATTTTTTTTTAACAGCCTTCCCGGCGGTCGGAATATAAATTCGCAGCGACACCGTGTCGTCTCCTATATGCAAGTGCTCTTTTTCCAGGCAAGAAGAAGAAGAAGGGCTACGGGGAAAAGCACGCGTACAAGAAGAAGACCAAAGGTCACCACGACAAGGCGGGACACAAGAAGAAATACAAGGACGAGAAGGGCAAGAAGCTCAAGCACGAGGAAGGGGCGAGCCACTTCGGCGAGCACAAGAAATCCGAGAAGGGCAAGAAGGGCGCCAAGTACGACGAGGAGGGCCATCACAAGAAGGGGCACACCACTAAGGGAGAGCACAACGTGCATAAGAAGGTAAGTGGCAAGGCCAAGCTGAGGGGAGGGTGGGCCTAGACCAGACCCAATAGTACTGTACTCTGCATTGCCATCGTCTTGTTCGCAGGACGAGTACCACAAGAAGCACGAGTTCTACGACGAGCACCACGATGGAGCGGGTCACCACAAGACCCACGGCCACCATCACAAACATCACAAGGGCCACGGCAAGAAGTACAAGAAGGGCCACGGCAACAAGTACAAGAAAGGCCACCACAAGGACAAGTCGGTCCACCACAGCCACCTGCACGACCACCACGGCCACCATTCGGAGAAGCGGGCCCAGCGGGTTAAGGCCACCGAGGGACGGAAACAGGCGAAAAAGCAGCGAGAGGTGCATCGGCAATCATAAGGTGAAACAGGCTTCTCAGTCTTCTCTGCACAAGACTTTACTCCCTTTGATTTACGAAATGTTTCTGTGATATTACTATTTAGATTATTGGATCGTCACTTTGTAAAAGCAGTGTCATTCAGCAACCCCATATATGTCAAGACTGAAAGTTTTGTATAAAGATTGTACTGTGTACATATGTTTTGTATACGTTTTTGTAACGAAGTAAACACGGGCTATAACATCATCGGGCTCTTTCCTGTTCCCTCCTCCACATGTGGGCCATTAGCGAACGTCGCCTTGCCCGCTCTGCCATACCCTGCCCGCCCCACCGACATCTTGCGACCAAATCGTCGTCTCGTCTCGTCCCCAAGCCGAGGCCTTCGCCCGGACCAAACCCTGTCTAATCCCACGTTTAGCACGCTGCCTGCGCAGCCAACGAGCCTCTCATATCCAGGTCGATGTGAGTGATTAAGGGAGCACTCACGCAGAGCAGCCTCGGACGTGCGCTGCGTCTGTGTAGGTGAAGCACGGAAGGCCGAAAAACAAATATTTTCAGACAGTTTTATTTAACGTCTCTTTACATCGAGCGGACAACCTCAGAGACAGCTTGAAATGTGAGTAAGCGCCTGATTCAATCATGCATCGAGAGTAATTGTACAAATACTGAAAATGGGTTCGGAATGGTTAACAGCAGCTTTTCGGTTTCTAAATAATATGACTAAAAGGTTTCGCGACATCATTGTGAGGTCATAAATACATATTTACATATTTACATATTTACATTGTTAAATAGACGTATAAATAATATGTTATTATATTTTATAAAAATATTATAAAGTAGGAAAATTATGAAAAATGAGAATGCATGGAAATTTTTTTAACGCCCATTCTTTGGATAGCAAAGCGTAGGTCAACAAACCATCCCTTCTGCCTATTTTGAGGTTAAATAAATTCCAATGCATCATTCGGCTCTCTAGTCAATAAGATAGTGCAACAGGGACGTTACACAGAGGCCGTTTTCACTCTTTCTCTCTCACTACTTGAGCCTGTGAAGCAGGCGCGGATCCAGGAGCCACTTGTGGGGGGGGGGGGCAATGTACCACTTTTTGCCCACTTACAGGTGAAAAGTTCGGCGGGTTGCCTAAATTTCAGGTGCCCTTCGGGCGCCTTGGTAGCATCCTTGTATCCGCGCCTGCTGTAAAGTCTTAACAAGGCAAACACAGCCAATGCTGACTAGTGGAACATTTCCAAATTCAATCATTTGAAAAGCGTTTAATATCAAAGCACCTCATAAGTTGTTACTGAGTGCGTGGTATAGGAGACAGTCCTATGGGGATGAACTCAAAGGACCGCTCTTTGGTTCGCCACCACCTCTCTGTGGTGGTCTGGTGGATCGCTAATAACCCCATCTGCTGCATCTTCGGTGCGCACATTCTTCCCCTTTTGCTCGCTCGCAGCGGCAAAACCGCTTTGCCAGGGGAGATAGAACTCAGAGGTACAATGTGAGGTGGGAGCATCAGCACCCTGCCCGGGTGGAGACGGCAACACCGCCTACAGCAACTCGCCTTCTCGAAGCACAGGTAACGACGGCAACCCCGCCAATAACAACCCGCCTTCTCGAGGCCCAACGACGGCACACCCGCCGGCAACAACCCGCCCTGTCGAAGCACAGGTAACGACGGCAACACCGCGCCACACACCGACAGGGTAAACTCGACGGTAGGTGCAACTACCGTGAGCGGGAGAGGATCACATGACAAGGACGGCAACACCGCGCGCCCCCGTCCGTGGCTATCGCCGGACGGGGTTGCGCGCCGCCTGTGACTCTAGGATCTCAGTGAGGGTGTCGTAGACGAGCGAGGGGGCGTCCACGCCCCACAGGAAGTCGACGTGGTTGAACTCGGGCAGCTTGACCCGGAAGCGGCCCATCCGGTTGGGCAGCATGTTGTACAGGTTGTGCACGTCGGCGGGGCCGGCCACCCAGTCGTTGTCGCTGTAGTGCAGGCTGACGGGCACGCGCACGTTGTTGAGGTTGTAGGCGGGCGGGTGAACACTGCCGTAGTGCCACATGTTGCGGACCATGCCGTAGTCGTAGCGCCGGAACATCTTGCTGCGGATCAGCTGGCCGTAGTGCGTCAGCGTCTTCACGGAGGCACCGGCCGGCATGTGCGCCAACAGCGTCGGCAGCAGCGTCTGTAACCGAAGCAGCAGGGTCACACAGCAGGCCCTCCCTGAACCGCCCTTCGCGGTCGCATGTTGCGCTGCTTCGCAGTGCGATACTGACCACCCACGTCATAAGCTATGAGCGCCAAGAAATGATGGCCTTCAGCGCCCAGATCCGAACAGAGATTAGGGGCCAGTCCACTGACTCTGTGCACAGCATGCTCACCAAGTTTAGCTGCGGGGAGTTGAAGCCGGTGAAGAGGAACATGATGTTGTAGCACAGCGACTGCGTGATGGCCTTCTCCTTGCACAGCACCTGCCCGACCAGCGTGAACAGCAGATTGTTGGGCAGGAACTCGCGGATGCCCACCAGGTTGGCCATGGCGCTCAGCGGCGCACTCACCAGCGCGGCCACCCTCAGCAGAGGGGACTGGACCTGCGGCAGGGCAGAACGGCGAGAGTCAGCAACTCGGAACAGGAGAGGGAGGCTAGATTATCGCTTCTGTGAGTAGCATGCCCAGCCCAGCCCAGCCCAGGCCGCCATCGGCGCGGCAGATTTTTGGCAACTTCAATTTGCGCACGTATTACAATCAAACCTCTTATCTAGCGAGATATTGCTAAGCTAGCGCCCACGCAAAGATTGCCCACACAAGACCATGTTTTTCTCGACGGTTTATCGTGTGCCGATTTTAATCTCATTGGTAATAAAAACTAGGATTTTTCCACAATTTCTCCACAAGAGGAGGGCTCGGTCGTTTGGGTGCCGTCTGCGCGTGAGTGCAGCCGTCTCATTCTTTTTGCTCTCTTCGAGGTACAACGACAAAGGACAAATAGGGTTTTACCGGAGACCCATACTGTATTTCAATTTTGCGGGGTCTAAAGAGACCATTTGTTTTCAGACGTCAGGCGTCTCTGCTTGATCCGAGCCCTATCTTTGATACAGTGGCATGGCCTGGGGCCTAGCCACGCGTCCCGTTCTCAAATGGATAGTTGCCATAGCTGTTTACAATCCTAGAGTACCGAGTAGCCACACGCCACACGAACCCACTCGAGTGCACGCGTGTAATCGGGGCGGCTCTGAGAGGCACTGCGATGTGCGGGCTGTTATAACGGGGCAGGTAGGCAACCTCAAACCGCGCGCGCGCGTGTCTTGCGGGCTGGCCTACCTCCGTTACTCACAGGCGTAGGCACAAACCCTGTTCCTACCTGGGTCATGAAGGAGACTGGCGCCAGCGCACTCATGGCGCGCACCTTGGTGTTGTAGGCGGGCCTCTCGCTGAGCATGACGAAGAAGGCCGTGGTGCCCATGGAGTGGCCGACGTACAGCAGGTCCTCGTGCCCCGTCTCCTGCAGGATGTGGTCGATGGTGGCGGGCACGTCGTACACGCCCTTCTCGTGGAAGCTGAAGTCCCAGAACTGGCGCACGTTGCGGTCAGGGTGCATGTTGTCGCGGTCCCGGTGCGCCCGCGAGTAGCGGTTGCCCCGGAAGTTCCCCATCCAGACGTCGTAGCCGAGGCGGTGCAGGATGTACGCTGCGGACAGAAACACACTTAGCTCGGGGGCGGCGCTAACGTCAGGGCCGGGGGGTGCGGGAGGAGGACTCACCGAGACCCTTCTGCGGACCAGCGATGACCCAGTCGGACGACGAGCACAGGATCCCGTGCTGCAGGTACACGGGGGGCTTCTTGCTGCCGTGGATGGGCAGTCGGTGCACCTCCAGGATGTAGCCGTCGTCCGTCTCCACCTTGTGCACCTCGACGGGGTATCCATCCCGTGCGATCAGCTCGGGCTGCAACCACAAAGGGCACATGCCGATGAGTGTGCGGAGGCAACAGGGGCCTAGCCTAGGCCAGCCTAGGCACAAATACCACGGGTATTCTCGTCTTCCCATGAAACGACCGAGGGAGTCTGCCTTTGTGATGAAGGGGTGTAGAGTGTGATAGTGACATAGGAAGCAGGGCGGACGAGTCGAAGACGCGGGGGAGCACAGGTGGGGGAGGGGGTGGGCAGTGCTGGACAGCGCAGCGCGGGCTTATCAATGGACGATAGCGCAGCCATCATGGCCGCCGGGGGATGGCTGTCCACGGCCGCCCATGCCCATGTCCGCCCACGGCCACGCTCCTGACGTACCCTCCGCAGCTCACTGACCGCGTCCTGCCCCCGTGCGTCATACCGCGCCGGCTGCATGACCAGGCAGTCCTGAGGAGGCGCGGCTTTTGCCAAGCTTATCAACGCCGCCGCTTTACTCTCGGACGAAATCGAATCCGCGCGCGTCGATGTGGCTCGCGGTTCCCGCGACGGAATTCCCGTGGCGATTTTATCACGATCAGGAAAAGGCTATGGGAACGGAGACAAGCCACGGCCAGCCGCTACTAGAAAACAGCTGTGGGCCTGTATGTTTCCATGGGGATGGCTTCATTGCAGGTGAGAAGCCAGGGGAGGGGCGCCGCGGGGTGCCGCGGGGCGCCGCTGGGGCCTACGGAGCCTGGCGTGCGGCGGTGGTGGAGGCGGTAGTAGCCGCTGCACGTGGGAACTGGACGGTCCCGACCGGTCCCGGCAGCAGTCCCGACCGGAATGTTCTCGGCGCTGCTCTTTCGGTGCATAGCAGATAGCGCGCGTGCCACCAGGCATTTTATGTTGCGCTGTCCTCCCCTAATCTGTGGGTGTGTGCGTGTGTCAGAGAGAGAGAGAGAGAGAGAGAGAGAGGGGGGGGGGATGATGTGGCCGGGCCCGGGCCGGCGAGACACGAGTCCCCCGCTCGTGCGGGAGGAGGGGGGAAGGGGGGGGGGGTACCCAGGGGAGAACGGAGTGGAGGTGCAAACAGCGAGTGACATGGGCCGGCGCAGGGCTGCTGTTATCTAAAACTCGCATGTTGACCTGATTATCGCAAAGAGGAGAGACACACGACATTTCCGAATGAGAGAGGCAGCGCTGCCGATGCCGACCAGCTCTGCTGAGGCTGGGGGCGTGGCGGGGTGCGGCGCGGGCCGTGGTGCGGCAGCGGCGGCAGCGGCAGCAGCGGCAGCAGCGGGGCGTGAGATAACTACTGGCAATGCTCTGGCAATGCCGCTGCCGCCGCCGCCGCCCGGCTCCCGCTGACTCACAGGCACAGGCCGGCAGAGGGCAGCACCGCAGCACCGCAGCACCGCCAACCGTGCTGTAATGACAAGCAGAGCGAGCACGGGCAGCAAGACCCAGGCAAAGCCAGCAGGGCCCTCCCTCCTCCGACGCCGCGGAAACGACGATAAAAACGAGGCAACGACGTTTGTTGTAATGACGGGCCGCACTTGTTTGCCGACACCAAGAAGGGCCTCAACAAGGGAAAAGCACGCGCAGTGTTGACTCATGCGGGCCGAGCGGGGCCCAGACGACACCGTGAGACGGCGCCTACCGGCCGGCACCGCCCGGCTCAGCACGGCTCAGCACGGCTCAGCACGGCTCTCGTAGTGACACTCGGTATCGGGATGATCAGTGCGATTTGATGTCATGAGTTAAAACAACATTCCGATATTTTTCATCGGTTCACATTCGGTCACAACACACCCGAGTAATTAAATGTTTTCATGTCAAGAGTTTTGCGCAGCCTTGTGAATTTTTTATTTTTTTAATGACGACTTTGTTTGTCTTTCGGCATTTTAAGTTGCGCTTGTTTTTCCCAGGGTGCGCACAAGCGAGCGGCTATCCAACATAAACATGTTGACACCTGCAGTGCGGCCGCGGCGTAGTGCTGCCGGCCGTGCCGGCGCTGCCCTGCCCTCAAACCCTCATTAAAATCCGCGTCAAAATCGTGGCGATGTCATTCGCCCCGAAGCGGTGACTCGGATGCCGGCCTTTGTACCCTCTCTCCTGCGTCGCGCGCCCCCTTACAGCAATTAAATTGGCCACACGAGGGAAAATGAAACAACAAAACAATAAACAACGATGGTAAGCTAACTACGTACTACGTACATCTATAAGACTTTATTCGAGAAGCTTCTGCGGCATTGAACGAGTGAGTGAGAGGGATCTTTTATTTTTCGCGACAGCGCAAAAACGCGTCAGCATGTTTATCTAATCTGTTTGATGGAATATAGCCGCGACATATTGAACCACGTGCGGATGGTTATAAATACTGCGAACAATCAGAGCAGTCAAATATCGGTCAAAGTACACAGGGGGAGGGCGCTGCTAGGGCGGAAATTTCATTTAACTTTTCCTATCGCCGATATTTGCTGTAATTTTGAGTCAGTGCCGAACTGACCAACACCCCCCTCCCCTTCTCCTCTGCATCTGGGCTGCTTATCGCGGTAATCAATTAATGCGTCAGATGAAATCAATCACTTTGCGTTCAACAAAATTGAAAGACAAAGCGCAGCGCGGCCCCAAACGATTAGTGTATTCCGGAGAGGAGCCGAACCGGAAATAAGAAGTTAAGAAGAATCACAAAAGCGGATCCAGTGTATGAGGGGAACCGCAGCAAAGAGTATCTCCGCCACGGCGTCAGCCACGAGCCGACGTCACAAATTTGGCGGCTTAGTTAGCTCTCGCTGACGATATGTCACGACCATGTAGTAGGGTCACACAGCGCAGCATACCAACCGTGCGGTGTCAGGGACTTCTTCCGAGGGTCCCGCGGAAGACGTTCTGCGGTGTGTCACCCTGCTACACTACTACACTATTATGATTGAGGGCTTCGTCCGCGGGAATGCGGGGCGGTTATTCCGGGCGCAAACAAGACGCACGCCCTCGGAAGTGGAGGAATTCTCTCATATTGTTTTTGGCCTTATCACGCCGATGTAATGAGGCCCATCCCATATCCCCGTTCGGGTTCATGACCGCGGTCGCACGCCCGCGAGAGTACCCCTTGCACGGCACGGCACGGTACGGCACTATGACAGTGTCCACCCGCGTTCCCGCGGCTCGGAGCGGAAACACACGCTTTCGTCGATCGCGCATCACCGCGATGAGCTGCCTTGCACCACTGCACCGGCTGCGCTGGCTGGCACGCGCCGCGAGCCGGGGACACGGCTGGGAACGGCTGGCAACGGCTGGCAACGGCTGGCAACGGCTGGCAACGGCTGGCGACGGCTGTAGTATAATGTCCATGGGAAGTCGGGTACCGCTGTCCGTCTTGCACTGAAGATTCGGCGGCGTTGAAAGAACGGCCGAAGCGCGAGCGCACACACACACACACACGCACACAACACGCACACGCAAACAACACACACACGTGCGCGCGCGCGCGCATGCACACACGCAGAACACTAACCGTGGTCATGAAGGCGGCTGGGTCCATGAACCGGCGCGCAGCGGAGGTGATGAGGTTCTGCCGCTCGACCGTCGTGTTCTTGCCGGTGTTCCTGAGGTTCTTGAGGTCCTTGAGGTCCTTCTCGACATCCGTCAGGTTGACGCCCAGCTCGTTCAGGGTTTCGATGTCGCCCGGGGCGAAATCGCGGGCCCAGGCCGACAGAGCCAGGGAAGCGTGTACCCCCGACATCAGCACCATCGCAACTAACGACGGTCTCCATGGCATCTTCATCTATAAACAGACGATAGCCACAGTGCGACCGCCGCCCCCTCCTCCTCACCGCTCGCCCGCGGCCAACACGGCGGCCAGTAGCCAGGCAGGCCTCGGCAGGCCCAGGCCTCGCCTCGCCTCGTGTCGGACCGGGCGGCCGGGCAAACCGCTGGCCCCGCTGTCCCGCTGTCCCCCGCAGGCCCCGCAGGCCCCGCAAGCCCCGCAGCCTGCGGACCCACAGGCTGGGAGAGGACGGGCCAGTCCAGCCTGGACTATGTCCCGGCCAGGGTCCTTGGAGTCCTGACAAGCAGTCACTTACCAAACTGAGGCCGACTAAATCGACTAAATTTCGGTCAAACTGATTTCGTTAGCTCGGTTCGGCTCTTCTGACAGTGGATAGAAATCTTTTGAACAGAACCGCTTTTTGCCAAATGCGAGACCTGGCCTTTACATCACCCTAACACAGCCCGTGTCATCGAGCCCCCGTTTTGGAGCCCCGTCTGGACACGCCTATTGTGAGGTGTTGAGGAGGATGTCAAAGACCCTGTCCTGTTGTACACGCGGCCGTGCCTGGCCCATGACGCGGGCGGGGGCAACACGTAGGTCAGGAGCACGTGGGCGCGTGCCACAGACGTCACAGGCACAGTCCCTGCCTATGTCCTAGCCCGCCCCACCCGACACGCTGCCGGCCCGGTCCGCCCGTTGGAGACCCGTCCGCCCGGCCAGGACCACATTTTTGCATCCCGCTTTTTGTTTCGCCAAATTTGACCGCGACTCCTCTCGCACCGAGATGAGATAAAACAAGCCAAGGAAAAATGTCCGATTTGCGTCACACAGCGCCTCGCGCCTACACTGTAAATATTTTTCGTCATATGACGAGAAAAGCTGTGACGATTCACTGATCACCTGAATATGTCGTCACTTTACGACGTTTATTCGTCACGTGACGACTTATACGTAGGTTTAATAATTCGTCACATCTGACCAAACTTCAAGGAGACGTACTTTTCTATCGGTTTATGCCATAAAAAAAAATTGGTGACGAGTTATTCGTCACTTGGTCTGTGACGACTTATTCGTTTTTCAGATTTAGGCAGAGGATTGTCGTAAAATGACGATAAATATTTTTACAGTGTAATGGCGGCCCAGTGCGGCATTTCGCGCGGAGACTCAAGGTCAGGACACACGTTTCGGCACTGACAAAAAAAAACGCACTCGGCGAGTGTAACAGAGTGCTCCGCTGCCGTCATCGGCGCCGGAGCGCTGAAAGAGGTAAAGCGGGCAGATAGGACTCCGTGCCGAGTGATGCAGAAGGCGGAAGTGCGAAAAGCGCGCCGGGAAAGATTGGGCGGCGCGCGGGCGTCTTGTTCCGTTTGGCCGTCCTCCTTGGTTTTCGGAACCGGACCATGCGGACCGTTGACCCGCCGGGGGGCCCGCGTCAGGTGGGCTGCGCCGGGCTGCGCCGGGCTGCGCGGGCACCTCACCTACCGCCGGGACGGCATCACCTCCGCCGGCACCACCGCCGCGGCCGCACTCGGTCGTCTTCACGCGCCGGCAGTGCCGCCATCGCCGTGGGCTAGCCGGGCTAGCCAGCTGGTTAACGCCGTTTGTTTTCCTTTCTCGCAGCGGTGGGGGGGGGGGGGGCTGCGTGGCACTAGTGGCCCGGACGGGACGGGACGGGGACAGCACCGGGGGGACAGACGCCGCACACTGCGCAGCACACAGCTCGCGGCACGCCTCGCAACGCACTCGAATAAGCAACACCCGCGACTGCAAGCTCTTGGACTTTGTTTGCGAATCGGTTCGAAGCCACCTCATCGGCCAGCCCCCCCGCGGGGCCCTACCCCCCCCCCCCTCCCCTTTCGGGCCCCTGCAGCCGTTCGCGCGCGCGACCGATACCCGGGAAAAAATGAAAAAACAAAAATTGAAAAGTAGAAAACACAAAGGCGTGTGAATCCCTCCACTCACTCCGCTGACCCCACCGCACCGCGATAGCGAGGCGTTGGAAGGCGGAAGGGGGCGGCGAGGGCGGTCGGGGCAGCGAAGGGGGGGGGGGGGGGGGGTACGGAGGGGTGCAGCGGGGGCCTCACACCACGGCCGCACCGTATGCACGAGCGTTATGGTTACGCCTTGGTTGGACGTATTTTCATTGGATGTACCGGGGCTCATCTCGTTAGAGCCGCGGCGCTGCTGTCGCAGTGTCATTGTCCTACCCTATTGTCTGCTTCACTGGAATGGTCAGCCTCCTCCTCCTCCCCGATGAGTCCGCGCGCTCGGGTACTAACCTACCCTTCAGGCTTCAGTCCCCCCCCCCCCCTCCCCGCTGCTGTCTCGCTGTCTCCGCTCCATTTCCATACCACGTCCAGACTCTATATTCGCCCGAGGCGGCCCGGCCCGGCCCGGCCCGGCCCGGCCCGTTGCGGCAGCGCGCTGACCGCGGCGCGGTGGGGGGTCCACGTTGGGGTAGTGCCAACGCTCCCGCCGACCGCCACCGAGACACTCCCGCAGCCCATCCTACCCCGTCATCCTAGTCTTATCGAGAGGTCGCAGACGAAAAACTTTGCCTTTGCCATACATAATTCATTAAAGTGAAAACTCGATCCGAGGGCTTTTGTGTATGCGCGGACCTTCTGCCCTCTTTTTCTGATCGCCCTCCAAGTGCAAAGTAAATACAAGGATTCTCCACACACACACACACACACACACACACACACACACACACACACACACACACACCGCCAGCGTCGTCCAGGCAAGGGCATTTCAACTACGACGCGGGACGCACTAAATCAGCTGGGGGCTCGGCTGCTCGGCCCACCGCGGCCTAGTCCCGGCTAGAGGCCCAGCTAGAGTCCCGGCTTGAAGCCCCGACAAGAGGCCCGACTCTAGAAGCCCGCTAAAGGTTCGGCAGGAGAAGGTCGGCGCAGCGCCGAGCCCAGAGCCACCGCGGGTGCGATGGCCTCCTCCCCCAGCCACTCCCCCGCTGCGTGCGGCGCTGCGCCGAGAACGGTAGGCAACCCATCGGGCGCCGCGGGCAGCGGGCAGAAGGCCACCAATGGGCGCCGCGGGCGGTAGGCAGCCCATCGGGCACTCAGTCATGCACCCAGCGTTGATACATTCGATATGCGCTCATCCGCTCTCCGCAGTAAAAATTGTGAATGACGTAACCCAGCTTAAAATTCCATTGCGGATTTTTCTCGTTTCCATCTGGATTTTGATTTCCCATCTGGAATCACGGATATCCATGTGGATTTTCATATTTCCATTCTGGTTTTATTTCTTTCCATACGAAATCCATTATGGTAATTTTTTTCCAGATGGGATTTGAAGCTGGATTACGGTTTTGTCAACCCCACAATGGGTTTGAGAAAATCCAGATGGATTCTAGGATCCCATAAGGAATTGACATTTCCACTAAGGAATTTGAGATTCCATAATAATTTCACATGTCTGTAAAATCCATATCAATGGGTATTTTTAGTTCGTATTTGGAACGCGTGATGTATGTACAGAAAATCACTAGGGCAGTTTTAATATCATTGCAATCAGAC
This sequence comes from Odontothrips loti, assembly GCA_038380765.1. Lineage (NCBI taxonomy): Eukaryota > Metazoa > Arthropoda > Insecta > Thysanoptera > Thripidae > Odontothrips > Odontothrips loti. The sequence continues at coordinate 7,046,302 of CM076245.1, read as the reverse complement.
GACATTTTTATGGTATCTCGAGAACGGTTGATGTTAGCGAGAAACGGACCGCAGATTTGGATCGGACGTCAGGAGGCCAGAAGCGCAGAGCATTTTTAGGCGTAGTAGTTTGGGAAAACTCAATCCCACATCAAATTTAAACCATAATGGATATATACGTTTCCATTATGGTCAGACATTTCCATCGTGGTTCAAATTTTCCATCTGGAATTTGTTCCAATTTACATCTGGGTTTCATAAATCTATATGTAGCTTTTTACATTCTGGAAAATATGTTTCCATTCCTCTTTTCCACAATGGATTTTTAAGCTGGGAACGATCTCAATGAGAAATAATATACGATCGATTTACAGTTATGCCTCTGTCTACAACGCAAACTTTATCAACTTCTGACGAGATTTTAATTCCTGGCGGCGTCACGAAGGGATCATGCATTAAGTACGTCCATGATAGTCTCACAGGGGCAAACCTTATTTGGTCAGTCTTCGCACGAATGGCGCCCGGTGGGTATAGGAACCCGGGACTTGCGCACGCACACGTGTCGTGCGGGCTGGCCTACCCTGGGGCTCGCAGTCGCTGAAGTCACTGCGGTTGACACCACTGACCTTGCCGTCGATCCGTCCGCCGTTGCTAGGAGATCTAAACTGCTGCGGACGTCTCCCTTCGCGCTTTATATAACCTCATTTTGGACACGTTATCGACGGCATGTATCACGGGACCCCAGCCCGCCCCAGCCTAGCCCAGCGCAGCCCAGCGCAGCGGCCAGGCCTCCAGCTGCAGCGGCGGCCTAGTCAGTCATGGCCCAAGGGGGAGCAGTGAGACGGAACGGAACGCCCGGTACCAGGAACACAAGACTAAAATGTCGTCTGGAATATCCACCCAGCGAATGCTGCCGAAATCGCTCCACATTGACGTCGATAGCCAATTTTCGAAACAATCAGGCGGGCAAACAAGTTCAACGGTGCCACGGAGCGGGGCGATGTGGGAGGCGGGGGCGATCGCAAACAGTTTGTAGTTTTGCAGGATGGCATGGAATGGAAAGGGGGGGTGGGGGAGTCACCGATACCTACTATCCTTGTCTCGCCTGTACCAACCTGGGGGCACTCCCCCCGATACCCACCCCGCCGGCCCGGGTCGGCTAGGTTCCCCGGGGTGGCGGCAGTGGCGGGGTTGATCCGCCACCCCCTCCCCTCACCCTGGCGCCGGCCTCAGCACCAGGCCGAGGAGATGGAGTGACTAATCGACACCCTCCGCAGCGGCAGCAGCGGCAGCAGCGGCGGCAGCAGCGGCAGCACGCCGTCTCTTACGGAGCACTTCGCACAGCGCGCGGCGCGGCGCGGATACATCGTAATGGCCCCTTAATGAGTCAGGGGGCAGATGGGGCGGCAGCCCGGTCCCGGTGGAGCCCGGCCTGGCTCGGCCCCGCCGCCCTGTATGACCCTATGTGAAATGAATCACCGCGTCCGGCGTCCGCACGGCAGACAGTTGATCACGATGTCGGCTCATTCCTTCATAATCACCCCGCGGGTCCGCAGGTCCCTGGGTCCGTGGGTCCGAACCCACAGACGTGTCGGCGTAATTTCTCTGAGCCCCGACAAGTCGCTGAGGGCGCATGTCTTCGCTATCGCCGCTCAAAGATCCGCAACAAACGGTTGGGTCGGTCCCGGGTCCCGGCGCTCCTCATGTACGAGAGAGTCAACTGCATACACAAACCATTCTGTGAAAGTCTATCTCTCTCGCACGCCTAGACTAGCAACTTCGGCGAACGCCAGACTTGACATGGATTCGAGTACCACCACCAGCTAGCATTTTTATCGGCCAAAATTAGTTTACGTTTTCTTGTGAGAAATGGTGCCGTATTCGCATCGTTCGCTCCTTCCGAAAAAGTGAAGAAAACGCAAATGAATGCGATAAAAATGAGGCGAACGCCGGGAGTCGAAGATGGGACCGGTTACGTGGACTGCCGTCCCGAACGGTTTAGAGCCAAACCGCTCGATCTAAACCGAACCGAACCGCCAGCCAGCAAGCGGTTCGGATTCGGTCTGCAGCCTAGTCGGTTCGGGCTTCGGCCTCGCACCGGCCGGACCGTTGGTTGCAGATCTTTGTCGCCGCTGGGCCCTGTTGCTGGTGAAAGGTGAAGGTGGCGTGCGCGCCTCTGCGGTTAAAACCGTGAGGTTAAAAGAGCGCGCTCGGATTTGTAAGGATAACTACCACTATAATATGTTGACGCGCTCCGAACTGAAGCTCGGGCACACACTACAGTTGAACACACATTACAGTGTACACACTTTTACAAAGTATTCTCGATATCGCGTATCACAATCATTGTTATTATCACAGATATTGGGGCATTCCGATGTCCGCCCGCATGCCATCGTACAGTAGCACTCAATAATGGCTTCGGAGTGACCCATTTCGTGTCTTATCACAGTCGTTGTAGGTACACCGCCGCCGCACCAGCCTCGTGCAGCACGATTACAGATGCTCCTCGAAGACCTTGATGACCGTCTTGTAGAGCAGGTCGTAGGTGTCCATCGCCCACATATAGTCGCCGTGGTTGAACTCCTTCCAGGGGATGCGGTACACGCCCGCCATCCCGGCCACCTCGTTCATCAGCCGCTCCACGTCCTGCGGGCAGACACGGTCACATGTTAGCGTGTTGAAGCACCACACCCGGGGAGGGGGGGGGGGCGTCCTCTCTCCTCTCTTTAAAATTGTGACCCCACTATTTCGCCGAGCAAAAATGGCTATTACGTTCAAGGAAATCTTTTTTTCCGGTGGAAAATTCTGATTTCTTCAAGGTTTTTGAGACATTTCTACTACTATTACTTTGTAATGACGACTTTCTCTCAGTATGACGTGCTGGCAGACGTTACCCTCCGTTAGGTTTGGTATGGTGCTCTCCCTTATTGTGGTCTGTTTTATTTTGTTGACAGACCTACCCCGTTCGGGAAGGGAGGGAGAGAAGAGGGGGGGGGGTGAAAATCCCCGTTGCTGGCGCAGTGAACCCCAGAGGCATGCAAGAGGACTGGCGGAGGAGGAGCGTTTGGGCTGAATGGGCCCCATTCGGCCGCGACGCCAGCCGCGACGCGCGGGACAAGGCAGTCAGGCACTCTGCCCAGCCCGGCGCAGCCCGGCGCAGCCCAGCCCATTGCTGGGAATGTGCTCCAAAACATAATCGCGCCCATCGAGCGCTGCGCCGCTGCGCCGCTGCGCCGTGCTGTGCCATGCTGCATCACAAGTGGCCTGCAGGGCGGCCTGCAGCCGGAGGTGGCCACTTGCGCCTTACCCTGTGGTGCGAGAGGTAGTCGCCCGTGGAGTAGTGGAACGCGATGGGCGCCACCACCTTGCTCAGGTTGTACGGCGGCGGCTGCGGCTGCCCGTAGCGCAGCGTGTTCCACCGGACGCCGTGGTCGAACTGCCGGAACTGGCCTGCAGGGCGTCGCAAGGGCGCGTTACACCAATATTATAGAAGGGTTGATGTTGGGGATCAGAAACCGTGACCGTGATTCCCTGACCCTACCTGACTTGTAGCTCTGCACGTAGTGGACGGCCTGGCCCAGCGACGCCCCGGAGAAGATGTGGGCCACGGTAGTCGGCATCAGCGTCTGCGGTGGCCGACAGAAAAAAAAAATCGTACTCATTCACGAAAAAAAATCAGCTCAAAATTCACCCAAAAAGGTCACAAAAAAATTTAAATCTCTATTTAAATAGGAAGCAGATGATACCAACTCTAAACGTTTGCTAGCTTTTAAGGGTTTGGGAAGTTCTGAAGAGACGGCGACTGCTGCAGCTTTGGCTTTTTTAGCCAGGTCGCGCTTCACCTGGGCGCGCTCTCGGTCCATCCTTCGCTCGCGTTCGCGTTGCTCCTCGGTAGGTTTTTGTGGCGCCATCCTCCAAAATTCACTCTCCGAGCCAGGTGCAGGTTTCGACGCTTATGATGCAGGTCAGAGCCTTCCTTTCCCCGCTCAGGATGGCTCGCATGGCCCGCGAGGGCGATGCGCGACAATGCGCGATGCGGATGGACGCGGATGGACGCGGCTCCCCGTACAATGAAAGTACAAGCTAGCTGACACCTCTTTCTTCCATATTATTTAGTTTAGCTAGGCTATGCTAGTGCTGTTTAAAGAGGTATCATCTGCTAAAAATCACGAAAATTCATAAGGGTGGACACAGAAGAAAAAAATCAATGCACCGCGTTGAGCTGCTTCATGTCGGGGCCCACGGCCTGCATGTAGGACTTGAGGCACACGGAGTAGGGCGGCGCCCCCGGCCGGCACAAGGTCCCCACCAGCCCCAGCGGCACCGTGCTCCGTGGTAGCACCTCCATGTGCACTCCCCGCAGTTCGCGCTGCGCACAGACAAGTGTGATTAGCGGACTTCGTCCCGGGTCCCTGCGGGCAGCCAAGGGTGTACCCGAGCAGGAATTCAGTTGAAAAAAAAATCGGTGACAACAAGGGAAAAAATCAGAAAAAAAAATCAAAGTAAATAAGGTTGAGAAGAACACAGAAGTGAAATAAATATGCGACGCAAAATGTTTTTAAAAAACCAGAATGCCAAAGAAAAGAAAACAATCCGGTTGAACCCGACATTGTTTTGGGAAAAAACATCAAAAATCAAATCGAAAGAACCAGCCAGAATTTAAATCAGTGTTCATCAAGAATGGGGGGTGTTGACCCCCCCCCCCCCCCCCCGGGTGGACCGGACCCTGGACCCACCTCGAGGGACCGGCACACAGGCAGCGCCATGGCGAGCAGCCCGCGGAGGTGGCCGAAGTAGGCGACCGGCGCCATCAGGGAGGCGACACGGACGCGGCGGTTGTACTCGGGCCGGGTGGACAGCAGCACCAGCAGCGCCGTCGTGCCCATCGAGTGTCCGATGTAGTTGAGCGAGCGCTGCCCGGACACGGCCAGCGCGTAGTCGATGAAGGCCGCCAGGTCGTAGAAGCCGTTCTCGTGCCAGCTGCTCAACACCATTCACATCACTACATGACGAGGACCCGCGTCTTCCTCCGACGCGAGAGAAGTAGGAGATAACGAAGTTTCACCTGAAGTCCCAGAACTTGTCGTTGTCCGCGGACATGTGGACGTGTTTCCTGCTGTACAAGTTGCCGCGGAAGTTGCCGAGCCAGACGTCGTAGCCGAGGTCGGACAGCATGAAGGCTAAGGGGAGGGAGCAGCCCGTATATAATGTGCGTACAAATCATCTGCAGTGATCACACCCGCCCGCACGACGGGGCACCGGGGCACGCCCGGAGAGCGCCTGCAGGGACGCGGGTAGGCCAGCCCGCACGACACCCGTGCATGCTGCAGCCCATGTTGCCTACCCACCAGGTGCTCGACACGTGCCAGAGTGGTTCCGAACAGGGTGCATGCGTGTGGGAGATTCGAGACCACATCCATTATTTTCGTTGGCTTCCTGGCTGTTCTTCCTCGCGACGTTTTTGTACACAGAACAACACATACAACGCCACGCCCATATTCAGAAAATAACGTATTACTGCGGACGCGGCGTCTTCCTCGTAGCGCCAAGACAGCAGCAAAGAACGGAGGTAGGAAAGAATAGAGCAACTCTTCTTACATTTTCTTCTAAATGTAAAAGGCGGAATTTTCGCAAGTTTTCGTGCGCTCTGTTCCAGCACTATGGCTCGACCTACCCAGGTCCTGGCCCGGCCCCCGCAGCAGCCACTGGTCCGCGGACTGCAGCAGGCCGTGCTGGAAGAGGACGACCGGCCGGGAGGCCGCGGTCTCGTTCCCCCTCTCGGCGTCGTCCTGGTCAGGGGGCGGGGAGTCCTTGCTCCAGGGGATGCGGAACAGGCGGAGCATGTAGCCGTCCTCCGTCTGGATGTTGTGCACCTCGGCGGGGTAGCCCCAGTGCTGGATCAGCTGCTCCTGTGGGCGAAACAAAGGCGTGGGTGTGGGTGTGCACGCTCCATCCTCTTCGGATTTGGAACTTCAACCCAAACCTTTGAAAAGCCTATTTAGATTGCTTTTTAAGGGGTAAAACGAAGGACACAGAAAGGCTGGTCCCCAAACGACCACACGACACTGCAAGTTAGTTTCGTGAGGACTCCGGGGCCTCGCTTCTCCTCGGCCCGGACGATCAATCGGCAGTAAAAACCGTCCGGGTCTGCAGGCGCCCGCATGCTGGCATGGCGGTGGGAGGGGTGGGGGTAGGGGGTGGGGTGGTGTGACCCGAGGGCGGCAGGGCGTATGTAGCTCGCCGGGTGAGGGGGATTATGGCGAATAGATCTGTGGGTTGATGAGGATCTGCCTGCCCGTCATCGAGAGAGATCGCTTTCGGGGCTGTGATGTGGGCGAGGCGAGGCTGCGGGCCGGGCGCTGGGGCTGGGGCCAGGCGCTGCTGGCCGGGCTCTGGCCTGCGCCCGCCTCGACGCCTCGGACTCATAGTGCCAGCCCGCTGCCCGCCTGCCGTGCACGGCCGGCGAGGTAGCTGACCCCGAGGCCGACTGGCTCTGGATCCTCCCTCCGTGCCATGCCCGTGCCACGGCAGAACCCTTGGCAGAGGCCGGCATATAGACACCGCGAAAAGGCGTGAGCCGCCATGAAAACAGCCCCGCTCCCTTTCTTCTCGCCTCCCTTCTGACCATCGCTAAAAAAAAAGGGCACCATTACAGCGAGTTAATAACGCGAAATAACAACACGCCATCAGAGGGCGAGGGCCTCGAAAAAACACGTGGAAACCGTTTGCTGGCTCCTTATTCATTCACACGGAAGGAGGAGAGCGCCCAGCGGGTAGGCAACACATCGTACACGCGCGCCGCTGAGCCCACGCCGCGCAGCGCCGCCGCTGTCACGCAGTCAGACGTAACGAAATCCGACGGATGGCAGACGGGCTCCGCGGGGAGGGGTGAGGAGGGGGGAGGGGGGAAGGGGGAGAGTGGGCGGACAACCGTTTCACCGCGCGAATCCGCAGCCCGCAGCCACTCGAAGGGCGTCGAGCCAAAAGAGCGTGAACACAGGAATAACGTGGGTCGGGAGACGGGAGGCTGTGCTGCTGCTGCCGCTGCTGCTGCTGCTGCTGCGGGGTATGATACGGTGCGGAGCGGTGCGGGGCTAGCCGCGGCCGCTGTGCGCCACTGTTCGCGCCCCGCCCGCCATGCGTGTGTGACGGCCCTGCCAGGCCCTGCCCACCCCCCGTGCGGCTGGTTATTGCGCACCGCGCCTCCGACACACGCCGAAGCTCGCTGCTGCGCTTTCTGGAAGCGCCGCTTAACTCAAAGTCCGCCGCTGCCGCTGCCACCGCTGGGCCGTCCGCTCCCCGCGGCTGCAAACAATTGGCGTGTGTTTGGTGGGAGGATGGCGCACAGAGTGTCGGACGGCGCAATGTCGTGAGTGGGCGATGGCCGCCTGACCCGTTTGGGAGCGCGATTAATGTCCCTGCCCAGCCCAGCACCCACCCCCGCCTGCCCCCCGCCAACCCCAGCCGGCACCGCGGAGTGTCAGCGCCCCGTTCTGCCGACAGCTTGAAGGATACTGATACTAAGCTGCCGCGGTGATACGCTGGGCCCCCACAGATAAGGGTTCACAGGGGTTCACCCGCTGCACTCGGCGTCGCCTCACTCGCTCTCCCTTTCGATGCGATGACGTGAATGACGTGAGCGCGCACCAAATTAGCGCTGTGTTCGCGACGGCGAAAACTAACAGCCCGCACCCGCCCGATGTGGGCCGGGACCGGCAGGCGGCAGGGGCACATATCTGAATTTCGATTGGGTCGGCAAAAAAGTGTCGACCGCGCTCACTCCCGCGACCGGCCCGGCCCGGCCCGGCCCGGCCCCTTCCCCCGCTGACACGTGAGAAGACTCGGCTATAGCCAAACCGTGCGGTGGCGGTGGAGCTCTGCTGCCCGGCGGGGTGCAGGGGCGGGGCGGGGCGGGGCGGGGTGGGGCCGGGGAGGGCCGAGGGCCGGCCGGAGCTCCTACCGCCCCGTGCCGGCACTACTCCGCGCGACAGGACTGCCGGTGTATGCCATAAGGGTCCGCGGCTATACGGCTCCGAGCGTTTATTTCCGTATGATTGGACTCGTTCCGAAGAGCGCAGCCTAGCGCAGCCGGAGCAGCAGCAGCAGCAGCAGCAGCAGCAGCAGCAGCAGCAGCAGCCTTGTCCGACAACAGGTAGTTCCCTCTCTAGCATGGCGGAGGGGCGGGCCGACCTTGCGGCGGGGCAATTGGGTTTACGTCCGTCGTATCTAGATCGGTCGGCGAAGGTTCGCTGCCGGGAGTGGCGGCAGCTGCCGCATCCACCGCGGCGGCGGCGGCGGCGGCGCTGTGGTGACGGAGACGGCGACCTAACTGCCGGCGCACTCCGCCGAGCCGCACGCGACGCAGGCACGCGCCAGTGCCGGTGCGGTGCGGAGCGGGGTGCGGAGCGGGGTGCGGAGCGGGGTGCGGGGTGCGGAGCGGTGCGGCGTGCCGCCGTGCCGCCGCAGAGTCGATACCCCACGCACCGACACGCTGCGGACCTGCAAGGAACCTGGAACTTGGAGTGGGAGCAAGTGGTTCGAAATCGAAAAAAATATCGGTGTTTGCGGTCCACTCGTCAAAAGGACAAAAAAGTCTAGAGGGGAAAAAATCAATAAAAAAAAAAGTGGCCGGGGGGAGGGGCACGAATGAAAGTTACGAAAACCTTGTGTGTTATCCGGTAGTCTAGATAGCAGGGGAGAGGAGCAAAGAGCCAAACTCCTTCGCTCTTGTATCCAGTTTTCTATCCAATTTCCTCCAAGGCCGGCCGGACCGTAGTGGCCCCTGCAGAAGCGGCCGGGGCTGGGACCACTGGGACACCCGCGGGCTGGGCTAGTGCGGGGTGGGGAGCTTACCGCGGAGAGAGTGGCTTCTATCGGTATCGTCTCCGAGGGCCCCGGCCCCCGCTCGGCGGCGGCCTCCGCCAGCAGCTCCAGCAGCACCCCCTTCGCCGACCCCAGGGGGTTTCCTTCGGCGATCGACGGGGGCACCAGGGGCGGCTCGCGCGGCGGCGTGTTCCCCGTCGACAGGAGGCCGAGGCGGGAGGTGATGGCGCGGCCCATGATGCCGGACCAGGGCTTCGGCCAGGGCAGCGACCAGGGCAGCGACAGACCAGACGCCGGCGCCGCCATCTGGGAGACCGTAGCCGCGGCCACGGTCAGGGTCAGGGCCAGCCGCAGCAACATGAGCGCCCGCTGGAAGCACACAGACAAGCGTTGCAATAAAGCGAGCAGAACCGTTCTCGCACCCGCCCCACTACTGCCTTGCCACTTTCGCTCTCTCTCTCTCTCTCTCTCTCTCTCTCTCTCTCTCTCTCTCTCTCTCTCTCTCTCTCTCTCTCTCTCTCTCTCTCTCTCTCTTTCTCTCTGTCCCTCTCCCTACCCCTCCCCACCCTCTTCCTTTTCTCTCTCAGCAGCACCTAAAGTGAGTTACGCAATAATTTGCACCGTTTCCTCCTGACCAGAGATATATACATACGTGGATTTTCTTGTTACAGCATGCGTGGCTCCCCGGCACGACTGAGTTACCGCAAGTTACACAACCCTGACCCTGACGAAGCCCGGGCAACAGATCGCATCATTAATTAATGGGCCCGGCGCACGACAAGCTCCCCGTCGTCGTTGATAAATGGAACCCTCCTTTCCCTACCATAACCTTCTCCCTCGCTCTCTTCCACTCACTTCAGGGAGTTGCCTGTATTTCTCCCCCGTCGGGGCGCTGTTCGGCTCATGGACTTCCTTCGGCATATTACAGCCCCACAGACACAGCCCACAGCCCCGCCTCCCCGCGATCGGAGGCTCTCAAAGCGAGGGTCGTCGCTCCCCGAATGAGGGTTAGGGCCTCCGCGCCCGCGCGGGCTGTAATCCCGTAACGAATCGAAACGCAACGTGACGCTGCGTCACACTTGCTGGCCGCCACAGCCCGGCGACAGCCCGACCCGATCCTGGCCATGTCCTGGCGATGGCCGCCCGGGCCGGGTGCCGGCCGGCGCTTAGCGGCGCTGAGCGTTGCTCATGCAGGGGCCATTCTAGGGCCGCGGGCCGCAGTGATCTCCCTGATCCCCGTCACGTCCGCTGTCGGCCGCTGTCGGTACCTGAGGCCAGGCCGTCCGGAGCTGCGGCCGCCTAGGGCGAGGTCAGGAGCCAAACGTGATAGGCTCGGCGCGACACGCGGCCCTCGGCACACATATCCGAGCGGCCGGAAGCCTTCGGACGCAGCCCCCGGACCGCCGCGGCCCCCGCGAACCCCATTGACTGGAAAGACAAAACTGAGAGGCGGGAATCGAGTCCATCTCAGACGGGTAGCGATGATACCATCAACACCTGTCCGGAGGTGCGTCAGTGGCCGGTGCCGCTGGTCTCACACAAGACGCGCCGAAACGGAGAAAAGAAGCCGCGGCGGGTGAACGCGATTGGAGGAACATGACTGGGCTCGGCTCGCGGCTGCGGTGCGGCTCCCTAATCGCGAAGTGAGCGGGGGGGGGGGGGGAGGCTGGGCGGGCAGCGCGGAGCGGAGCGGGGCGCCCGCGGGTTTGTCACCCACATTTGTGTGTCGGCACACATGACAATGGTGCGAACGGCCTCGCGCGTGACGCGGTTCGACACGCATATACGGCCGCCGCGTTATTAAGGGCAGCCCGCGGCCCACGGTACGTTATTATTATAAGGCGGTGACGATGTCCGCGCTGCACCCGCCATGGCACCTGTGGGCACCTGTGGGCACCTGTGGGCACCTGTGGGCACCTGTGGGCACCTGTGGGCACCTGTGGACACCTGCCGCCGCGGGACGGCTCTGGACACTGCGGCCTGTACCGAGGGGTCCACAACTCCAATCCAGCGTGTACACTGATTGTGTTGATTGCGTCGATTTTTGCAGCTGAATTTCAGAAAATCCGAAAGTTTGTTCTTTTAATAGCGTTTTTCGGTCGTTTTTAGCCCTAGAATGTTATTGAAACCTACTTTTACGGCAGTTTTGATGATTTTTGATGCACGATTGTGTTAGATTGTCTTGAAATGTGTACACCGATTGTCTCGAGCTGCGGACCCCTCGGCCTGTACCGCGCGCTGCTGTCTCCCGCCTTGTATTTATTCGCACTGCTCCTCTCCTCTTCCCCTGACGGCGATCCAAACCAGAGTATGGTAATGCCCGCACTGTAAAAATATTTATCGTCATTTTACGACAATCCTCTGGCTAAATCTGAAAAACTAATAAGTCGTCACAGACCAAGTGACGAATAACTCGTCACCGATTTTGTTTTTGCAAAAACCGCGTAAAAAGTATGTCTTCTTGAAGTTTGGTTAAATGTAACGAATTATGAACCCTACGAATACGTCGTCACGTGACGAATAAACGTCGTGAAGTGACGACCTATTCAGGTGATCAGAGAATCGTCACAGCTTTTCTCGTCATATGACGAAAAATATTTACAGTGCGGGCCGGGCCGGCCATACGGGTAGCCTGTGGTCTGGGCGCACAAGTCGGACGAGAGTGTCGGCTCGGCGACGGATCTGCCTGCAGGCAGGGACAGGAGGCAGGCAGGTCAGGGGCCAGGAGGACTAGGAGGACGCGTCCGCGTGGCATTGTCACCGTATCGCGGTACCGCGGTATTCCGGTATCTCGGTATCGCGACGGTATCGCGGTACTTAACCGGCACGGTACACCGATATTTGAAAAATTCATAATACCGTACCCGCGGTATAAAAAATACCGCGGTATTTTACGGTATACCGAAATACCGTCGAGGGCTAGCCCTGACGACGCCTCGCTTCATTACGTGTCACCTCCACCCGCTGCGCGCGCGCGCGCGCGCGCGAGGGAGCGTGACAACGGCTTGTCTTCTTTTTCCTCCTGTTTCTTTTTTCCCCACTTTAGGAATGTTTCACGTGCTTTTACTGGCGCGTGGTTCTCGTGGGCATTATGTGTGCGAGCGTTTCGCGCCCCTTCCCTTATCAGCAGCCTAAACCGACGCGGCAGAGCAAATCAAACCAGAGAAATGGAGAGAGATTGTTTTTTAAGGGACAGAACAGAAAATAAATGCCACCCTTCCTCTTTTGAAATTGAATATTTCGAGGTGATTCGATGTTCTATTTGTTCTATCAAAGGCTGCTTTTGGGAGAACTCCGTGCGTGTCATCTGTCTTCTGCGATCGTGTTCGACAGCATACAGTGGGGCGAAAGTAAAACAACAGGTTGCCGAAGGTTCGTGACCGACCCATGTCCGATTAACGAAAGTACACCGCAAAATGAGGTCGTGCCGAAAATTCTTTTCGGATTTCCGACCCTAACCCAACCTAAACTTTTTTGAGGGGGTGGGGTGCGGGGTCAAACTTGTTTCCGGCGCTAGCTCGTAAGGGTAGCGGGGAGGAGGGGGGGGGGCAGCTGGCGCGGCCGCTGGACCGCTAATGTCACGGCCACCTTCCAGAGCGCCACCGCTGCTACCGCCCGCGGGCGCTGCCGCTGCGCCACAAGGCGCTGCAGCCGTGACAACGACGACCCGCCCCTCCCGACGTCTCCCATGGTGTCACGACTGAGTGCCGCGGCCTGACACATATACACCGCGTTGCACTCGATCACGTTGGTTTTCACACTGGGATTTCGAACTGTTACCGTACCTTCCAGAGCCAGACATTGTCCAGACAGAGCAACTGGGGGGCCCACTTCAGGTCCGTGCCGTTGTTGGGGTGCTGGGTGTACGCGGAGTGTCTCGCCGCGCCGCCTCGCCGTCGAACGCGAACGAGAGGTCGCGGTAAGCGCTTGCCCGCACCCGCAGCTGTATTTACACCTCCCAGCCCGCCGCCCGTCCACGTCACGGACGCGGTCTGTACCGCGCGCTGCAGCCGCTGCTGCCGAATTTATTTGCACTGCGCTCCTCTCCTCTCCTCCGCGGACCGCGATTGAATTAAGAAGCCTCAGAGCACGCTGGCGTTGCTGTGTGGGAGAAGAGGACTGTTTCCGGGGGGGAGGAGGGACGGATGGCGGAAGGGACCGCAGGGCGGGAAGATAGGGCGCGCAGTCGCCACTCACCTCGCACGGACGGAAGCAGTCAGCACGGCCACGGCGACCCCCGAGGCCCGAAGGCACCCCAAGGCACTGCAGGTCGCCCCAAGGCCCGCGCCGTCAGGATGCAGATGCAGCGACAGGTACCACACAGGCAGCACAGGTAGCCGTCGGCAGGTGTCGCGGGCGTGGACTGACACCACTGCGCACCGCTGCCCTCCGCTCCCTGTCCGCGGGCTTAACCGCGACGCGACGCGCGCGCACGCTGTGCGCCCGTAAAGCGTGTGAGCTCGCCCCGCCCCGCCCCGCCTCGGCTGGGGCTGAGCCGGGCTGAGCCTGGAGCCGGGCCGGGGCCCCTGCCGGCCCGAGCACGCCGACGGAGGCCATGCCTGCCGTGCCCCCCGGGCGGGGCCCGCGCCGGACCGCGCCGGAGTTCGGCCATGGCTTGTACCCGACACCATGAATTGTATCCCCCCGTCACGAACGTGTTAGGGGGGTAAGTATCCTAGACATACCCTCCTGCAAGGGAGGGAGTGGGGTTGAAATACCGAAAAACCTGCAATTGGTGGTCCGTGGTGGTCCAACGGTGGTCCCTGGTGATCCCTGGCGATCCCTGGTGATCCCTGGTGGTGCTGGTGCCAGTCGGGAGGCGGACAAGGCGAGCACTGCACTGGCGGCCAAGGCACCGGCCACACTACGCCGCCAGCCGCCACAGCGGCACGGGAGGCCCGGAGGTGCGACTGTACACCTGAGTTAGTTATTTCTGCAAATGCTTGCAGAAAGGGTGACCAAACTGGAACGGCGAGCAAAGTGCGCGCGGACGCTCCTTCCCACAGAAAACCTACGCGGACAAGACAGCCCGGGTGGTACAGGACGGCACGTTTTTCTCATATTTTTGTCATCCAACTTATGGAATAATAATCGCAATCCGATGGTAAAATCATGACAAGTTATATGTCATAGGAATGATAAAATTATGAAAAACAGATTTACACGATAAGCCCTAATTTTTAAATAGTTATCCATTTAGTTTGTCATTTTTTCTTCTTGTAAACTGCACTTTTTATGCCAAACTCATTGCAAAATGATGACAACAGCAGGACAAAAATATGACAAACGCTCTCTCTTTCTCCTGTTGTTCGTTGTCACTCAAGTGCTTCATCCACAGTTGTCGCTTATATATGATTTTTCGTGGCTCAATCGGTAGCGCAGAAGGTTGCGGGACGAGAAAGCGGGGGTTTTAATCCTACTCCGACGTTACTTTTTTATGGCTCCCAATGTCAGTTTGTCATATTTTTGTCATATTTTTGTCATATTTTTGTCATGCTGTTGTCATCATTTTGCAATGTGTTTGAAATAAAAAGTGCCGTTTTGAAGGTAAAAGAATGCCAAACTAAATACCTATGTTCAAATTAAGGCTTGCCCATTTCTCATAATTTTGTCATTGCTATGACATATAATTTGTCTTGATTTTAGAATCGGATTGCAATTATTGTTCCGTGTGTTGGATGACAAAACTATGAGAAAAACATGCCGTCCTGTACCACCCGGGTAGTTTGGGGATCGCGGTCACAGATGTCACAGACCCGACTGGAGCTGGAGACTGGAGCTGCAGGTCTTCAGTCGAGCACCTCGCGCCTCCCGGCCCGGAGCGACTTCCGGCAGATGATGGTGATCGACGTCATGAGCGAAGTAAGATCTAGTCTGGGTATTTTGGAACATGGCCTCCGGTTCTGAAAACATGCAGGAACGGGAGTTCAGAAACATCTTATCCTACTTGTCCGCGTCAGCGGACGACTGGCGAGGGTGACTGTGGCAAGTAAACAAGGCGCTTTGTTAGCAAACAAGTCCCGCATGCACCACGATAGTGTCTGTCTGCCCACTCTGTCTGTCTCCGCCAGAATATTGTTATATTACAGACATGTATTTTATAGCCACTTCGCAGCCGACCTGCCCACGGGCTCATGCATTCATACTTCGCGGTCGTAAGTCAATGCCCCCCGAACGCTAATCGCAATATGATTCCCAGCAGACTGAAATAAAATTCTTATTGCAATTTGCCTGCTAATAAAGGTATGTGCTGACCGGTGCACTCAGTAGCAGTCAGCCGGTCTTCATGTTTCGATTTGTTTGTTATTTGTTTTGTTATTTATTGCATCTATCCGCTTGAGCACCACTGAATTTGCAGGTCATTTTTCGATGAGTGACTGTACGGAAGAAGAGATTCAAGTCATGCTGTGATCTTGGAATTTGCGTCGTGATTTTCTCTTGCGCACGGAGTTAATCTGGTATGTAGTTTGTCATTCTCTAGTCTTCTTTGTTTACTCAGATTTCATTGTAGGTGAAGACGAAATAAACAGGATTTACAGCACATCTGGTGCTTGACAACGCCCTGCATGCATACTATATTCTGTTCCCCTTTACTACATACCTTAAAGAAACCCCAGCTCATTGCACCACTTATGCATAATTTCATTTTGTTGTGTTTAGAATAGATTGTGTCTGACCTGATCATTCTCTTCATTAGTTGCAGTCCGATGTTAAATACAGCATTTTTGGGGCAGTCATGTCCCAAAACTCTCGAGCTCGATCAGGCATGTTTAGAAGTGTACTCTACTATTCCTCACCAGGTTGATCTGTGGCATCAATATGATGAATGTCATTTAGTATGTACCATATTTAAACATTTTTCTTAAGACACGTATGCATTGAAACAGCATTTCTGGATGTGTGTCAAACATATTTCTGATTCTGATTATTTTAGTGTGATGTTGAGCATTGGACCACAATTCTGCCGAACGGAACTGTCACTCTTCTTGTGGATACTGCCTTTTCCAGTTATTTTTACTATACAAAAAATGACAAAGGCAAATTTTGCACGTAAGAATTGCATGATATGTTTTATTATTTTTATTTTCAAACTGGTTTGAGTGTTTTTATTAATATTTTTTTCTTTTGCCTTCCGTCTCCTTCAGCACCAAAGGAAGTTTCAATGAGCATGGAATTTATGGATGGAACATAACTGAAGGAAGCTGCTCCAACATATGGACGAAAAAACTTCCCCCTACTCATTTTTATTTACGTATGTTTTTTTAATGAATTTATCTTCAAATCTTATAATGTTTGAAAAACCCTCAAAATTCATTTGGCTCTCCAAAAGCCACTGTTGCTCTAACAAGTATGTCTTGTCCCCAGCTCTTGTTGTGGCACTGTGTGTTTATACAATTGTTTCTATTTTAATGTGTGTGGCCAAGTGTGTGTACACACAGGAATGGTCTACGAGGGTGTGGCTAAGAAATGTCACTTTCTCTGAACTTGAAAATGTGAGTATGTGAAGTCAATAATGTGTCTAATATTCAATTATAGAGCCATGTAAAGTGGCTTTGATTTAATGCAGACTAAACAGTTTACTTTGATATGAGGTATTTCTCTCAACAAGTATCTTCATAGTTAATTTGGTGATAAAATAAAATGAGGTAGATGTGCGCTGTGCTGCTTATATGAGATGCAACAACCATTTATGAAGGGGGGAAGTAACATCAGCCAGATTTTCAATGCATGTTGGATGGGTTTTGATGCAGAGGGTAACAACGAGCACCATATGGCAATCAGGTGAATGCACTACTACGAGATTACGACTGAGTGCAGCCAGACCCTCTAATAATGGGGTGAGAGTTTTTCCAAGTTCTGCTTTAGGAAGTGATGGTCATGGTCCTCCACCTTGTCTTTTCTTTTTCTTGTGTGAATCCATCTTAATATTAATCAAACCCAAGTTATATTATGTTATTGTATTTTTTAAATTTCTTTGACAGGATTTAGGCTCACCTCAAACTACAGAAATCTCACCCACTGTTTCGCGTAGGGGAAGCTCAAGGAGACAAATCAATTCTCGCATACAGGCCTTGGATACGTTTCGAGGGTTAGTATTATGTTACTTTCCTGAATTTGTACTCCGTTTTATACTATATTCAATGAAACCACAGGATTTGCATTGCCATGATGATTTTTGTAAACTATGGCGGTGGTCACTACCGGTTCTTTCGCCATGCTCCATGGAATGGCATGACTATTGCTGATGTTATTTTTCCTTGGTAATATTCCTTATTATTGTTGATCTGTTTTAAAAGTATATTAGTAATGAACTTTGACCATTATAAGACATAAACTCTTTGTCTCAGGTTTTTGTGGGTGATGGGAATGTCACTAGTATTATCATTGAGGTCCCAACTCCGTAGTGATCGTTCTAGATATTCAGTCTGGTTAACTGCTATACGTCGATGCTTCATGCTTGTTATGTTAGGGCTATTGCTGAATTCTTATGGACAGTACCATAACGATTTATCCAATTTCCGTTTTGCTGGAGTTCTGCAGAGAATTGGTGCATGTTATTTTGTCATTGCATCTATTGAAACTGTTTTTATGAGTCTACAAGGACCCTCTCAGGTACTTACTTTCTATTTTCTTCTTTCTATTAAAAAATCTGTGCTTTGTCTTTAGAAGTGTCATTTACTAGTTTTATTTTGCAGTATGGGTTGCTTAATGACCTGTGTGATGGATGGGCCCAGTGGATATGTGCAATCGTCCTTATTGGAGTGTGGATGGTGATTACATTTTTAACTAATGTTCCACACTGTGGTTCTGGATATCTTGGTCCTGGTGGATTACATAGCCACAGTAAATATGAAAACTGTACTGGTGGAGCTGCTGGCTATATAGACCAGCTGATCTTGACATCTCAGCATATGTACAGAAGACCTACTTGCAGAAGTATTTATCAGACTAACCAGCCTTATGATCCTGAAGGCAAGGACTTCTATTAAATAGTTAAACTGAATTAAAACAATGTGCTATATCAAACTGAAGTATTGTAAGCCCTTTCATTTTCTTACCTTGCTAATCTGGAATGTGTGCTTTCAGGTTTGTTGGGTACGTTAACAGCTGCATTTCTAGTTCATCTTGGAGTCCATGCCAGCAGAATTTTATTGTGTTATGAATATTCCAAGTCTCGGATATTACGATGGATGTTTTGGGGACTTGTTGCAGTGAGTGCATTTTCAGCAGTTTGCTGTCCCTTGGTTTGGGGGAATTTTAAGTTTGTCAGTTTCACTTTTTATTGAATGATTTTCTTATTTTCCAGGTTTTCATTGGAGGAATGCTGTGTGGATTTCATAAGGAGGAAGGTTATATCCCAATCAACAAAAATCTTTTCTCGCTCTCCTTTGTGCTGGTTACAGGAGGATTGGCTTATTTGCTTTTCGCCTTCCTGTATTTTGTGATTGACTACAGAAACTGGTGGTCTGGCTTTCCATTTAGCTATGCAGGTATTTGCTGTAGAGAGCAAGTGCTTCTTATTAAGTTCAAGACACTTGTTTATTCAGATAATTAATTTGGTGCCATATTTTCCTTTCAAGGGTTGTGTTTTTACTTTCAGGTATGAATTCCATTGCGCTGTATGTTGGACATGAAATCACAAAACGTATGTTTCCATGGAGCTGGAAGCCTTTCTTAGGAACTCACGGAGAGTTTCTCACCATGAATTTAATAGGAACAACTCTCTGGATAATAATAGCGTGGGCTTTATATAAGAAGAAAATTTTTCTTACTGTTTGATTCTTGTGCTGATTCATTTGGTTTATGTGATGTCTGGTAACATGTGATTCCTGCCCAATTTTTGCATTTTAAGCATCATACCTTGGAGTGTATGACTTTGTGTCTGCCCTATTTTTACTTTTCCAGCATTAGGCTGTGAGTTTATTCTTATTCATTCATGCTGTCTGAGGAGCTAAAATGTTAATTTATGTAAGACTTACATAGTGAAACATTAGATTTAAAAGTTATTTTTAAATTGTTTGCCTTCTTTGCTTAAGTGTTTTTGATCATGCCAATTTTTATGGTTCCAAAGAAGGTAAAAACAAAGTTTGTTGAGTTCAAACAAAAAATTGACTAATTGCTTACTACAATGTATGCTTTTAAAGGAGAGACAAACTGTATCTCTCAAGTCATAGTGTGTATAGTGAAGTTTTTCTCTCTAAGAAAGAAAAGAAAATATTTGCAGCTATAGACTCTTGGCTAGATAATTGAATGGATTTTCAGCAATTATCTGTTTCATGTGATTTATTTTTCATGATTAACATGAATCGGACTGATACCAATTTTCATAAAATATTGATGAAGGTTGTTATGTTTCTGATGTCTAAATATATTGTTAATTTTGTTTAAAAAAAAATTACCTGCTCTCTGTTGTATTTGTAGACTGCCTTTCTTGAAAGTTTTCAGTAGGCTGTATAGGTTCCATTTAACATTTACGAACTGTCCCTGTGAAATAAATTAGTTATAAGGTGATAAGCAGGATTGAAAACTTTTTTTCAGCTATTGTTACTATTACTCATATTACACATATATAAGACAAATCAATACACATATTGGTCTTTCTACTTATTTATGAGGTTGTTTAGAAATAGGTTGATTTTTAACTAAGGTCAGTCTTTTCCATATTGTTTAAAAATAAAACTCAATTTATTTTCTAGCCATAATCTGCCTGTGTTATTCCAAATCTCCCTATCTCACACACCGGTAGTGTTCTTGATAAAATTTCGTATCTCCTTATGAGCTAAGTTTGTGTACACTCCTGGAAGTCCTGGAATTCCACAACCAATTCCGAAGGATACAACACCAACTACTTTTGCCGGTGGTTCACTAATGGGTCCCCCGCTGTCTCCCTGGGGGAAAAAAGAAAATTTTAAAAATCAATTATATCAGGGTGGAGCTTGGATGATTTGGAAAAAGTAGGTGATACTGACCTGACAAGCGTCCTGCTTTTCACTTCCCGCGCAGAACATTCTGTCGTTGATTTTGGACGTTGATATTTTAACATAGGCTTCGGTGCAGGCCTTCAAATCCCATGCCGTCAGGTCCCCCAGTAGCAGCTGTTGGGCGAGCGGCCCGTTCTGGCAAGCATTGGAAGCACTGGGGTATTGCCGCAGTCAAAGGGCGGGTTTGCGATGGGTATTGCCGCTGCGGTGTGCGTGGGATATTGCCGCTGCCAGGGCGTAAGGCCCAGGTCTGCGATGCTCACGTCACGTCAGCTCACCTCGGCGATCGCGCCGTAGCCGGTGACCTGCAGCTTGGTCTTGGGGGACGGGGGCCCGTCGCCGAGGCCGGGCAGCTGGGCCCGCTGCACGGTCTGGCCAAAGACGAAGGGTGACGTCACCCGCACCACGGCTACGTCGTAGTCGAACTCCGAGCCGGACGTCGGGTAACCCACGGCCCGCTCCACCTCGTACAGGTTGCCGCCGTAGTGCCGCATGGTGGCCCCGGCCCGCACCTCGTAGTGGGAGTCGCGGTTCCTGCGCGCAGCCGAACACGGGGTCAGTGTCAGAGGTGCCAACGGCACTACACCACCACCGCCACGTCGCTGTCGCCGTCTCTGTCGCACTCACTGCGGCGGGAAGCAGTGTCTGGCGGTGACTACCCAGCTGCTGCTAATGATGGCGCCGCCGCACTCATGGCGCCCGTTCCTCTCTATGGACACCTACGCCAGAGAAGTTCAAATTAAAAATACACATATACCATTTTCACCCACTTCACGAACCACATGACATTTTCCCGGACTCTTTTCGTCCTTCTCGGAGGGACGGTGGTGATGGGAGTATACCGCCACTGGCACGGGCCGGAGTCCTTGGGTTCGATTCCCACAGGCGGCTCCCGACGCACTTCCGCCTTTGAAGGACTGTAATCGCGATCAAATTAGGCGTCGTCCATGATGCACCGTCCGACTTTCCTCCCTGTCGAAAACACGATCTGTGACGCTCAGCGAGCGACTGCCAGTGTTGGGGTGGGCAGCCCGTACGACACGCGTGCAGGCAAAGGTCGGTACTGCCTACCCACCCGGCGCCAGGTGCGCTACGACTGGCCAGACACGGTTTCTGTTATGGGAAACTATAATGCACATAATTTTGAAGGATGATCCTTTATTTCAATGGCCCTGTCACGTGGTTCGTGAACGCTCCCTTGCCTGATACGGGCCGTGCAATCAGCCGTACTCGCCTGGTAGGGAAAGTCGACGATGTCCACAGCCCTGCCGTTGACGATTCTCGTGGAGATGGAGAGTGCTGGACGGACGTCCGTTTTCCCATTGGCGGCTGTCAAACACCACAAAACATTCTGCCAACGCTGCTACCGTCTCATCAACCCGGTGACTATTTGAACCACCGTCCATACAGCGTTTCCGCCATACATAAAATGGGAGTTAAAATGTAACATCACGCACCACGTAAAGAGGAATTTCCAACGATTAGATCATACCGTTTGGTTCAATTTCCCTGCGAATTTGTGTCTTATTTACCGAAGGTATGGGCGGATTGTGTCAGATGCAGGAGCAGGGCCACGGCTAGATCGAAGTGCAGGCCGGACGGGGGAGTGCCTGCGCAAGGATGTGGGTGAACACACACACACGCGCGCGCGCGTGCGCACTGGGCTGCAGCAACTGCCTTCAATGTCTCGTCCGAGTCGTCGCTACCTTTGCAAAGGCCCATGGTGCACGGGGCGAGTGGCAGGCGGCGGCAGCAGCGGCAGCAGCGGCAGCAGCGGCAGCAGCTGTGGGCGAGCCGGCGGGCCTCCCCTCCCCCCCTCACTCCTCCCCAACTCCACCCCCTCAGAATACCACCTCTACCTATTCTGTGCTCTATCCTCCCCCGCAACCCCCGCCAAATCCGTCCAATCAGGCTGCCCTCGAGTTCTCTCAGGAAACTGTAATTAAAAATGCTGACTATAATTCTTGTGCACCACATCCAGTACATTCCGTGTTTTTAGCGGGACGCGCTGCAATGTATCCAGTGTTATCATTTCATATTTCCAAGTCTCTTTTCTTCCTGAATTTTACTGTGCTGGGTGGGAGCATTATTTCGGACTAGTACATTTTGAACAGAGCTTTGTGCTCTGCGAGCGAAGCACAATGCGACCACTTCGCAAGGCGTGCATTGCGGCGTGCGTGTGTGTGCTGTGCAGGTGCCGTGCGGGTGCCACGCGAACAGGTTCTGCATTAAACAGAGCCATGTGATTGTTTTCAAATGGTCCCGTTCTATAGGCTGTGGCTCTAGAATTGCAGCGTCCTATCCTAGACTTCACGTTCGCCCCGTCTTCCTTTGGCAATCACGCCGAACAATCTGGCCGGCCGCTCTTGAGCGCACCCGTCGTCCAATCTATTTTAAATCTGTGTGCTTTTTCGTCCCTTCTGCCAAACGCCAGAGACCGAAAAAGATACAAAACTCACCTGCCATTGTCTGGCCGGATGAGGCGATAGAACGACGCGATGGGGGAGATTGAGTTGGATAAAATTAAACCTTCCCTGCTCTGCTTCCTCTGAAGGAGGCAAGTGATTGGAACAGACGATGGTAACACCGTCGTGAAACTCGGTTATGGTCGGCCCGGCTGGCCTGCGAAGGCGGGGACTCCGGGGGCTTGGGACCTGGGACCTCCCGGCCAGGACTGTCGAAACGATGTATAATCGATGCCGATTCGATATCGAAAAATTCAAAGAAATCGATGCAGTCCACCGTCGATTCGATATCGAAATGATGTCGAAAGTCGATTTTCTTTGTCGATTCGGCATATAATCGATGAGAAAAATCGAGTTTCCACAAAATTTCGACACCATCGATATCGATTTGGTACAATTTCGACAGTCGATTCCTGATCGGGCTGGGACCTGGGCTCTTCTGGGAGAGCCTGGTGACCGGAGACCCCGGGCCGGGAGAACCGAGGACCTGAGGGACCCCCACCACCCCACACCACCACACCTTTGCTGTTATCGCTGTTATGCTGGCGGTCCGACTGTCGCACACCGACGGCGGCAGCTGGACGCACTGCGTACCGCGTACGTGGTACACCGGCCGACACTCCGGCTCTCGGCCTCGGTTCGGTTCTGGTGGCGTGGGCCCGCCTAGGCCGCTCACCGCTGCAGGGGGTCATCAGTCCTGATAATTTCGTAGTATAGTGTGGTCCTCATTTTGGAGAATTAGTTAATATTGCTTTGATTGTGTGCAACGCGCTCAAAGACTATTGTTTCTTTGGGGATGAGACGGGGAATCGGAATAAAGACAAAACACTTGTTTTTTTTATGATGTTTTTTTTTTAAGTCAGTGTTTACGACACTGGTTTAATTTCGTGACTTTGTACAGAGGAGACGACGCTACATTCATGTCGGATGATGTCGTTTCCAGCCGAGTGGGCCGGAGCGGTGAACCGTCCGGTCCGGTAACGCCATGTTGACATGGAATGGGCTACAACGTGTGAGTATCGAAAGTACAACTAGATATCTTGCCAGGAGGGCCGGAGGAACATTTCTACGAAACACAAAGATTTGCCGATGTTCGCAATTTTCTTTAGGTTTCATACTGTCACCATCCGGCCCCAGTGGCTAGTGAGAGGTGCAACATATACATAACGATCACTACGACTTGACAGGAGGGGGGCGCCCCGAATGTGTGAAAGTAGGTGAAAGTGTGGATGCCAAGGAGTATTTCATTTGCAACGAATTTTCGCCCTTAAAATGAATAACATCACTAAACGCTTCCTTGGCTGATAAACTATTCAGTCTACATATTTTTACAAGAAACAGAAGGGAAGTTCATCGCAAAAATCCGCTCAACGTACTTCATCTTCTAACCACGTAGGGGCAAAGGGAGGGGGGGGGGGTCAAAAAATTGGATTCCTAGGAAGCATGTTTAATTTGTGCCCTGCAATTTGATCCATTTCAAATTGTAGGTTCGATATTGCTTTGATTTACAAACAATAGTTGAGAGGACGATAAGGGTGGTAAAGATAGGAAAGTACACAGAGTTTTTATGCTCATACATACATGATCAAGCGTTAACAAGAATACAAAAAGTCAACGTTGTACGCCACAGTCGAAGCTCAGTCTACATCAACAAGGCTCCTTCTCTCCATTGGTAGTCCAGCTGGTACTTTCCAGTAATAACGGCAGCACGAAAATTAAGCAGGGGAAGAGGGGGAGGGGACTCTCAGTACACGGGTCGCAGCAGCTCTTCCGCGGACAGCTCGCCGTCCTGGTTCTCGTCGATGAACTTCCGCACCACGCTCCTGGCCAGCTCTGGGTTGCTCTGGATCTCCTCCACGAACCACTGCACGGGGAAGCTGTCGAAAGAAAAAGAGGAAAATAAAATAAATGCAGTGTGGCAATAAGCGGCAAACACCCTACATTCCACACAAGTCGGAAAAAAAATATTCCAGGTGTTGTGCGTGGCCGCGAGAAAAAGGCAAAACGAACTCGACGTTCGCGTGTGGTCGTCTGTGTGTGTGTGTGTGTGTGTGTGTGTGTGTGTGTGTGTGTGTGTGTGTGTGTGTGTGTGTTGGTGGGTGGGTGCGATGCACGGGAGAGAGCGCACTCCAGGAGATGAGTTGTCGACTCACTTTTGTGCGTGACTGACGCGCCCCAGCCCGTCACGTCAGCGTCTCGGCTACTAAAGAGCTTGGATTACATTGCGCTGACCCAATTATATGCCGGAATGAATTGTTGAGTTGCCCCCCCCCCCCTTGCCGTAGCGTGCGTGCGTGTGCGACACGCGTGTGCGACATGTGTGTGTGTGCTCGTGCCTTCGCGGTGACCGGTGGTGACCCGAGGACGGGCGCAGCTCGTGCTTGCGGTGAGATAGTTGCCCCATACGTCATGACGGGAAATCTTCTCGAAAATACAGTATTATGGAGTCCTTCCGTGGGACGTGGCGGGACGTGGCGCGGCGCGGCGCGGGGAGCAGCCATGCGAAGTGCACCAGTGTCGCATTGACACGCGAGCTGAGGTGCCCCGACCCGCCGCCCGCCGTCCACCCATCATTACATCTGTCTTAACCACGCAGAGCGCCTGCTGGGTAGGCAATCCCCGACCCATGCATGCACGCGTGTCGTGCGGGCTGGCCTACCCGGCAGCCGGCAGGCGCTCCACCCGGGTGCATGTCGCGCCTCCCGTGGTCAGTGGAGTGTTTTCGGCAATTCCAGGGCCAAGAATTTCAAGTCGGAATTCAGACCGTTCAGAGTTCCGCAGAGCATGCTTCTCTCTCCCGGTTGTGAATTTTTAAGGCCTGTCAAAGTGACCACCTCTCCGTTACGCCCCCCTCGCAGCATTATCCCACGCCGTACGCCCCGAATACCTCCCCCTCCGGCCCCCGCTGCCACGCCGACAGTACCGCAGCTCCAAACAGTCAGCCAAACTAATGACGCTAATGAGCCAGTTCCACCAACAAGAGGCCATCACATGCCGAGCGCCCGCTGGCACCGGGCATGGAGGGCACAGGGCACATTATCGGTGCACTCGCCGCGGGCTCGGAGTATGGGCAGCAGCCACCGACGATTTCCGACGCTTTTCACCGTCGGTTGAACCCCAGAAATCGTTTTTACTCGTTCTTTGAACTATAACGCAGAAGCAAAAAAAAAAAAAGTATTGCGCTCACCCAGTCAGTTAAGACCTCTATTCAGCCAGAAAACTACGAAACGGAGAGATTCCTATTTTTCAAATCATGCTTCATGACCCCATGCAACCCAAACTACACCTCTCGCTCCCAAGTCTTTCTTTGCTCTCCCCCAGGGGGTATTCACTCGCGCACTACAGGGTCTGTACAGGGTGCCCTGTAATACCACGAGATACCAACGTAATACTGTGGAACAGTCTGTGCCGTGAAATTCGGTGTGAGTGTCCCCTCGGCTATATCAGCCAGCCGTGGCTGAAATGTTTCTCTCCGAACAACCTGTGGGCAATCTCCACATCGCGATGCGTCCATCCCTCCCCGCCGCTCCCCGTCACACGGTGCCAGTGAAATGCTATTAGCCCGACAGGCAACACGACGCGACGAGACGAGACGAGCTGCGCCTAATGGGGCCGTGCGTGTCGGCGTGCCTGCCACCTGCGCCGCCGTGTGAGTGTGCGTGCGCTTTCCGCTGTCATCGCGGCCCGCGATCTCGCTACTGCTGCACCCCCTCCCTCTCCCTCTTCCGGCTCCGACCTCCGCCCAATCTGTACAGATCCCCACGCGGATGTTTCAGCTAAAAATGAAGCGGAAGCTGGAAACGGGAATACGCCGACGGAAGCTCCGGAACCGTCTCGCGAGACTCATTCGGCCCGCTGCGCTCCAGAGGGGAGCTGCCACGTGTGCGGCTGCTGGCGCCGCTCGTACCTATTTGCGTCGGGAAAAAAAAGAAAAACAGCAACAACAAAAATCACAAAGAGTAGCGGATGGTGATTTGGAGGCTACGGTAGGCTCCCGCTTTAGTTCCGCGCGAGGTTCAGTTTTGGAGTGGGGAAAAGGGGTGGAAGTGAAGTGAGGAGAATCCCACACGGCTTCGCTGCCGTTCGGCAGGCTAGAATAGTGATTGGTGTTCACCACTTACTTGTAGTTAAGTACGGATTGTTACCGGGCAGAACTAAAGCGGGGGACCACTTGCACGTTACACAGCAGACGGCTCCGCGCCCACGGGCAGTGCCGCTGAAAGTGGACCACGGACAAACTGCTGTAAACCTCAGAAGTAGGTGGCCCCTTCCGGGGACACAGCCCGGCCGCCTTGACCTGGTCCGGTCCGCCCACGGCTGACCTGCCGCCTACCAGATCTTCGACACATCAGCGATACAAGGAAGATGGAGACGCCTACGCACCTGTTTCCGGTGACCGGAGCCGGGTTGACCTGGAGCGAGCCCTCGTCCACGAACTCGCCCTGGTCGCCGGGCGTCCCTCCTCGCTTGCCGAAGTTCCTCGCTGTCGACAGGACGACATTCTTGAAGCCCCGGATGGTGCGGGGCTTGGTCTGCCCCTTGGAGAAGCTCGGGCCTGGGGCGGCGCTGGCCGAGACCAGGACGAGCGCGAGCACGGCCAGGCACAGCACAGCCACAGCGCACCGCATCCTGCAACACGCCACCGTGGTGGGGTGAGAATCTGACGGCCGAAACCTCTCCGGGTGCTGTTTATTCGGTGCTGGCGGGGGCGGGCGGGGAAGGATGCCGGCGGAGTGAGCAGCAGGGCGACAAAGCAAAAGGGGGCACCGGGAACCGGATAAGAGACCGCGAGAAGGCAGAGAAGGCCGCCGGGGAGGCCAAGTCGAAAGACTTGCAGCACGCTCCAGTAATTCGCTACAATCTGCGAGGGCGGAGCTGAGGGCGGGGCCAGCGGCAGGGGCGGGGCTAAGGCTGTGCCACGTCGCAACATCTTTCGTCGATACCAACAGTACTCAGCTGGGGCTGCATAGCGGTTTGTACCGCGACATGTCCACCTGGGGGGGGGGGGGGGGGGGATGCCGTGTTGAGGTTCTGACCAAGAGTAGAGAGGGAAAGGGGAGGTCTGTGCCCAGGGTCAAAGGGCAAGGAGAGTTCTGAGTCCAGCTCGCTGGCGGTTAGGGAGCTCTGTGTCCGTCTAACCAAAGCAGCAGGGAGAGTTCTGAGTCCGGCTACCTCAGCGGGCCAACCTGTTTCTCTCTCGCGCGCTGCATGGCAATGGCGCAGAACTCTCCTTGCCCTTTGACCCCGGACACAGATCTCCCTTTTTCCCCTTCTTCAAGCGTGACTAATACACAGTCGAAGCGTGCCCTGTCTGCCAGGTGCTGTGTGCGCCGCGTGCGTGCCGCGTGCGTGCCGCGTGCCGACGGGCCGGGTGCCGGGTGCGCCGGGGCCCTCCGCGGCCCAGCCAGTTACGCCATTACTCACGGGAATGAGATCGTAACGGCGTTACAGGTAATGGCATTAAGGGGAGAGATCGTCTGCCCAGGCATCTGCCTGCCTGCCTGCCTGCCTGCCTGCCTGCCTGCCGGCCTGCCTGCCGGCCTTCCGCACCAGATCAAAGGCCGTGTGTGCGCGCTCGCGCTGGGCCGCCTGCCGCCCTCGTCGCTCCTCCATGATCACCTCGGCGCCTGACAGGCCCGGCGGACCTGGCGCCACCCGCACGTGTTTACATGAGTGCCACGATTGTAGTGTGACCCGACGAACACTCTCAGAAAAATAAAATTAAATCGACTAAGGAATGTCGCCTTGATCAAGATTCTGCGTCGATTGAACAGAAAATTAGACGCAGGATCTTGATGAAGGAGACATTCCGTAGTCGATTCGATTTTCTTTTTCTGAGAGTGAGCCCCACCGCGAACTGCCAGAAAAAAATAATTCATGAAACGTCATGGATGCAGATGAAAACCCGTTCACCCCCCTCCCCTCACCCCCACCCCTTCGCTATACTAACTAAACCTGAGTCCTTCCACCTGAACGGACAAGGAGAATATCACTGGCTTCGCAACACCTAGGAAGCCGTGGCCCGGGCGCTAGCCACGCCGAGTGAGTGCGGTGTTGAGGAGGCGGAGGTCTGGGCCGGGCCGGGCCTGGCAGGGGCGGCGAGCAGTAAAGCACTGGCCCGTCGGCGGCCCGGCCAGCCGTATGAATTAACTCGCCCTAATAAAACAGCAGCAGCAGCAGCAGCCTGACCTGGGCTGCTGCCCGGAGAGCGAGTCCAGCATTGGCGCGGGCGGGGGAGGTTATGTGATAAAACAGACAGCGAATAATACTACAGGTTGAGGTGTGCTAGACCGTGTCGTTTTGACACGACTTTCAAAAAGTCATGTTCCGTACACCTCACGCGGTGCTCTGGTTCATGCCATTCACAAAAATATTTTTTTCATATTTTTTCGATCATGGAAAAAGGTCGTGCCGAGCAACCGACTGGGGTCTAACTGCCCCTTGCGGCAGTAACAATCAATGTTGCAGAATTTTTTTACATGAAAATATCTGCTAAGGACAATTTGGCTACAGTAACAATCTGACGGACTTAAATTTCAAGGAAAACGCTGTAACTTTTACGGTTCTCGAGATATCGGCGTTTTAATGCGAAAATCAATCAAAATTAGATTGACGTAAATTTTGGACTAAAAATCGCCGATATCTCGAAAACCATAAAAGTTACAGCGTTTTCCTTGAAATATAAGTTCTATCGGGTCCTACTCTAGCCAAATTTCCCTTAGAAAATATTGTGAAAAAATTTCTGCAACAATGATTGTTACTGCCGCAAGGGGCAGTTGGGCCCCATTCGGATGCCCTGCGCAACCTTTTTCCATTATCGAAAAAATATGAAAAAAAAAAAAATTTGGGGAACGGCAAGAAACAGAGCACCGCGTGAGATGTGCGGAACATGACTTTTTGAAAGTCGTGTCAAAACGACCCGGTCTAGAGAGGCCAGCGGAGGCCCGACCCCGGCCGGCGGAGACCAGGAACCAGGCGGGCCAGGCCAGCCGGATTCGGGCAGAGAATCGGATCGGAAATACCTCTGCATGATACGGGGCAGCGGTGCATGTCTTTATTTAACTTTCATTTTCATCATGTGGCTTTATTCCGCTGATCCCGTGCGTGCAACATTGCAGCATTAACGTGCTCCGCGGTTTCGAGTTTTTTCCACCCTCCGCTACATTCTCTTTTCTTATTTATCTTCAGAATATAGCTATTCTTGAACATGAAGCCAATGACAATAAAAAAAAAAGAGAGTTGCTTTCAGAAACAGTCTTCAAAATAAATACGGTACGGCGTGTTGATTACATTTTCACGCACACGTACTCCATTCGCCCTTCAATCACCCCACATCACCCCCTGCCCCCCCCCCCCTCCGGACCACGGTTCGCGTTTCATGCTTCATTACAGAGACCGGTGCTGGTATATACCGTCAACGCGGCGCGTCAGAAGAAATAAACTTTCAAAGATGGATCTAAAATATGGTGTCGCCGGCGCAATAATTATATCGCGGTCGTTGACCGCACCCCTAGCGGCGGTCGAAGGAAGTGCGGATTGGGGGAGGAGGGGGGGGGGGGGGGGGTTCTGCTGAAGCAACATCACTGGTATGGAATCAGTGTAATTGCACGCAGAAAATTTTTAGTTGTCAGAACATATTTAGTTGTGAGAACTAAGATTTCGTTGTGGTAACTAATGTCAATTTTTTTCGCTTTTTACTGACCCAACTAAAATCAAGCTCTCACAACTAAATGTGTTGCTTGTCCCAAATCAACCAAAAAAAACTCGTTGTGACAACTAATTATTCTTATGCGTGTAGAGGGAGCACTACACACAAATCGCGCGAAAAATTAAGTGAACCAGCCATTAGGAGTTCCACAACGGTCGCGTGCCGGGTTCGGGCCGAGGCCCCCGGTGGCCGGTCCGCAGCCAGGCCTTTGTCTTGGCCCGGTGTGCTGCGGGCTGCGGCGCTGCGGGGCGCTGCGATAAGCATCTGCCGGCAGGTGGTTGCCTTTGTGCCGCACTAAAGGGCGCAAATCGTTTCTTCAAGTGAGCCACCCGCCCCCACCCCCACGTACACCTGTTTAAAGTTTCATTCATCTCGGGCCAGGTCTTGGACGGGCGGCCCTGGGAGCGGAGGCCGGGGCTGAGGCCGGGACGGGACGGGGCTCAGACTGAGTCGAGCGAGCCCCTTGCTTACCCCCCCCCCCCCCCCCAGAGGGAGAGGCTGTGAATATTTAGCAGTCTGGGATGAAAAGAAGCGATGCCCGCCCCGGGCAGGATCTCATGCGCGCTGGTATTTAGTCGCTGTTTCATTATTATTTTTGCACACGCGCCCACTACTACACCTTCCATACCACTCCCCAAAGGCGGATACGACGAGGATAGAAGGAACTTGAGGGAGAGTATGCGAAATCAATTATTGTGAGCCACCAAGAAGTGTGCGGGAAACAGCCAGCCTCGTGGCATTCTGCAGACCGAAGTCCTGAGAGTCCTGGGGGGCGCATCGAGTCCTGCCGCCCGGCTCGGCCGCACCGCCCGGCCAACCTCCCGGACTCACCGCGCGCAGGAAGCACAATCCGTGTGGAATTAAAAGTTTCTCAGTGCGCTCAGTTATATTCTCCTCCGGCTGCAGGAAATGCATGCCCCTCTCCCCCTCCCTCAAGGAGTTTTATCAGATGCCATCCCCCAGAGTCCGTCGTGTGCACTCTGGGAAGATGCTACTTTTGATCCCGCCTTACACGCCAAATGAAAGTCTCGGAAACCGAGCGCGCGTCTTTGGGTTCGGATTCGCTATCTCTGTCCTTCTCTCAAGGTAGAAAGAGACAGCGGTCCCGTTCCTGGTCCCGATCCTGGTGGTGGTCAGAGCGGGGGCCGGCAAGGCGCCCGTGCCTTGGCCCGTGCCCACTTAGTTTTTTAAGAGGTCAATCATTGCGCCCATGCCGCCGTGCCGCCCTGTCTTGCTTCTCCTCGCCCGCGGGTCCAGCCCAGTCATCTAGCGCCCGATCCGAGGAGACAGATGCGCCCGTGGAGACAATTTGGAGAATAAACAGGCAGAGGTGCTAGGGCTTCATTTCTCTCCGGGCCTCCATGGCCCTCGGTGGAGGTCCAGCTCTCATCAGTCGTTGCCGTGTCCCTTCTGCACCTCGGTGGGGGAAGCCACAGGGCAGCCCGGCCCGCGGCCACAGATCATCCGGACACGCAGCTCACAGGAGCGCCCCACAACGCACCTCTACTCCCGCGCCTCGTCCGCCTCCCCGAGGAGTGCTCAGTGCCGCCGTCAGGCCCTGGCGAGACGTGCCGTCCCCACGCCCTGCCCCCTACCAGCCGGGGCCGGAGCAGGGCGGTATTCAACGCCACCAATCCACCAATCCAATCCCTACAGTACGGTGAGGGGTCCCTATCACTCGTGATGCAAGCGTACCATGATTTTTTTATCCTTTTGACTGAATTTTTTTTCTGTAATATTTTTCCTTCCGATTTTTTTCTGTTTTTCTCTCATTTTTCTGCTGAAATTTTCTGTGTTTTTTTCTGACTTCTTTTATTTTTGTCTTGTTTATTTAAAGGTGTAGATTGATTTTTTTGAGTGAGGGACCCTTTGCCATACGGTTACGTTGCGTACTCGCTATGTTTGCCTCTGCCGATCGTGACCCCGCCTCACCGCCCTTCTCTTGTTAATTTCTTTTCGCGCCGGACTGAAAGGGTGCGAGATAACGTCGCAGCCCTTTAACGGATGATCACAGAACCATGACGTCCACGCGAGAAAGCAACCCCCTTTGCTCCTGTGGTGGCTGGTGGCCGGCAGCGTCCCGCCCATCCCGCTGACGCTGTCATTCGCAAACGAGGCGACGTGCGAACGAAACGAAGCTATTGGCTGGTCAGCGACGGTATAGCGGGCCGGGAAATGAGTTATAAGAGTGCGGAAAGGCCGAAGAAATCATGAAAGAGAAAAGGGGGAGGGTGTGCGGGGGTGGGGGAGTGGTAGGAGCTTAAGGGAAAAGTGAGCAAGGGGCAGAGAAAGCGCTCGGTCGAGGGGGTGGGGAGGGTGGAGAAATATCCTGAGATGGCAAGAAAACAGCGCGAGCACGAGGGTAGAGGGCGAGTGGGAAGTTGAAGGCGGGAGATTCACAGATTCACGCTGCCTCTGCGCTCGCTGTGCCGTGCCGCGCCTCGCCACAGCAGACTGGGCTGGCTGGGCTGGCCCACCAGGTAACCGCTGTCGATATGGCCTGGGGCCGGGGCCGGCTGGGACTGGCCGGGCCGGGTCGGGGCCGGCGGCGGCGCGGCAGTGCCGAGGCCTTAATACTGAAGGTTATGGGCTAGGGTCATCTCGGCAGGTTATTAGATGGAGTGCCCAGGGCAGCGCGGGGCAGCGCGGCGCTGAGGAGGAAGGATCAGCACCGTCCGCGACACTCCGCAGAAATAAATCAGGGAAGAGGTGGTTTCTGACGCAGGCAGGACGACGATGACGGCTGGGGGGTGAAGTCCCTGCCGTGCCGTGCCGTGCCGTGCCGTACCGTGCCGTGCCGTGCCGTGCCGTGCCGTGCCGTGCCGTGCCGTGCCGTGCCGTGCCGTGCCGTGCCGTGCCGTGCCGTGCCGTGCCGTGCCGTGCCGTGCCGTGCCGTGCCGTGCCCCCCACAGGTTGGCACTTCCAGGCCAGGCGATGGCACGGCACGGCTCACACGGCCCGGCCGGCTGGACAGAACGCCCGGACTAGTAGGCAACACGCCGGCCGGGTAAGTCTCCCGGCTCACAGCCGCTCAGGGTCAGAGAACGCCGTGCCGGCAGGGGCAGGGCTCGGCGGGGGAGGCCGTGGAGAAGTCCTGCGAGCTTACAGCCGCCCCCGCAGACCAAGGGCCCTGGCTGGTTGCTGACAAGGAAGGCTTTAAATCGTTGTACGGTGGGTGGAAAAATTTCATGATTAGAATAGAGCTTAAAAGGCAAATATGCGACACCGTTTTTTTCTTATCGCCAAAGAAAATAAAACGGCAAACAGTTTAGACCAATAGTATTTCTATAAATATGGATTTCTTGTTGAAAAAAAAAAGAGAAGCGCGAAAGAGTGAGTCGTTGTCTGAATCGGGGTACATCGGGAAAGGGTAGGTCAGGTCCCTGGCAGGTCGTCGATGGCCGCCGTTCCCTTGTCGCTACTCGAGCTTTTCTTGTCTGCGGCGCGGCGATCGGTGTGAGGGCGACGTGCGACGGAGGGTGATGGTGATGCCGGGGGGAAATGCCAACGCCCTGCCAACAAGGGCCGCAGCCCGGAGCCGCTGCCGCTGCCGCTGCCGCTGCCGCTGCCGCTGCCGCTGCCGCTGCCGCTGCCGCTGCCGCTGCCGCTGCCGCTGCCGCTGCCGTCGCCGGGTCAGGAGGACGCGGCACGGCGGCGGCCCGAGCGCCTTGTGGATAGGCAGCGTGCCGTGCAGCGGTGCAGCGCCGGCCGCTGTTTGCCTACCCTCTGGATGACAGGCGCTCGTGTTCGTTGCTGACGTGAAGAGCTGCTAATTGTAATTGCTTCGCAGAAGCAGAACGATAGGCGCGGTGGGGAGCTGGTGTGACAACGGGTGTCGGCGCCCCGAGTACATACCCAAAGGCCTGACCTACCCCCGACCTGCCCCACCCCCGTAGGCCGGGACTACTCCACACGGGTCACAGAACCGTCCACGTCGGGTGAATACACTCCTTGGCGAAACACGAAGAAAGAGAAACCCTCGCGCATATTAGCAAACGAAAATACAGCGTTACGCGGTAGGAGGGGGAGGGGGCAGACGCCGGGGCTGGAATAACTCAGCTCGGAGTCGGAATGGTGGACTTGTCTCTTGATGGTATCGTCCTACCATCACAGTGTATTTATTCTGGCGCCGAGGTAAACTTCACCTCTTGTACCAAACCTCCCAGGTGGGCTTCGACTCTTCCTCTTTCTCGCGGGTGACGTGTGCGTGTGGGCGTGTGTGCTCAGCGTGACCGTGTGTACATTTATCGTGTGCGCGTTGGTTCGCGAACGGCAAACGCCGCCGCCGGACTCGCGCTGCGTAATACTGGGCCCCGCTGGCCCCGTTGTCTCTGTGTCTGTATGCTGTCCAGTCCGGCCCTCAGTCCGGCGTGGCGCTGCCTCGCTATGCTTCTCCCGCTCGGGGCCTCGTGACCGCCAGCACCAACGGCGGCCACCCAGCCTCCCTCGCGTTTGAAGCCCGCGGGGGGGGGGGGGGGGGGCGCGCGCGCGGGGCGGGGCGGGGCGGGGCGGGGCGGCCGGGATAGGAAGAAGGGACCCGCGCTCGCCTTGCTCGCATAACCTTTAACGGCGCGCGCTGCGCTCGGCTGCGCTCACTGGCCTCGCGGTGCGGCCGTGTTTGGTCAGCGGCCACACAACGGGAGGACGACGGCGTGTCGCTTATTGACACTGACAGCAACCCTCTGGACCGTGAGGGGCCTTATGGTGTCGGCAGCAGCGCCGGGCACGGCCAGAGGCACGCGCGGAGGATGCAGGGGTCGAGGGAATGTGTGATGGGCAGGGCACGTCCGCTGTGCCGCCACTCGTATCTACGTTTCGGTTTGTGGCTTTGCTGAACTCTCGGGGGCGTCCCGTATTGTCTCCACGCGTGAAATTACTTTACGACGCACGTTTCAAAGACTAACTTTTGAGGGTGCCCCATAAAAGCGGTGGCGGCGGCCGCGGGGGAGGGAAAAAAAATTGAGGGGGTTGGTTCGTTGCGTCAGGCGCCCCCGCGGCCCCCGCGGCCGGACGTGCAGACTTGTCAGCGGCGAGCGAGTTGTCCCCGCAGACGTTACGGGTCGTGACAAGGCGGCCCGCGGCCGTGCTGGGCTGTGCAGGGCTGGGCGGGATGAGATCAGTCCGAGCGCAGTCTCTTTGTCACGGCAGTCTTGGTGGCTCACCATCAGGCCAAGCCGGCACTTTTTCGGCCCCAAATGGATCGTCTCCCGCCGCAAGATAATCATCATAGGTCCTTTTTTTTGGAGCCCGAGCGGAGCGAGGAGCTCTCTGCACTCTCTGCATCGACTATTAGGCTTTTTATTCTTCTCCTCACAGCAAGTGTCGTTGTTGCCACATTCTGCATTCAGTTTCATTTCACTATCGCTAGATTGGGCCACAAAAATGGGCGGAGCTATGCCGCGCTTGTGCTGTGGTGCCAACTTTAGGAATTGATGTTCAGTTAAAAAATATTAAATACTGTTGTTCCTTCATCATACTTTACATCTCCTTATCATAATTGAACCCTTGGTAACAAACTGGAAATTAACACAATGTAAATCATCTCAGCATTGCTGCTTATTTTTCCAAATTACATATTGGCATCGCACGGAGAGGGAGGAGAATCTAAAACAATTGTACCAATATACTTTTAAAAAGAATTCCAGTTAACAAAAACAGACGTAACCAATCTGCTACAGTCCACAATTGGGCATGTGATCACATCAAATCCGATTTATTTTAGAATAGTCCCTTGTTCAATGAGGAGGCCTATTGTCGCCAACTTGGCTCCATATTTGCATTGGTCTGCGCTTCGGTTGGTGCCTCGCAACGCGGCCGTGGCTTGTGATGGTCCGCCACGCGAAGTCAAGTACCCCCTAACAATGTAGGTTTGGTCGCGCGGTCTAATAGAGCGGTTCACCGT
Organism: Odontothrips loti; assembly: GCA_038380765.1. Taxonomy (NCBI): domain Eukaryota; kingdom Metazoa; phylum Arthropoda; class Insecta; order Thysanoptera; family Thripidae; genus Odontothrips; species Odontothrips loti. Next base: position 7,010,440 of record CM076245.1, on the reverse strand, counting down.
GCGGCGGGTCGCCGGCAATGTCAGAACTTTCCGGTTTTCCTTTTTAATTTTTTTCTTATCTTAAATTTCCAAGTTGTGATTAAGAATTATCAACACACATCGTTCAGTTAACGAGGGCGACTCAGTGCTGTAAGCGCTGGAATTTTTTCTTTTTTTGCAGAGTGTGGAGGTTTAATCCTGGCAGGAAGCGCGAGGGGAACCACGGGATCAGTAGTTAGTCCCCCCCCCCCTCCGGCTGCCCTGGCCCCGCGGTAGAAAGCCCGTCTGGGATTGTCGGCACGCGGGCAGCAGGCAGGAGGCATGGGCGCCCGCATTACGGTTTGTCTGCCAAAATAAACACCGGGTTTATGCAGGTGGGGGTTAAGTCCAAGTCCCGTGTACGTGGCGGCGGCAGCGGCCGCGGGCGGCGGAACAGGCTCTACTCTGTCGGGACGGCAAACCTTGGCGTCTCCGAATAGTTTCAGCCATCAGCCCTCGGTGGGTACACCACATCGGCAGTGTGGCGATCTGACCGGCCCGCCCCCTGCTCCCCCCTCCCCCATCTGAATATCAGCCAGCGCCCCCTTTGCCTGCACCGCGCGGCGGATAGCTCGCCATGAATTCTGTGCCCATCCAACAGCCCCCCCCCCCTTCGCCTCCCTCCCTCCCCTTCCCCGCTCGTCGATGTCACCTTCGGGCTCAGGCTCCGCAGGGGGGGCCCGCCGCCCGCCGCCGCCCACAGCCGAGTAGGCCCGGCCCGGCCCGGCACGGCCCCGAGCCCCCGGGCGAGCACGAGCCAGTGGGCTAAGTCATCCTGTGTAAATCGTCTTGTGAACACAACAATCCCTTGATGCCCTTTAACCTCGGTGTCGGCTTCGCCGCCGGCGCTCCCTCCGCTGAAAGCGCCCCCCCCCCCCCCCCCCCCCCCCCCCTCCCCACCCCTCCCCACCCCTTGTCTGCAGCAGCCCCCGGGGCCTCTCGAGGACCTCGCCGGCCGCCGCAGCCCCCGGCCCTGACCGCACCGCCGCCACTGTCCGCCACTCGCTGACCAGCCCGGAGTAAAACGAGTCATTGAAATGAAAACAGGACTCGCGTAAACATGGCTCGCTGATTGACCATCCATTTGGCGTGCGGACAGCCGTGGGCAGGCGGGGAGGGGGCGGCCGAGCTGAGCCGGGGATGCAGATGTAGGCGCACGGCGGGCTGGGCCATGGCTGGGCCGGGCGCTGATGGACCCGCAGCCGTGTAAAACACATTAGCGGCGCAGCTCATGGGCACGGCCTGCCCCGGCCCGGCCCGCCCCCGGGCCCCGGGCTCGCGTTACACACACTCACACTGCACTACTAGAAATGATAGGCGTATCCGCGCAAATCGCTGTCCGGCCCATCAGCTACCCTCTGCTACTGCGCCTACCGCCGGCGGCCACAGCTGCAGCATGGTGGTGGGAGTCCATACTGGGCTATTATCGTCGTCTAGTGGCTTTTCACGTCTTTTATCTTGGCGAGCTTGTGATAATATTATGTATTACTTAACTGCCGAAGGGCCAAACGCGGTCGAATTTGTGTCACGTGTTTTCATAGATGTGGTTTTGGTCCTTTGGGGTTCGAAATTCGCGTCGCTCGCTCGCTCGATTGTAATTGATCAATGTATACATTGCAGAACTTATTGTTATACAGCCTTGCAGAATCGGATTGAGTCGGATTGCAGAATCCGGTAATTTCAGTATTATGAGTAATATGAAAACTAACTGCGCTCAGTTGGCTTGCGGAGTTCCCCAGGTGAGGTTGACTCCCCCTTCTAGCCCCACGCCCCTTCACACCGGATCTATCCGTCTCGCTAGTCGTAAAGAACTGGAAAGGAGGAAGGGATGGGCAGGACAGGATGTCCCGCACGACACGCGGAGCGCAAGGAACATGAAACGTCTCCAGGTCCGACTCGAGGCACTTAGAGTAACTGCCAACCCCCACCTCCTCCGCTCCCATATCGCACGCGCCCCAAGGTTGGGATAGCCGTCCGCATGATGGCGTTCGTTATAAAACGATTAATCCCCGCAACACGTTTTTTTTCCTACCTCCGGATATTTGCTGATAAATTGGGCGCGAGAGTTGATACCTTATGAATGGGTGTGAAGCAACCCTGCCCCCCCCCCCCCCCCCTCTCTCTCTCTCTCTCTCTCTCTCTCTCTCTCTCTCTCTCTCTCTCTCTCTCTCTCTCTCTCTCTCTCTCTCTCTCTCTCTCTCTCTCTCTCTCTCTCTCTCTCTCTCTCTCTCTCTCTCTCTCTCTCTCTCTCTCTCTCTCTCTCTCTCTCTCTCTCCACGAATTACGTAAACCATTTGCATTAGCAGGCATGAATTTTGCACAGAAGCGCTCAAAACAAAAGTCTATAAAAGTTGTCCGTGGAAGATTTTGTTGTAAGGTATGGGTCCGACGCCCACCCGTTTTCGCTCCCCCTCCCCTCCTCTGACCTTTGGTACGTTCGGTGCGGATAGCCGGCGGCGGGCTGAGAGCGGGCGGCCGACCCGACCAGGACAGGGGCCGGCATCCGCCGGACACACCAAAGCAAACACGGCGCGGCACGGCACGGCGCGGCACGACGCGTGTCGGTGTCGCTGCGAGTCGACTTTTCGCTAACTAATTGGAGTAATTTGTCCCCGCCTGCACGCAATCGCCGCGACCACTCGGCGGCCGCATCGTGTTCAGTAGTTGTTGCAGCGGGCGCGGGCCTACGGCTGCCTCCGGCTGCCCACGGCTATGACCCTCCGCGGGGCGCACAGGCCGCGGCCCCCGCGGGCTCGGGTCGGCGCCTCGCTGGCAGCAGCGGTGGCGCTGGCAGGCCCAGGGCAGGCCTGTGGTCTTGCAGCCGACGCGACGCTGAGCTGCTACCCCAGCCGGAATGTGATGGTGACGCTGAGAACTCTAGACAAAGGGAGCTTCGCCTTACCCCGCCGCCAGCCCGGCCCGGCCCCGCGGCAGCCCGCCGCCGGAGGAGCTCGAACCCGAATCGCGACCCAAGACAAAGAGTGAGAGCAGAGAGGGGGGCGATGACGGGGCGGTGAGGCGCTCGGCGTGGTCTCCGCCTCTAATCCCTGAGCATTATCCAGGGCCTGACCGCGAACTGGCCGCCGGACTTCCCCGCTGCCGCCCGCCACCGGCCGCCGGGGACCATTGTGGCCGTAGGGAACTCCCGGGGGACTCGTGTCGGCAGCAGCAGCAGCAGCAGTAGCGGCAGCAGCAGCTCCGAACTGGCCCAATCTCTGTCCCCCGCCCCGCGCACATCCATCCCGCGTACGCTACTCGTAGTACACTACGGCAGTGCATGTGACGCCGTTAACCAGACGTAATTGAGGTGGCATGAGCCTCGGCAGCGCAGGCGTAGGACCCGCGGGCCACACGGGCCCCCGTGGGGCGGCCGGAGCACAGCGACAGCAAGCAGCTCCGCACTCGATGCACCTGCTGCACCTGATGCACCCGCTGCACCTGCTGCACCCGCCGCACCCGCTGCACCTGATTCACCTGCTGCACTTCAAAATGAAGCAAAAAGCAGCACGATTAGCAGATTGGCACGGCTCAGCTCCGCGGTCAGGGGGTCCTCCACGTTCTCCAGATCCTCCAGGTCCTTCACTCCGTTCCGCAACACCGCGCCGACGTCTGCCAGCTCCGCCGCTGCTTCCACTGCGACTTCCGGAGAGTAAAGGGGGCGCGAAGGGGTGGGGCAGGCGGAAGAGAAGAAGGAAGAGAAGCACGCGAAAAGCGCGGCTGCGTCAACCGACCCATTTCCTCCTTCTCACCCCTTCCCTGTTGCGTCACGTTAACTAACGGCCCGCGTAATCAGCGGGGGGGGGGGGGGGGTTGAGGGCAAAGGGCCGGGGGGGGGGGGGGGGGGGCAGCAGAGCCTCTCGAGGTGTTTCCCTTTCTGGAAGAGTCTGAATGAGTCTGTTTCCCGGTGGCCAAGTCAAACGCCAAACGCTGTGGCTGAGCCCGATATGCGCGCCCGTCCCCGGAGAAACCCGGATCGAGCGCGTCTCAAATTAAATGGAGGTGCCTCCCGGTTCAGAGTTGTATTTTCGCATCTGAGTGCAGCCGCAGAAAATCGACGCACCGTAACTGGGCTCGGGTTCAAATACCGGGGGGCCTTGTTTGAGCACGGTTTTCTCACTTGCGTCGATGCCTCGGCTGCACGCAAACACTCCGCAGTGACGCGTGGGTGGGCAAGTCGACCGCGCGCACGTCGTTCACTTCCCTCTTGTTGTCGGCCCAGTGCATGGCTTTCATGGCTTGCTATGCGGTGCAGGCGGCCGGGGGCGGTGGGGGTGGTGGGGGCGGTGGAGGCGGCGGAGGCGGTGGGGGCGGCGGGGACAGCGGGGGCGGCGGCTGCAGAGGCACTCGCGCCCAATGAGGACGTACGTGGACGTCACGTGGTTCATTTCCCCCAAAAGTTAGAGGCGGAATGCATGGCATGCCCTGTGTTCTGGAGACGCCAGTGATGACAGCGAGCGGTGAGGGAACACGGGAGCGCGATGGGACGGGGTTGGGGGTGGGCGTGCGCTGAGTGGAAGGGGAGGCTAGTTCAAGTACACCGGAGCGCAAAGTGCGCATGAGTTACGTAGTGAAATGGCGCACAAAACGCTTGAGAGGAAAAAGAAAAGTGTAGGTTGCGAACGTGCAAGCGAAAATCTAACAAAAAAAAAAACATCTAGTTGAGCGGGTTAAGACACAACCTCAAACTGATCTCACCCGACTAACAGTTTTCAGCTGAGGGGCGACGCCTGGGGGTGTGTTTTCACTTTCCACCCCACACAGCGCACTCCCTGCCGTTCCTGTATCGCACGGGAGCGGCCCCGAGCACGAGCCTACCGGGGGCCCAGCTCTGCCGGGGGACCCTCGCTCCCGGTGTCCTCCCGGCTTTTAATAGTCAAATTACGAGGTCGCAACGTAATTTCTGTCACTTATGATGAACGAGCTATTACGATATGGCTAGATAAATGGCGTGCACTCCGCAAGTAACGCAAAGCAGCGGCACGCCGTCCGTGTGTGCACGCGTGCACCCTAAAAAGAGAATGCTTGTGTCATATTTACGCATTTAAGGTTATGCTTGAATCATGCACCCATATTTTGCGTCATTCTTGATTCAAGCATAGTTGGCATTTTTGAGGACAAATACTGGGTTCAAGAATGCTTTTTTGAGCGTGTGCTGCACAGAGTGGGATGTGGGGGGGGGGGGGGGAGGTAGGCACCCGGGAAGTCATGTCTGTGCTGCGGATAAAAACATTCCCCTTTGCGCGAACAATGGAATCCTTTTCTACTTTGTTTTTAAAGCCGTCAGCGAGGTGCCGGGCCGCGTACCCGCGCAGCCAGTCCTCGGCCTCGGCCACGGCCTCGGCCTCGGCCACGGCCTCGGCCACCCACTAGCAGCTGACTCCCGCACGGCCAGCACCACGCAGCGCACCCTCTGCTGCCTCCTCGCGTAGGAAGTGTGCCGCAGGGTGAAGGTGAAGGCGAAACACCTGTCACCACGCCGGTGCCCACCTGTGTCCACCGCTGGGCCGGCGGGGGCAGGCGGGGGCAGGTGGGGGCAGGCGGGGGCGGCGGGCCACCACCACATATACGCATTAGGCCCTTTGCATGTCTCGGCGCGGCGAGCGGAGAGAGAGGGGGGGCATACGTGTGCGCGCGGTACAGGGTGAAGGCCGGGCCTTGCCGGGCCCGCCGGGCTGGCCGGTGAGCTATAACTGTCGCTACCCCCCCCCCCTCCCCCGCGGCGCTTCTCACTCGTGATTTCACCACCTTATGTGCCGGGCCTCCGAACATATTCAAGTTGCCTCTCATTCGCCGCAGCCGCGGATGGAGCAATGTTCATACTATCGAATACTCTTTTAAAAAAATTTAAATGGACACGAGACTTTCTAAATTGATGCCGGGATCAGGAAGTACAAAGCTCTTTTTGCGCCAAAGAAAGGTTTTTGCTCGTTATAACCAGGTTAACCGTGCATTAGCAGTGATACCCCAAAGGCCTACGCCTTTTTTCTTTCTTTGCTCTCTCTCCCCCTCTCTTTCTCTCACTATTTGTTTTAAAAATGTTTTAGCTCGCTCTGCGGCGTTTGGGGAAAGACACAGGCCGTTAGCGCCACGGTGCTCCTCGCGGCATCTCCGCTGCTCTTCTTGTCCCCCTTTCAGCTTCCCAGCTCACAGTATTTCAGAATGTGAAAAGGGCAGGGCGGAGCGGAGGAGTGCGGAGAGGAGGGAGAAGGGCGCTGTGGCTCCCCAAATGGCGCGCGGCAGCGTGGGCGGCAGCAGCAGATGCAGGCAGGCAGTGCCAACGGTGCCAACCTGGTGCAATCAGCGCTTAGCGCTTGGATCTCGCTTTGCGGACGTCGCCGTTCGCGCCGAGTCGAGTCAGACCCCGGGGTCGCACCAGCGAAACGTTAGTTGCTCCAACGAAAAGGTTGGTTGCAGGAGCAGAAAGCTCGAAAAAATTAAAAAAAAAAAAACACCTTGGTCTGACCAAGAAAAATGGTTCCCACAACCAAATTTTAGTTTTCAGGACCAAAATTCACTGGATTTTTGCTGTTGCTCCTGATGTTCTCTGTCCGTGCCCACTATGGGTCCGCTGCACCTGGGTCTGCCGGCGGCAGGCGCGGATCCAGGAGCGGCCCAAGGGAGGGGCAAAGTACCACTTTTTGCCTATTTACAGGCGGAGAGGTTTCGCAGGTTGCCCACCTTCCAGGCGCCCTTCGGGCGCCGATAGGCCCGAGGGGGGGGGCACTTTCCCCGTGCCCCCCCCCCCTCTGGATCCGCGCCTGGCCGGCGGGGTGATCAGCTCCGCACGGTCCGCACTCGGCTGCAGTGCCCCGCTCGGCCTCACGTCGCCGCCGATGAGCATGAGGATGCGTAGCGCGGATGTGAGGCTGTGCCGGCTGTGCAGACAGGCCAGGCCCCACAATGGCACCACCGCACCACCGCACCACCGCTCGCCTGATGCGTCCGTCCGCTCCGTCCGGCCCGGGGCAGTCTGACTCACAAAAGGCCACGGACGGAGGAAAAAAAGATTCGAAACCTCGATGTGCCTCGCGGCCACTCTGGCAGTCGCAAAACGACGCTTATCATTTTAAAAAAAAAATTAAGTAAAGTAGGTGGCTGGTCGTGGACTTTGCCATCGTGGCCGCGCGGTCAGAAAGCTCCCGCTTTGTCCACATGAAAATGTTGTGTCCCCAGTCCGCAGCAGCCCGTGGCTACGTGGCTGAGTGGGCGGCGGCCCGGCCCGGCCCACCCGCACAGCAACGCGAACGGCAAACGCCAGGCGCCAGCGCAAAGGCCCGGCCGAGGCGGGTGGACCGCGGCGCCTGGCGTTTTGGGGCAACAAGTAAGTAGAGGACGGGAATAGAATTACCCAACTCGGTAATGGGTCGGATCTGGGGGCCGGGCAGCGGACGCTGAGCACCGCAGCGCCGGAACGCTAGAGCGCGTCTTGGAGTAGGCCAGAGTGGCCGGACAACTTTGCCTTCTGGTACTCAATTACGCGCCTCATCCAGTAATAACGCGTCCGAGAGCGAGGGGACACGGCCGGGACACGGTCCCTGCATCCCACTCCCTCTCTGACCACGACCACGGCCACGGCCATGGTCGTGACGCTGCCCGAACTCGCTGGCCGGTCCAAGCGCCGAAGTACCACCACGCCCACAAGAGCCGATTCCAGACCGGAACTAAACCGACTGCGATTGACACAAAACTTGTGTACTCTCATAAGCGCAACTATTCATAACATTGCGTGCTGTGTATGCGTAGCTATTTCACGCAAGTCACGAACAAAAACTCCAAAAAGAAGTAGTAAAGAATTAAGAGGTGCGCACTAAACCTGACGTAGAACAGGTACACTGTAAATATTTTTCGTCATATGACGAGAAAAGCTGTGACGATTCACTGATCACCTGAATAGGTCGTCACTTCACGACGTTTATTCGTCACGTGACGACGTATTCGTAGGGTTCATAATTCGTCACATTTAACCAAACTTCAAGAAGACATACTTTTTAAGCGGTTTTTGCAAAAACAAAATCGGTGACGAGTTATTCGTCACTTGGTCTGTGACGACTTATTAGTTTTTCAGATTTAGCCAGAGGATTGTCGTAAAATGACGATAAATATTTTTACAGTGTACCATCGCGCCGAACAGTTCGACTCCCGCTTCTTGCACTCGGTTTTGTGGCGGCACTCGGTCCTGCCCTGCCTGAGGGACCGGCGGGCGGGTACGGGTATGCATGCATAGCTGCAAGCGAGCTCGGCGTCGTAAACTCCGTTCCTTCGCCACTTACCCTTCTTTTTATTCTTCCCCGAAACGTCGAAGCACTGCTACTGAACGCCGCCGGCTTACCTGGCAAACACAACATAAAAAAACAGGTGTTAGCATAATCTGTCTTCCCCCTGTCCCTCTCTCTCTCTCTCTCTCTCTCTCTCTCTCTCTCTCTCTCTCTCTCTCTCTCTCTCTCTCTCTCTCTCTCTCTCTCTCTCTCTCTCTCTCTCTCTCTCTCTCTCTCTCTCTCTCTCTCTCTCTCTCTCTCTCTCTCTCTCTCTCTCTCTCTCTCTCTCTCTCTCTCTCTCTCTCTCTCTCTCTCTCTCTCTCTCTCTCTCTCTCCCTCTCTCTCTCTCTCCCCCCTCCCACCCCCTCCACATCAGCCGGACAATGTAGCAGATTACCAAGTGATTGGAGCCCAGCCCAAGAGGGGCTGAGGGCCACGACGTTCAGCCGTTCAGCTTGCCTCTCACGATTCGCCCCCTCCTCCGCCTGCAGTGGCCTGCAGCTGCAGACCGCAGCGCTGACCGCTGGGGGACGAGCGCAGGGCGGCAGGGAGAGCCGGGGAAACGATCCCGCCTCGATGTCTTCGCGGCGACGAGCTCACGAATGCAAAGGACCTTCCACGACCGGGGACAGGGGAGGATGGCAGAAGACATAGTTGAATGCAGTTTCAAAGCGCGCGATGGCATGAATCATGTCGCTTTGAAGTGCTGCGGTCTCTTCGGACCTCTCCCAGAGTCCTGATCAGCTTCCTATCCAACCGCCGCGCACAAGTCAATGTATCTCTAGTCCAAGCCCACCTCTGGTCTCACCGCAGGCGAAAGCCGTCACAAGCCGTGCTGTGCGGTGCTGTGCGGTGCTGCCAGGGCCACCAGGGCCGGAACCGGCCGCACCCCCAACCAGTGAGGGTTGTTGTTGTTCACGGCCACGGCCAACAACCACGGCCCGGGGCAGTTGTCTCCGGCATCAGGAGGCCGCGGCAGCCACAGGCCACAGCCACACCTCGTGTCCCCGGAGACGATAAGGCACGCTCAGCGCCCGACACCGGGGGGATAGGCAACACGCCCGGCACGAGAGCGCAGCAGGTTGCCTATCCTCCGATCCACAGGCGCCCAGCCAAGCCCACGGTGGTGGTGAGGTGTGGTGGCCGGGCCGGAGGGAAGCCTGCGGCCTGCGCGGGCCTGCGCCTGCCTACGGCGCAGCGGCCGTGGCAGCGTCGTGGCAGCGTCGTGGCAGCGCCGTGGCAGCGGTGTTATATTGACGAAGGGACGCCAGCCCGAGGCGAATCCCTGTTAATCCACGCGAATGCCCGGTATTGCCCGACCTGAGACACCCGAGGCGCGGCACGACCCTTCCTGTTGTGCCCCCGCACTGCCCTGGCAGAGACCCCGGCAGGGGCCCCACAGAGACCCGTACGCACAAGGCGCGGGGGCGCGGAAACACAACCGCCTAGGCCCCGGAGCAGAAGCGACCACGATATAAAAACAAAACATCGCGTTTCCCTCGCGGATTTTCCCGATACTCCATCAAATAGTATTCGCTAGCCAAAACAAAAAATTTAGTCGACTGGGAAAGAAACAACAAAAAAATAAACTTGAGAGCGTTCTCAAGTATGGAAACTTGCTAAAACTTGAGAGCGTTCTCAAATATGGAAACTTGCTGAACCAGCGAAAAACCTACTAATCCGGCGAACATCTTTTTCCAGTGCATCCTGAATTCCCAAATCATAAAGAACTACATTATGCGGGCGGGCGGTCTCCTTCGCCTCGCCCACTCGCCGGACCGGACCGGGCAAGGCAGGGCATGCCAATGGGAGACACTCCCGGATTATGGGAAGCCCCGATATTCGTTCAGGAAAGGACGGATAGGTCGGGCTTGGCCAGGAGAGCCCTGAGCCCCGCTCGGCCCAGAGCGTTTGTGCAAAGAACGCGTCCGGGCGCGGTCAGCGTCTTATGAATTTCGCTATAGTTTTCGATCACGCGCTCGGGATCGCATTAAATCTCCTGACATTTTCATACACAGTGAGAGAAGGCGGCGAGCGGGACAGAGGGAGAGCGACGCCTGGTCCAGGGCTGCCTGCCAGCCCTGCCGGGACAAGGGCTCGGAACAGGCCGACGGGGGCTACGGTATAAGCGAGGGGCGAGAAAAGGGGGGGGGCAAATTATTTTTCCGAGAAACTCTGGCATGGAACGTCACCGCGTTGATCTGAACAGAAGACTTAATTTGGGCGACGAACCAGTGCGGCGGCGTCTTCACTAAATTTGTTTCGTGTCACGTCCTCGACGATGCGGACCGGCCGCCCAGGCACGCACGCGCAGCGCACCGGGGCTGATCCAGTGTCACAAAGCGGCCTGCAAGGTACGCTGGAGTGGGCCCCCAGCCCGGCCCCCAGCCCGGCCCCCAGCCCGGCCCCCAGCCCGGCCCCCGGCTTGGAAGAAGGGCACAAGCAGCAGCCGCGGGGCTGGGCTGGGGATGGAGGGACACTAAAGGCTATTTTGTTACAGGTGGAAACAAAAACAGCGCTCCCTGACGAGCTTACCTCGGAAATTCTATACGAAAACGTACGAGTAAGGAAACGGAGCACGCTACAAATACCGCTATGCAGTCCTAACTAATTATTCAACGGCGGAAAATTTCCTCCTCGCTTGAAGTCGAGTCGGAGGCACGCACACTGAGCTCGCTGGACTCATCTTCACCAAATGACTTCCTCCGCGGCTGGAAAGTTTTAGCGCGCGAAGAATGCGTATGTCATGACCATGGCGAGTCCCGAGCTCGAGGTGTTATATGTTATAGAGATCTCGTGGAGCCGCGTCAACTCACTACGGGAGCTTGAGGGGAACGGATTTCTGGTTTCCTATCATCGCTCATCTGTACAGCGGGGGTGTCCTGCGAGTCCCCGGAGGGAGACAGATCGCCAGACAAACGCTACGGTCACGACAGCCCGGCCCACCCTGCTGACTCACTCATCCCGACACGTCACGGAGGCGTTGGCGCCCCGCGGAGTGTGTCTTTACCCCCCACCATATTCTATTCAACGAATAATAATATTAATAATAATCTAGAATCTGGAAGGAAGAGCACGATGTGCTCCCTACCGCGGAGGCCATGCCCGCAGACCGCAGGCTGCAGGGCGCGGAGGGCTGCTGCTGCTGCTGCTGCTGCTGCTGCTGCTGCTGCTGCTGCTGCTGCTGCTGCTACTCAGCTCACCTGTTTTCGTTATCCGGCGCGGGACGACGGCGGACTGGTGGAGGCGGCGGCGGCGGCGGTCGGGCGGTCCTCGGGGGAGTCTGACGGCGACGGCTGTGACGGCGGAGGGCGGCAGGCCAGGGACGTCAGATGAGCTATCGCAAGTCACCGTCTTTAGCCTCTCTGTCTGTCTCTCTCTCTTTCTCACACTCCGTCTTCTAGTGGCTGGTCTCCTCGGACGCTGTCACGGTGAGTGGGGCCCGTGCCGGGCGTGCGGTGGTTTTGTACGGCCAGGGCGGTCCTGGGCCGCGCCGAGGGGTGGGGGGCCGGGCCACCAGTTGCAGGGGGTGGGGGCCGGGCCGGGGGTGGCGGTGCGTGCGTGGGCGCTGGTGGGCGTCGTCCTCCGCGCTCCGGCGGTCGGCCCGGCCCGGCCCGGTCCGAGGCAGACTCGCCACGGCCGCGATAGGGCTTTGCAATAATCGCTTCCGCTACTTAAGTGTCGTCCATAACGCACGTATTAATTTCCCCTTCCTCCAACCTGAAGGTGGGACCCAGGTGAAATATTTACCTTCAGTTTTGAAAACGGGTTCATCCGACATTTGAAATACCCCCGGAATTCAAGATTTCAAAATTGGAATTGTACTTTAGGTCTTTCTGATGAAAGGCCGAAACGTGGCCTCGTACTTCTAGGACGCGGTATAATGCACATGGGACCTTTTCTGCGGACATCCACCGCAAATAATGGTCTCGGAGATGGACGATCATTTGAAATTGTGAAATTTTGTTGCGGGGCCTCAATTATAGGCTGACCATCTTACAAGACGCACGATTAAGCCATGGCTGCCTACGCAGCAGGCTATTAACAGACTTGCCAAATTAGAGTGCCTTACGACAACATCGCGGCGGTGCCTTCTGGATGCCGTGGTGTCCGGCCTCATGCGGTATATCGACGGCTCCGGCGGTCCGAAATGCCAACCTTTCTCACAGCTCCCCACGAAAGGTCGCGGAAGTTATCCCAGTTTTGTATAGTGCGCCCACGCCAGAGGCGCGCGAGAGAGAGACAGAGATAGAAAGAGAGAGAGAGAGAGAGAGAGAGAGAGAGAGAGAGAGAGAGAGAGAGAGAGAGAGAGAGAGAGAGAGAGAGAGAGAGAGAGAGAGAGAGAGAGAGAGTTCCAGCGGAATCTGGCGTCATCCATTAAAGTACTGTAGAAGAAACGAGAGGCTGTAGCGACGTCGAGCGCCTGCGAGCACTAGGGTAGGCACGGGGGCATGCACAAGCATTGCACAAGTAGTGGTTGCCTACCCAGCAGGCGCCATTTGTCTTCAGACCAGCCCAATTAGGTTTTTCTCTTAACGCAATGATACGTTTCAATCGCGCTTGATACACAGAGAGAAATGATTCGGCGTACGGACCAAATGTTTGGTCATCAGGCCTGAAGTGCGAACAAATCAAACACTTCTGACGTAGGGACGAGAACTTCAGACGGCGTCACTAACGCCTTAGTGACGACGCACGAAGTTTTCGTGCCTGCGTTTTAAGTTTTCGTCCCTTCGTCTGAAGTGTTTGATTTGTTCCCACTTCAGGCCTGATGACTAAACATTTGGTCCGTACGCCGAATCATTCCTCTCAGTGTATTGTCTTTATTCCGTTTTCGTGGTGTCCTGTATTTCACCACGACTTTCGCGAGAAAGAAAAAATAATTGAAAGAAATAACATGGAGCGAATAGCCGTCTCATCTGCCATGCGGGGTCGCGAGCGCAACGCAGCGGTCCCCAGGAAAGACGTGCTGCCTGTCGACTTGATCACACTAAGAGCTCGGCTCGGCTCGGCGGTATCCGCGTTGTATCCTCAGCGGGCGCTCAGGCGGACGTCTCTTCTCCGCGCTGCGCCGCGCCGCGGAAGGCCGACTCTTTGCACGGAATTTTCCCGTTTCCGTTTCGTACACGAGATGAGGCGCATGACTTTATTTCTCCCATGATTGACGCGCACCATTATGTATACATTGAGACGAAGGCGGTCGTTCTGGGAGCGCGTGTCAAGGCACTGGGGGTCTGCGATGCAGAGGGGGCCGAGGGGGCCGAGGGGGACGAGGGGGACAAGGGGGCCGAGGGGGACAAGGGGGCCCCGACCCGGCACGACCCGATCCGTCCTGGCCCTACACAGGGAGGAAACCAATCTCGCGCACCGAGCATTAGGGCGCAATCTGAATCGCTGGACGAAGGGGCACCGACAGCGGACCACGTCCGGCACGAGTCGATTGGACCGATGAGTGCGGAGGGAAGTGGAAGGGGGTAGGGAGGGCGGGGAGAAGGGCAAGGCGATGCCGACGCCTACTCTGCGAGTGACGAGTGACGCGTGACGCAACACTCTCTCGGTGCCTAGTGCCTGACCTGGCCCCGCCCCGCCCCGCCCCGCCCCCGCCCCGGACAGTCTCGTGCGACCGGGCCGCGGGCTGACTTGCTGTCTGGGTGCCACAGGCTGCCCGGGCTAAGGTTGACAGATAGTTGCGCACAGTGCATCCTGCCTCTCGTCTCGTGCTGTGGGGGCTCGCCTCACCGGGCCGCGGGCGTTCGCCGACATCCCCGACAAGGCGGCGTGTGAGTGGAACACTCCGAGGCCGAGGGTACAAGCAGGGTGCCCGGGGCGGGGCAGGCGCAAGGCGCACTTGCGGCCGTGAAACGAGAATCGGTGACACTGATAGCAGCATGGATGCACAAGTATTCACAAACAACGAAGGTACCGGCGCCGGCGCGGTCCAGCCTGAACCTGACCACTGACAGGACCCCGGCAGGGGCCTGCGGGGCATGCCGGCCCCCCCGGGGCTCGCCTCTCCAGCCCCTCCGCCTCTCCAAGCCCTCCGCCTCTCCAGCCCCTCCGCCCCTCCAGCCCCTCCGCCTCTCCAGCCCCTGCGCCTCTCCAGCCCCTCCGCCTCTCCCCTCCGCCTCTCCAGCCCCTCCGCCTCTCCAGCCCCTCCGCCTCTCCAGCCCCTCCGCCTCTCCAGCCCCTCCGCCTCTCCAGCCCCTCCGCCTCTCCAGCCCCTCCGCCTCTCCAGCCCCTCCGCCTCTCCAGCCCCTGCACCCCTCCAGCCCCTCCGCCTCTCCCTCCAGCCCCTCTGCCTCCCCCCGCTGCCGTTTTTCTTGGGCCGGCGGCGCCGTGTCGGTGGCCCGGCCAGGGCCAACGTCAACAAATCACCATCATCGAGGTGACAGCCTCGCGGGCCCCGCGACACCAGGCCGGGCCATTTCACTCTTTAAAAATAATAAAACCAGTATTTTAAAAAAGGCAAAAGGTCCCTGCGTGTACGAGAACGTGCTCAGGGGTCAAACGTAAGGGCAGCGGTACAGGGGCCGCAGGTATGCAGCCTCAGAAAAAAAACAAACGGAAAGTACTGAGAGAAAATTGCAATCCACGTTATCGGCATATATTGAAAGTCTCTAGGAAGATGATGTATGTGACATTAGCCCTGCATCCTATTGTCGCAGGTAGCGCTTTTGCCGGCACGATGGAGCTCGCGCTGCGTATCTAGGCTAGTTTGTACGAGAGGAACCTTATGTCGCCATCAGGGTAAAGTTGGCCCGGGTGGCGAACGAGAGAAAAAAAAAAGCACATACGATAGAGGTACGGGTCCAACGGCACACTCCTGGCCTTGAGCCCGCATGAAAGTTTCGCAGGCATGATAGGAAGTGAATAGGGCTCTCGAGAGAGCGCAGAGCGCACTGAGGAGTGAGGAGCGTGAGCGTGCGGCCGGAGCAGGTGAATACGGTGCGACGAGAGGGGCGGGATGTGGTGTGTGGTGTGCCACTTGCTGCACCGCAATGGAAGGAATGTCGCCTCACAGTTTTCACGAGCTGTTGCGCCAAAGCACAGGCACGAAATGAATGAATGAATAGCGCGATTGGATTCGGTTTCCGGACGCGCCGCGCTAGTTCGCAGGGCTGGTCAGCCGGGTGCGTAGGCAACCCATCGAACTCTCATCCTGACTACCTCCGCAGTCCCTCAGTCAACCCCATTGTTCGTTCGCAGCCTCCTTTTCCGCCGGCAAGAGCAGCGAGGGATCAAAAGAGGGGGGGGAGATACGACCCGTAACGTGTCGACGTTTTGTCGCAGAAGTTATTTTCCGCCCTAGCTCTGTTTTGAAGTAAAGGTGTGGAAAGCACACGTAAACTTTCCTTCCTGATTCCGAATTGCGCTGTGTATTCGTATTCGTGCTGTGCCGGCGCCGGCACGAATACGAATGTGAATGCGATGCTTTTGATGACGTCAGAGCACTACAAAATTCTGCAAATGAACTATCTTTCAAACGGCCGGTTCTGCCAACCATACGTGTGCAAAATGAAATTCGCACACGCAAATTATAAATCTCTTAAACGTTTGTTGAACCTAATTTGTGTGTGCTTTGAATCTGCGCTTCAGACTGTTTTTTAACTATAATTTGGTATGTACCTCTTGTGCTTCCTGTCAAGTAGAATTTTGGCGAACGAAATGGCACTGTGGCATTCGCGAAACGTGTTTTTTTTCTCTACTTTCCTTTTTGCACAAGCAAAACCTGGTGCATTAAGCGAATATTTGGCAATAATGTGCGAAATTTCTATGTAATAGCTTGAAATGAAGACTGGGATTTTGCAACTTTGGTTAGGAGAGAAACTTGCAAACTTTTAGGGTGATTCTACAGTCAAAGTAAGTAATTATTTACATTTAATAGTTGGTTTGCGAACATAGCGAATTCGGCTTGGGGCCCTTAGGCCTAGCAGTTGTGTACGTGCAAACTTTTCGCGTTGGCCATGTAAATAGGTTAAAAGCCGAATGAAGATAAATGGCACCCGGTACATGGTTTCTAGTCGTAGGATGACTCGGAGTGTACCGGTTTATTCGCCGGTTCTAGTTTTAAGACCCTTTATCACTAAAATGTGAAATAATTGCCTATTTAATACATTGACCTAGGGGTGAACCCAAACATGACCTTACCATGTTCTACTTACTATCTAATAGTTCATTGAACCCTGTCATAGATTTAGTTGTAGGTTCTGTTCTTCAGTTTGTATTTCTCTTTGCTACTGTGTTCTTTTGGGATTGGGCTGTTTTTTATTGATTGATTTAGATTTAAGACTAAGAGAGATCCATTCTAACTTTTTATATGTTTGGCTTTGATTTGATTATGCTGAACATCATTTTGAATTTCACGCCATTCAGAAAAGTACTCTTATGTTTATTAACAGATTGCAAAAGCAGTTTCTGCTTTCTTTTCACGTGCAATTATTCTGCTATTAATATTGTATTTTGTGTTTATGTTTTTCAGTTATGGCTGCAGAGCAGTTCTGTTTGAGATGGAACAACTTCCAGAGCAACATTGCTTCTGCTCTTGGAAGTTTGAAAGCTGAGCAGGACTTGGTGGATGTGACTTTAACATGTGGAGGGAGGAGTGTTAAAGCTCATAAAGTTATTTTATCAGCATGCAGCCCATACTTTCGTTCAGTATTCAAGGTATCTAGTAGACATGTAAGCCATGTTTCTTCACTTTTTCACGTGCATGTTGTCAACTCAATTTTTCTTTCCTCAGGAAAATCCGTGTCAGCATCCAGTTGTCATTTTGAAAGATGTTAGATATGATGATGTGCTGGCTCTTTTGAGCTTTATGTATCAAGGTGAAGTATTCATCACCCAAGATCAACTGTCAACTTTTTTGGAGACAGCAGAACTTCTCCAAGTACGAGGTCTGACAGGAGCTGTGAGTCCAGTTAAAGAACCGGTAAGATAAATATATTCCCTTATTAGCATACTTCTCTCATTCTTGTTTTGTTGGCTCATATTGAATTATATCCAAATTTTTTTGGTTTTAGCCTCAGCAAAAGGGTGCTCAAGGTTCTACTCTAGCCCCACCACCTCTCAGCAATATTCTTCAAAAGACTTTCTCCAAATCAGCTACAATCACTCCAACACCTGGTAGTAGCCCAGCTAACCGATCACCCTCTATAACACCACACCAACCGAAACAGGCTTCAAATTCATCTAAACGCCACATACCTCCACCAGCTCGCTCCTCAAGCCCTCCATCAGATGTTACTGTAAACAAGGAGCACTTATCTGCTCCATCATCTCCTCAACATACTGCTAAGAGGCGTAAGGCCACTCCGAGAAGAGTAAGCACCAGTAGCTTGGCTTCCTCTGATGCTGGGATTGAAAATGCAAATTCAAATTCGAGTGCATCTGATCCATCACGTATACCAGATGATAGTTTAGCACTCCTAGAACAAGTGTCAGTAAATATATCTGAAGTGAAACAAGAACCAACTGATACAAACTCTGACTCTGCTCTGCTTGAAAATGACATGGATCATGATGAAGATGGTGAGGTTTACAACGATCATGAAGATGATGAAAGAGACAATGACCAAGGAGATGATAGTAGGAGTGGTTTCTATATGGAGATGGATGAAAATAGTGACGCAGGGACATCTAGTTTACTGGCCCGTTCCCTTGCAGGGGTATCACCACGAAGTGCTGATGGCTTAGGTACGCTTCCTGTTCATTCCTGTTTATTATATTTTGATCTACTTTTCCAGTCTTTTGTTTGATCATCACCCAAATTCATTTTTTAAATAGGTGGTATTGCAGCAAACAATCAAACAACACCAACTGATCTCACAGCAAGTGGTAAGTTTGACAATTTCTTTCATCCTTTTTTTCTTTTATTTGTGTTTGCATTTATGAAGTGGTTTGGTTTGAGAACAACAGTTGTAGGAAGAGCTTATTTAGTAGTGGGATTGCATGTGGGATGCATCAATTGGTATTGGGTGCAGGGAATCATCTTACGTGTTTCTAAAATTCTGTGAGTTCCATGCCACACAAATTACTAAATGTGATGAATTTGAGACTTCCTCACAAATTAATTATTTTAATAATTTTTAAAGCACATGTCCACATTAAAGAAAGTTTATCTAAAAGATATCTATCATTCAGATATCTTAATTTGTGTTTTAGTGTTAAAAAAAAAATACCATGGTCACTGCTATTTTTAACTGAATAACAGAAGAAAGAAGAGTGCATTAAAATACTGAGGAGAACTGCAATGGATAAATGAGGACTAAACAATCCTTTACATTTTTACTCACCTGTGTTATTGTGTACTAGTAGTCATGATTAAGATGTAAGAAAAGCATGGTTCAAAGTTGAAGTTTACAACTGTGATAAATGGTATATATTGAGAACTGTAACTCACTGGTATTAAATCCATGCTTATCATGTGAACAACTTAAAGATTGAGCTTAATTTACAACTTTGTATCAATTTCTGAGCATTGTAATGGGAGGTTTGAATTACTAATATGGTTCTGTTCTTGGAGACATCAACATTATTGTGTAGTAGACCTCTTGTTATTTTTGTAGATCTGTTGGCAATCTATGACAGTAGAGTCTCAGAAGATGTGTCTGGTACTGGTTTTAGGTGTTTGGCAGTATCACAATGCAGTGCATATTGTTATGATTAATTTTGTCTTATTGTTTGTCTTACTATTTGTCAAGTTCTAGGCCTGGTCAAATAAGATGTTCTTCTGAACCTTTAAAAAAATAAAAAATAAAAGAATTCTGTTTGCTCAATCAGTATGGATGCAGGTTTTATATTTTGTTGGTGAATTGTCTAGTATCTGTGAACAACAAAATTGAAATTGAGGGAATTTATTTGTACGCATGAATTGAGTTATTCTTTAGATTATTAAATGTTAGATTAGATGTTGTGCATGATTGTTTGTGACGTAGTGCAGATATTATGAATCGAATCTGTATTGAAGAAAGTAGACTTGGTGCAAGAAGTATGAATTGGTTGGTGTGGAAGATGGATGAGGTGAGTTCAGTTAAGTAGCAATAGTATTGAATTGCTCATTCTGAAAATCCTTTTCACATTTAATGTCTGTTGAAACATTGTAACTATTTTCCTGTTACTTTCCATTGCAATCACCTGCAAATTTTGTTCGAATTTTCTTTTTATTCTTCCAGATGGGGGCAGGGAAGGTTACTTTAGTAATTGGAGTGGAGGAACCCTTCTGAACATGGAAAACCTGGCCAATTTTGCATATAGTAATGGAAATACTCTGGAAAATGGAGGTGGACTGAATCGAAGAACAACTACCAACAGCTGGTCGTGTATGCAGCCCCGTTCTTGTGCACATTGCAATAGAACCTTCAGCAACAAGTTCAATCTAAAACAACATATTGAAAATGTACACACACCCAGTCAGGCTCTTCCTTGCCATATTTGTAACCGATCATTTAAGAATAAGTGGTATCTTCGAAAACACAGTGTTACAGCACATGGTGCGCCTCTCCGACGAATCAAGACAGAAGCAGGAAAAATTGTTTATGTAAATGAAGCCACCAGTATTACACCATTTTACTTGAACAGTTCATTAAACAGTAAAGTAGATACTCATTAAGTCCATCGTTTTGTTGTTTAATTCAGCTATGGTAAGGTGTTGCGTACCCTACTGCGGAACAGTAGTGCCTACTTTACTGTAGTGCCTACTCAAAACAAGGACCTCTAAATGATATCTACAATCATTACTCTAATTTTAGAGTGACTGACTAGCGACCACAAATACAGATAGTAAATCTAATGTTAGAGTACAGACTGATGTACAAATTGTACCATATCCAACAGCAATGTGAAGCCCAAATTTCATACCTAACTTATGGTATGCTGCCAATAACATCATGTTAGATAAATTGAA
Organism: Odontothrips loti; assembly: GCA_038380765.1. Lineage (NCBI taxonomy): Eukaryota > Metazoa > Arthropoda > Insecta > Thysanoptera > Thripidae > Odontothrips > Odontothrips loti. Next base: position 6,990,265 of record CM076245.1, on the reverse strand, counting down.
ATTTTGATTTATTTTGCTTATGTATTTCATTAAATAAACAAATATACTACTTAACCACAATGATGAACACTACAAAATCTTGACTTTCTATTCCATGGGGCTATTTATCCCTTAAGTATACTTACGTTCCCCTATGCGTACTGAAAGATAGACTGCGCTTTGCTTTGATATTCTATGAACATTGATCCAGTGAAATTATATTAATAAGTTTTACTGATATCTCCATGTTTAACATTAGTATATTGTTCTTTTATATCATTAAATGTAGTTTTAACGTTGCTGTTTTGAAAGAAGACTGAATGCACAGTGTTGAATGTCAACTGCAGCTTATGTCATTTGTTTTTCATTGTATTTTTTATGAAGTCATTTTTTTTTCATTTTGTTTATTTGCACTATTGTGCGAAAAGAACCATTGCTCAATAGGAACTGACAAGTCTTATATTGTACATATTATTTATGATGTGAAAACAGGCTGTGTGCAGCTCAAATTTTCTGAGCTATAAATTTCACTTAAATTTAATCAAACTTAGTTAATCTAGGTTTACTGTCCAGTGAGTATAAAGTAGGTTAAGTAAGATAAGGTACCTTTAGTCCAGTGCATCAGTGTTGTTCAAACTGTGGTGCATATGTGGCTGTATTTCTGTTTCCTTTCATTGCTGAGATTTATTGGTGTCAAATGTTTGTCTAAGCCTATCATTCATTCTCAATATCATTGCCAGGACAGCAACAAAAATGTGTTTGGGGGGCAATGTGGTACGTTGCTTGTATTTAACTGAGCTTGTAAACCAAACCTTTCAAACACAAAGTTATTAGTGAGTTTTGGTCAGTTAGCTGATTGACCCACTTTTCTAGTCAGAGATGATTTCTGGCTGTAGAACATGTGGGCTGATTCAAACCCACAGTTTACAAATGTATTTTTTCTATGGAAGGACATGTTATTTTTAGATGTGTGTGGAAATCCTTTATCCACCTTTTCTTACTCATATCATCGTCCGAGCATAATTTTTATGTGTTGGTGATGAAACAGGCTACTTCACTAATGTTTTACATTATTTAGTGTCTGTATTCTGTACATACTGTTTGATCTCTTATCCTTCTTTGATACAAATGTCAGCACTGTTACTAAAGACTCAGAGAATTTGACACCATCTGTTGTATGCATGTCTTAGAATACATTCTAGTTATTAGTATTTTCTACATTTGCATGTTACCCAGTGTACTACTGTACCAGTGTACTCCAATAAAGCTGGATTTTTTTTTACATGCCTTGCACATTATTTAGCTAGTTCAAATTGTTCTTGTGATTGAATACCTATCCATAATGTGTGAACCACTTGTAGTTTGTGAGAAGTCTCTAAAACATTACATGGTTATTTTCATTTACCACATTTTTACATAGGTATCCGCACCAAATCACTCATGGTACTATTATAGTGATAAAAACAACAACTTTTAATAACTTTTATGCTTTATTGTAAATCTCCAGTGTGCTGATTGCTACATTGTTTTTATTTTGCATTAATTCATCTGTTTTTCTGTGCAGGTGATACATCAAAAGGATCGTCATTGCAGTGTGGAACATGTCCCCATTGTGGCCAGAACTATTCAAATCTTTCTGCACTAAAATATCATGTGCGTTTAGTTCACTCGGACCTAACTAATCGCCTCTGTTGCCACCTCTGTCCTCGATCATTTGTTCAGAGAGAGCAATACCGACAACACATGTGGGACAAACATGGTACACGCAATTAGACCTCATGTATCCATTCATAGTTCATTATTTATACTTGTCATCATATTTGTGGAGTGTTGTGAGTCATTTAAGATATTTTTGAACTAGTTTGTTGAATTTGAAATGAACCATCAGATGGATATTATTATTGTTGAACAAAGAACAAATATTATTAATGAAGTGGTCACTATGTAAGTAGGCAACTTGAATTTGCCTTTAAAGCAATTTTAGTGAATGGTCAACCAGGGCTACCGTATACATCTCCCAGTCAGCTACAGTATGCCATGGCATGGCAGGAGTCTGCAGGTAAAAATGATTTTAAAAGTTCTAACTACTGGCATTCGAGGATCATTCAATGTTTTGAGAAAATGACTCAAAATACCTAACTCGCCTTTCCAAATTATGCATTTGGATTGTGACTGTATGTAGGTTTGAGTTTTTTGTTGTTTTTTTTCAGAAGTGTACAGTAATGAGGGATTTTGAGCATATAGCATTACAACATTACTCTCCCTATTTATTTTTAATGTTCCTTAAAACGAGTGTTTCTATTAGTATTTTTCTCAGCTGCACAGCTAATATTTTTGTTCATGTTGATTTGAAAAATTGATCCCCTGAAATTGTGGTGAGATCCTTGACGTGTACAGCAGCAGTTTTCTTAAACTTCATTGATTGACTAATGCAGTCCAAACACATGGCAACTGCTGTTTTAATTTATTTAATTACTTAGTACCCATAACATAGATTTAAAATTTGAAGTGCCCCCACACCTGTTTGATGACTTTTGGGGGATGAGGACAGCCTGCTGTTAACATGGAGCCTTCAAAATGTTAGCTGTGTGAAATGTAAAGAGTTCACAGAAGTTTGCAAGAGCTGTGTTGATGATGGACTCATTTCCAATGAGAAGGGTGCCATGTTTGTCAGAGTATACATTGTGTGTGTGTGTGTGCTCCTATTCTTGTGATATGCTTTTAGGTGCAGATGTACATATAGTATTACAGGGTTTTTGGAATTCTCTGTTACAGAGTGTTAGCTGTTGTTTGAAATCTGTTTTGAAAAACGTTGTCTGATCTATAGGTCTAGTTATAGTTATACTTCAGACTTATTCCTGAGTATCCATAGTGCACAATGAAATGGGGAGATATTGCTTTTTTTTTTCCTATTGTATCTTTCATTGGAAATTCGTACCTGAGGATAAGAGGGATGGTTTTGAGATTAATAGTGAGATTGAAGAAAAAAATGGCCATTTATTTGTCTTTTCTTTTTAATACAATCAATACCTTTTAACGGGCATATCACATGAAATCTGAATATGGCTTTTACTTTGTATTAGGAAGAGAAGGGTTTAAGTCAAGAATGGGATGTAATATTTTAAGTTTATTC